>NMRB01000285.1:30471-65806 GCA_002633025.1 Notospermus geniculatus
GTTTTTGATTTGACGTACATTTCAAGGTCACACAGGTCAAAAGGTGAAATCTGATTGGTCAACGACGTGAACACTCTAACTTGAGAATGCTTTGGATTTTTAGTCTCCAATTCACTCACAATATCGACTGCAATTACCTAAAACCACCAACCCACCAGATAACAAATTAATGTACAACTACTTCATTTCAGCTTCATTACAGGGTATACCACTTCCCATATCTTCTTTCAGTAAAACACACAGGCCGAGGGGTTACGCCCGCAACAGCGGGGCTATTTTTCAACCCTGTAGGGGGCGCTTTGTAAAAACCACATAAGTTCCCTTCCGCTCTATAACTTCCGAACGACAGAAAATTTTGGGTTGATATTTGATGGGGGGATGTACCATGGGCCAACGGTGTGTCGCGTGAAAGAATCGGCCAAATCCGATTCTCGACTTTGCCACCAGGGGGCCAAAAGCCAAAACACAAAAACTGTGATTACACCTTTAATACTGAACGGAATTTCAGAAAATTTTTATGGTAGGCTCATCTAGCGAGGGTACATAATATACTCTGCGGGTTTTCAATTACATTTATTTTCCAGCCCTGTAGGGGGCGCTTTGTACAAACCACATAAGTTCCCTTCCTCTCTGTAACTTCTGAACGACTGAAAATTTTGGGTTGATATTTGGTGGAGGGATGTATCATGGGCCAACGGTGTGTTGCGTCAAAGAATCGACCAAATCTGATTTCCCACTTTGCCACCAGGGGGCCAAAAAGCCGAATCATATCAACTGTGATTGTGCCATTAATACTGAACGGAATCTTCAAAATACTGGCCCGTCGAACTTGCACCCGGGGCGACGGCCGGGGACGTTCAATGCTGTGCTTGTTAGCTTTTAATGTGCCGGGTACGCGCATAATATGCTGCATGTGATTAGACTGGTAGCCGGTCCTAACAATTTTACATCGGACTTTTGCATATATAGGACCGGTACTAGTATTGCCTGTCGCGTTTGTGAATCTGATTGGCTGGTGCTGGCGCAGGTGATAAGTAGGCCTTATAGGAACTATCATGTTGGTACCTTTCTATTTTTAACACCTTCGTAAATGGTGGATTTCTTGTGTCAAATGGAGGTCACCTTCTGTCTGCATTCCGGTGCGTCAGCCGTATTGAGAACTGAATAAATTTACATAACTTACATAAAATTTCCAAGTGACATCACTGGCAGAATGCCTCCAAAAATGGCGGCCAATACTGATCCTACCAGCCACGACTGCAGCGCGCAGGTTGGTAGGATCAGGTACTAGTCTAGCATGTGGTATGCGGATGGTACACAGTGTAGAAGGTAGGTCAGTTGTGCAGAGTACTATATGTAATTTGCAGACCTCTTTGGTGGCTCATGCATGGTAAAGCTTACTTTTCCAGAGGTACTGTACAAACATACATACCTATAAGTACATAGTCAGAATACATGAAAAAAGACAATATAGCCCCGTTTACAATGGTCACGGAAAAAGCAATCCGTGCTCGGACCGGTCCTGGCCCACTTCGTCATCTGGCAATCAGCCCCGTTTACATAGCACAATGGAACCGAGCCAGTTGGCGGGTGCCACGAGCTCTCCAGTCAGTTCAGTTGATCGGAGGTACAGAAATCAAACGAAAAATCAAACGACGACAACAACAAAATGGATGCCTCCATGCAAAATTACTCAGAAATTCCTGCTAATGATGTCATTCATAATTCGTGCATGTGCAGAACACAATTTAGCAACCGTGACGAGATTGGTTACCGTTTACAAAGTGTTATCGAACCGATCCCTGCTCGGACTGGTCGAGACCACCTCCAACTGGTGGTCTCGGCTCGGTTCGGTTTGGAACCATTCCTGGCACGCTTGTCCCGTTTACACTTGCTATTTTTTTGGTGATCCGTGCTCGGACCGGTCCGAGGATCGGTTATTAGCTCACCTGGAGTGAGCTTATGTCGTGGGCCTGCGTCCGTCGTCGTCGTCCGTTAGCAGGGCACTTTTCGTAACCGCTGGAGCTATTGATCTGAAACTTGGTACATATATACCCCTAGGTCAAATGACCTATGACACCAAGTTTCGTCCGATTCGACTCTTAGCTTGGCCACCAGGTGGCGGAAACCAAAAACACAAAAAGTGCAATAACTCCTGAACTAATGACTGGATCACCTCCAAATTGTTATCATAGGTGTATCTCATGAGGGTACATTACATATATAACGGGTTTTTGATTTGACCTACTTTTCAAGGTCACAGAGGTCAAAGTTCAAACTTAGTCATTTGGTGGCACATTTCGTAACTGCTTGAGCTATTGACTTGAAACTTGGTACATATACACCCCTATGTTAGGTGACCTGTGACACCACTTTTCGGTCCGATTCGATTCTCCGCTTGGCCAGCAGGTGGCCAAAACCAAAGTTCTAAGTCCAGTAACTCCTGAACTGTAACTGGGTTGTCTCCAAATTTTTATCAGGTGCATCTAATGAGGATACATGACCCTGGAACATTTTGATTTAACATTTGTCATTTGTTTTTCTGGTATGTTCACCCAGGTGAGCACATGGTCCATGGACCATTTTTTTTCCTCAGTGTAAACGGGGCTAATGAGTATATTCCCACTCTGCAACGGTTAGACAGCTACTCTGAAAACAACTCGAAGGTCCTTGAATTGGACTTGCCTTTACCTACAAGTTACATGGTTCACCATTTCTTGCACAACTTTCTTGGTATCCTCCCTGTATTGTTTGCCACCGCCAACACAATACAGGTAAAAATTAATGCAATAACTTAAAGCCCACCAGTTGAACACGAACCAAACTGTTATGTTGTACCTCAAAATTCCAGTAAGAGTTGCTCATGTCATAAATGTCTGAAACCTGCAGAATGTCCATAACCACGTGGAAAATCCTATACGGTAGTGACGTCACTACGTATGCAACTGAAACAAGAATTAACATTCGGATAAGGAACCGTGTACCCTTTTGTTGAGTTCCTTCTTTCTGTGGCATTTGTGACATTTTTGTCCTCCTTTCAGCAGCTTTCCTTATGGTGATAATTATCATGATATTACTAAATGATATTATTATGAACGGAATCATTGTTCCAAATGCAAACTGGAAACCAGATGCTAGGTATTCAATGTATTTATGCCCTGGAACATTGATAATGACAATTTCTGCACCTAAAAAATATAATTTAAGGAAGTGTTATGGTGAGTATTGGGTAGTATGAAAAGTAGATCTTACATGTATTTATTATCCCACCGAACGAAAGTTTGGTAGGGATCGTTCAGTTAGGGATGTAGAGAAACCCCTGTGCGTGCATCCGTCCTTCCGTCCGGGCATATAACTTTGCAATGAAGGCAGATTTTGGGGTCAGTATTTTCAGCGAAGGTGTATGAGCAGTCAAAGGTGTGACGCGCACTGCAACCGTCGCGATGTGAGCTTTGACCTTGACCCTGTGTGACCTTTGACACAAATATCGCTTCCGGCCTATAACTTCGCAACGAAAGCAGATTTTGAATCAGTATTTTCAGGGAATGTGTGTCTACATGTCCATACTAATCAAGAATTGCCCCGCGAACGATTGAAATCGTAGGCCTTTATTCTAGAACCCTCCTTAACGCTAAGGTCTACTTTAGCCGTTGTATTTTGCCCTGCAAACAATAGCTAAAGGTAAACCTTAGAGTTAAGGAAGCTTCAAGAATATCGGCCGTGGTCTTAATCGTGGAGGAATCATGGTGATCCTGTCAGATCCTGAGGTCAGTCGTCTTGATTATAGGAAAGTTTTGGACGGTTATGCTGGGTTCCCACTATCACGAATCACGCCACGATTGAAATCGTGGTCTTAATCGTGGAATAATCGTGGTGATCCTATCAGATCTTGAGGGCAGTCGTGGCAATCGAACTCATTGTAGAAAAGTTTTGGACGGTTCATAAATTTTCTACGATCAACATGATTGCCCTCAGGATGTGATAAGATCTGATAGGATCACCATGATTACTCTACGATTAAGACCACGATTTCAATTGCGGCATGATTCGTGCCACCTCAAGTTGACCAATCGTAACCGTATCACTTCCAAGGACACCAAATTGTACCAGAATGTATCGATTTGCATCAACTCGTATCCAAACGTGAAACCTCAGAGAAGTAAACAAATATTCCACGATCAGCTACGAATGGTCAATCATGACGTTCGTAACGGACCGCACAACAGTGGGAACTTAGCACGACTAGCTACAGTACAGGTCACAATTGACATCCCTACGGCTTCGCGTAAGTTACTCGTTCGTACGAACTTAACCTTGGACCCTGAAGGGTTCGTAATAGCGAGGGAGCACTGTATCTTGATGTTGAGAAAAACACTTACCTGTCAGGGGATCCTTAACAAATCTCATAGTATAGAAAACATTTACATTTATAGTCATGAAAATTTTAGAAAAGGAGTGCTTTTAGGCCTACGCCATTTCCCAGCATTTGAGAGCAAAATTGGACACTCTAGCCATGTATTGTAAGTGTGGTTATTATTGGTTTATTGGACTTGGGCTTTTTGGCCATGATTTCGCTTGCAATTCCTGTCATTTGCAATGTCAATAAACAAGTCACAAGGACAGACCATGTCCTTGGCAAGCCTAGAATCACCATACTTCTTGCATGGACAGCTGGGCCCTCCGTGGGGTGCTCAAGAGTAGGAAAATCCGACCTGAAAATTCCCGTCCACAGCAAAATAGTTCCTTCTGCAACTAATCTTTAGGGGCTGAGTATATTCCCACTCTGGAACGGTAGCCAGCTACTACGACTGGAAGGTCCTTGAATTTGACTTGCCTTTATCTACAAGTAACACGGTTCACCATTTCTTGCACAACTTTCTTGGTATCCTCCCTGTATTGTTTACCACCGCCAACACAATACAGGTAAAAATTAATGCAGTAATTTAAAGCCCACCAGTTGAACACGAACCAAACTGTTATGTTGTACCTCAAATTCCAGTAAGAGTTGCTCATATCATAAATGTCTGAAACCTGCGGAATGTCCATAACCACGTGGAAAATCCTATACGGTAGTGACGTCACTACGTATGCAACTGAAACAAGAATTAACATTCGGATAAGGAACCGTGTACCCTTTTGTTGAGTTCCTTCTTTCTGTGGCATTTGTGACATTTTTGTCCTCCTTTCAGCAGCTTTCCTTATGGTGATAATTATCATGATGTTACAAAATGATATTATTATGAACGGAATCATTGTTCCAAATGCAAACTGGAAACCAGATGCTAGGTATTCGATGTATTTATGCCCTGGAACATTGATAATGACAATTTCTGCACCTAAAAAATATAATTTAAGGAAGTGTTATGGTGAGTATTGGGTAGTATAAAAAGTAGATCTTACATGTATTTATTATCCCACCAAACGAAAGTTTGGTAGGGATCGTTCAGTTAGGGATGTAGAGAAACCCCTGTGCGTGCATCGTCCTTCCGTCCGGGCATATAACTTTGCAATGAAGGCAGATTTTGGGGTCAGTAATTTTAGTGAAGGTGTATGAGCAGTCAAAGGTGTGACGCGCACTGCAACCGTCGCGATGTGAGCTTTGACCTTGACCCTGTGTGACCTTTGACACAAATATCGCTTCCGGCCTATAACCTCGCAACGAAAGCAGATTTTGAATCAGTATTTTCAGGGAAGGTGTGTCTACATGTCCATACTAATCACGAATTGCCCCGCGAACGATTGAAATCGTAGGCCTGTATTCTAGAAGCCTCCTTGACGCTAAGGTCTACTTTAGCCTTTGTATTTTGCCCTGCAAACAATAGCTAAAGGTAAACCTTAGAGTTAAGGAAGCTTCAAGAATATCGGCCGTGGTCTTAATCGTGGAGGAATCATGGTGATCCTGTCAGATCCTGAGGTCAGTCGTCTTGATTGTAGGAAAGTTTTGGACGGTTATGCTGGGTTCCCACTATCATGAATCACGCCACGATTGAAATCGTGGTCTTAATTGTGGCATAATCGTGGTGATCCTATCAGATCTTGAGGGCAGTCGTGGCAATCGTACTCATTGTAGAAAAGTTTTGGACGGTTCATAAATTTTCTACGATCAACACGATTGCCCTCAGGATGTGATAAGATCTGATAGGATCACCATGATTACTCTACGATTAAGACCACGATTTCAATTGTGGCATGATTCGTGCCACCTCAAGTTGACCAATCGTAACCGTATCACTTCCAAGGACACCAAATTGTACCAGAATGTATCGATTTGCATCACCTCGTATCCAAACGTGAAACTTCAGAGAAGTAAACAAATATTCCACGATCAGCTACGAATGGTCAATCATGACGTTCGTAACGGACCGCACGACAGTGGGAACTTAGCACGACTAGCTACAGTACAGGTCACAATTGGCATCCCTACGGCTTCGCGTAAGTTACTCGTAAGTTACGTGTAACTTACGCATAACTCACGGCTTTGGTTTCGCGTAACTCACTGCGTAACTCGCCAAAATCGTGTAACTCGCCTCGTAAATCACTGCGCAGCGAGCGACATTCGCGTAACTCACCTCGTAAGTTATGCGTAACATAGCTCGTGAGTTGTTGCGTAAGTTACGCGTAGCTTACGCGAATTTAGGGATGTCATTTGTGACCTGTACTGTACATGTAGCGTTAGGTAACTTAGGGTAGTCTTCAAGTAAAGTGTTCCCTTGTTCTTACGAACCTCGATTTTACGAACTCCCGGATATTACGAACCCAACGCCTGGCTCCCAATCATCATGCCTCCAGGGACGAATCCTCACTATTACGAACTCCTCGTTTGTACGAACTTAACCTTGGACCCTGAAGGGTTCGTAATAGCAAGGGAACACTGTATCTTGATGTTGAGAAAAACACTTACCTGTCAGGGGATCCTTAACAAATCTCATAGTATAGAAAACATTTACATTTATAGTCATGATCAACAGAGCTGATGATGTAACAATCTTTTTTGCCCGAGCTGTAGAGCACATGGTCAGTGCCAACATTGGATATCTCACAGCAATAAGGCGATCTATAGCCATTTCAGCTAGGAAACAACCGGACAGCATCCCAAAGGTGAAGAGATTATACCATATGAATCTGAAAATGATTGAGAGTCAGTTCCTTTAAATTTCAGAGGTATGGATGTATCAATTGAACTTGATATTGGTTCTCAAAATATGGTGATTAACAGTTTCAGATTCGTCCACCAGGGGGCTTATGACTGAAAAGAGAAAACTGGGCTATTTGCATTTTCCCACTCCATTTTGCAACAGATGGCTAGCATGTGTTCATGGGTTGCATGCAATATAAAGATGGCGCTGCTTTGGTATCATACCTTTAGTACCGGTATTGCTAATATTTCACATATTAATAGATAGCATGTATTTAGTATGGGACAATCAATGACAGACGGATTAGAAAATCTTGGTGTAATCATCTGATTCCGTTTACATTAGCACAATGGAACCGAGCAAGTTGGCGGGTGCCACGAGCTCTCCAGTCAGTTTGGTAGATCAGAGGTACGAAAATCAAACGAAAAATCAAACGACGATCGCAACCAAATGGATGCCTCCATGCAAAATCACTCAGAAATTCCCGCTAATGACATCATTCATAATTCGCGCATGTGCAGAACACATTTAGCAACCGTGCCGAGATCGGTTGCCGTTTACACAACAGTGTTATCGACCCGATCCATGCTCGGACCGGTGCGAGACCACCTCCAACTGGTGATCTCGGCTCGGTTTGGTTTGGAACCGTTCCTGGCACACTAATGTCCCGTTTACACTTGCTATTTTTTTGGTGATCCGTGCTTGGACCGGTCCGAGATCGGTTATTTTTCCTCAGTGTAAATGGGGCTTCTATAGCAGGGCTTAAGGTCTCGTTCCTCTCCATGGAATGAAGAAAAACAAGGTACGACTTCTGCCTTGCATGCCATGGGATGATGTCACTTTCGTCAGTGTATCGATAACAACAGGTCCTATTGGTCCCCTTGGAGGAATTCTGTGGACACAGCACCCCATAACTTTAGAAACCTTCAACCAATCAACTTCAGATTTTGAGTGTACCAAAGTATGGGTTTGGGGAGTTGCCCTACAGATTTTTATTGGGCTACAGCTTCCAATATGGCCATTAGGTGGCCATCTTTGATTTTGCATCCCCTGATCCTAATCCTGATCCTCTGGTCAGTCAAGTTCATTAGACTGGTCCCCTGTCATAGGTCGTGCCTTCACTACTATGACAGGCATCCTAAGAGCCAACTCGCAGGGCCGTATTTAAAGGGGGCGAAGGGGGCAGTTGCCCCCCCCCGAGCCAACCAAAAAACGTGATTTTCATGCGGATTTTGGGCAAAAAACGGCAAAAAGAGGTCTTCTGCCCCCCTGGACCAAAAAGTTAAATATGGCCCTGACTCGGCATGTGATTGGTCAGCAAGACGTCATCAACGGTCGCGCCATGAGCTCATCATCTATTTTTAGATCGGGATAGCCCTTCATGTCAAAACAACATGACGTGGGTTGCTATGTCATGAGTCGGCATGGATGCGGAGGAGTGTGCCATGTGAATGTCTAAAGTTTCGAAGATGTTAGAAATGACGTCCGTAAAAGCAAGGAAGTGCATAAGGTGCAAGGAATACATAACCACTGGCAAGATTTCAAAAAAATACTGTGGTGCCTCGGCTAGCGTACCTCAAGTATGGCTAATTTCCCGCCGTATCCCCGTGGGTAGGGTAGGACCGCTTCCGTATCGTTAGCTTGAGACTGTACACTGGGATTGAGGCTTCAAGTCGTCGATTATTTCTGCTTTATTCCAAAATTCGAAAACTTGGTTGAAATCTTCCGCCATCTTGCAGCACCGCCGATGTGGCCCGAATTAGCGCCGAATGGCCTTCGGCTCGCTTCGGGTAACTCCGGAGACTCCCGAAACGTTACAAGTTTTACTTGCTCATTTGCATACGTGTGTCAGGATTCCGGCAAACATGGCGGACGCGGCCTGTCGTAGTAGTGGAGGCACGGAACGGTACAACAGGGGACCAGTCTATCAAGTTCATGTCTTATGCCCCAATCACACTGAGCTAGTTCTCAGTACGTTCTTGAAAATTTTGCCGAATGGGCTCAAACTATCTGCTAACAGAGTGGACGTTGTGGCAACTTATTACAGTCTTTTTACGAACTTCATGGACGGGAAGGGTGCTCCAGAACATCGAGGCATTATTTTGCCAAGGGTTACACGTTCTAGCCTGTTTTACGATTTTTACGACGGGGCAGGAGGTTATACTTCAGTGTGACAGGCCCTTTTGGAGCATACAGAGATATCCCACTGACAGCTGACTATTCGCTCTTGTGCTGCTGCTGCTCTTCTGAATGTCTTCACAAAAATGTGGATGTGAGAATGACGCAAGGTCCCAGTAGATTGGGAACAACTATAGATGTGTACCGAATTTTGCGACCATGTTTACGGGTGACGTGACGTCATAGTGCATCCAACACATGCTGATGCATTGCGATGTCATGACGCCGTGTGCATGTTCCGCAATTTATGGTACATGACTATAGCTCCATTTGATGCACCATACTTGCACAGAGAGGATTTTAATGTAGGCCTACATGTACTAGTATCAAGAAATACTGTCCCAGGATTACTAATGTTAGAGCGGGCAGCTTGAAAAGACTGATTCAGCGGATTCGACGGATCGTGGTCTGCAGACAATTTGTTATGACGCCACGTGGTGGAATTTCCAGAGTAGACTGGTACCCTGTCCTATAAACCTAAGCAGTACGGGCCAAACGAAAGTTGCAGAAAATTTCATCGAAATCGGTTCAGTTTTGACCGAGTTATCGATCGAAAGGCAACCTTTGTGTTTTCGAAAATAGGCGTTCTTCAAAGTGCGTACACTTTCTTGGAATAGTATTTTGAAACGTCTGCTTTGGTCATTCGGGTTGTTGTAACATAGAAGAATCTATATGCGAAGCGTGGTTTTATGCACGCATGTCTGAGGGGTTGAAAATCACCACGAAACACAACCGCATTTTCAAAAAATCTCCTTCGCTTTATCCATTGTCTAACCTGGTTCCATGGGCTCCGGCGGTGGCGCTGTCCATGCTGACTGGTCGAATCGTCAGTCAGCGCCACCTCCGATGCCGAAGGAACCAGGTTATGGCTGCGAGAATCGCTACCTACTGCTGTTCAAACTGCGTACAAAAACTTGGAATACCATGCCGAAGTATGAAATTAATACAGATTGGAGATTGATAGTTTCTTCATCCATTCAGTTTTGCTGGTTTTACGCAGGCAAGTATTTATGGAGTTATGGCGATGTTTTTAACAACGCTCTACTCCAAATGACCTCCAATTCTGTGCGGAGGACGAAATTTCTTAAATGATTTCTCTTCACTCGTTTGCATTATGCCAAAATAAATTACACCAATGGAAAGCTTAATGTCTTAGCTAAATACTGATATATGGTTTATGTGGTTGAATTTGAGCGGTCTTCTCGATAAACGCACTTTTGTGCGAGGTGTCCGATTTCTCGAGATGAGGTACTCGAGAAGCCTCGTCGAGGGCCCCGATCGCCTATTATTTTCCCGCGCGCAAAATAAATCTGTCGTAGAAAAGGACCTTTGCGGGTCGACTGCTTTTGGAGCATACAGAGATATCCCACTGACAGCTGACTATTGGCTCTTGTGCTGCTGCTGCTCTTCTGAATGTCTTCACAAAAATGTGGATGTGAGAATGACGCAAGGTCCCAGTAGATTGGGAACAACTATAGATGTGTACCGAATTTTGCGACCATGTTTACGAGTGACGTGACGTCATAGTGCATCCAACACATGCCGATGCATTGCGATGTCATGACGCCGTGTGCATGTTCCGCAATTTATGGTACATGACTATAGCTCCATTTGATGCACCATACTTGCACAGAGAGGATTTTAATAGGCCTACATGTACTAGTATCAAGAAATACTGTCCCAGGATTACTAATGTTAGAGCGGGCAGCTTGAAAAGACTGATTCAGCGGATTCGACGGATTGTGGTCTGCAGACAATTTGTTATGACGCCACGTGGTGGAATTTCCAGAGTAGACTGGTACCCTGTCCTATAAACCTAAGCAGTACGGGCCAAATAAAAAGATCAATGCATATAAAAAGTGATTATATGCTTCATTTTACAAGAATCCGTCGAATCCGTCTTTTCGATGTGCCCGTTAGAGCAGCTGGGTTGAAGTTAGCCTCGATATCTTGGCTGTATGATGATGTCATTCTCCTCCCACACTCCAGTGTTCTAGCCAGAAATTTTTCCAAACAGGGTGGGATGACTGCATTTTCCTATGATTTTAAGGCCATGGATTTTCAAACAGGGTGGGAGTGAAATTCAAACAGGGTGGTGTAATAGAAAATGCATTGCAAGTTACATTTTTAAACAGGGAGGTAAAAATTTGATCAGGGTGGTAAAATGACCTCTGAATTTTGAATAGGGTGGTAGGCCTACTCACACATAAGCCAGCAGCACACCAGGCAATATCGCAAGCAATCTACTTGCCGCTCAGGACCGACCGCACCGAAAGTCTGATAGTGCTTTCAGTGCCTATCGGCAGTTAAATCAGGCCCGGATTCAGAGGGGGACGCACCCAGCGCACACCCCTCTGCAAAATTCTTTGAGTCCTGACCGAGAAATCGTCAAAATTAAGGAGGCTTCTGATGTACTTCTAGTTGTCTTCAGTCGCTTTCGATGTGCCCGCTCTGGCACCTTCCTTTGTTTGTGGAGCACACCTGGTCATGTGATGGAATCCCGAGTGGTCCGATCGGAAGACATTGACAATTTCCGTGTAGCATTCAGTTCAGTTGCCTGTTCGATGTGCGCGCTCCAGATTGAAGACTGGATTGTGCCACTTGTTGCCGCAATGACCAGTCGTAACCGATGTGCGCGGAACGCGTACCTCGATAGCGACTGTTGCATTCAGTTGCTTCCAGTCGCAAGGTTGATGTGCGCTAGGCTTTTTAATAAAGAAGGACACATTTGAAGAGTTGAGAGATGGTCAGAATGGTAGGCCTATGTATCATTGAGTGAGTAGGCTGCTGAAGAAAAGTGATATGATGTGTACTTACTGAAAGAGGGGCTCACGCCTTTTGATATAAGCCCCGATCCCCCAGAATGTTGCTGGCCAGGGAAATAACAAAGCTTGCTGTGCCAGCATTGCAGTGTCTGCAACTGCCATGGCTGTCATATAAACACATGGTGACAGACCTCTGTTATGTTTTCGATGCGCAACAAAAATTGAAATGATATTTCCTGGGATACCAATGGTTACTGGTAAAATCCACATGTAGTTTGACACAACTGTGTAAATCATTTGGAGCCAAGATATGATTTCGTGATCCTGTACCACAGTTAGATTGTTCTGCTGGTGAAATGTAGGGCCTCCATGGGGCCTTGTGATGAGATCCATAGAATGTCTTAGGTGGTGCGTTCACTTCTCAAAAATGCTGATTTAGTGTCTGTTTCTCCTGTGCCTTGTTGAGGTGGTGCGTTTACTTCTCAGAAATGCTGATTTAGTGTCTGTTCTCCTGTCCCTTCTGTGGTATCCTACCGAAGTGTAGCTTGATATACACTGTTCTCTAATTGCTCGAATTGATATTGTTTTGAGTGAATCCTTTGTAATCTTATGATGAGTAATTCTAAACTTCCACTATGTGTTTTTCTGAGGTAGTCAGAATACATGAAAATGACAAAGAGTAGGCTAATATTTCCACTCTGGAACGGTGGCCAGCTACATGTACTCTGAAAAGGATTGGTAGGTCCTAAAATTTGACTTGCCTCTACCTACAAATAACACAGTTCACAATTTCTTGCACAAGTCTCTTGGTATCCTCCCTGTATTGTTTACCACCACCAACACAATACAGGTAAAAATTAATGCAATAATTAAAAGCCCACCAGTTGAACACGAACCAAACTGTTATGTTGTACCTCAAATTCCAGTAGGAGTTGCTCTTATCATAAATGTCTGAAACCTGGGGAATGTCCATGACCATGTGGAAAATCCTATAAGGTAGCGATAGTAAAATTGAAATTTATACTTGCTCATCCTTGAGATGCAGATTTTTTTTGGCATTTGATAAATTTATTTCCAAAATAATACAGAAAATACAGAAAAATACAGAAACAAGGAGCACAAAAAGGCAATTATGCTTATCAACTTACAGACAAATCGGATTTTCGCTCACTTGCCGACGGGCAAGTAAATTTCTGCTTGCCCAGATCAAATTGTCACTTGCCTGATGGTATATTTCTATATTTCATTGAAAGACATACATGTATGTTTTATTTCGGTACTTGCCCATGGACAAGTACTCAATGACTTGAGCTTGCCCAGGAGGTTTTCTGGTGGTCCCAGGCGGCCGGGCAACCAATTTGTCGAGCACTGATACTTGTGCCCATTCAAAAAATAAATTACATGATTACAATAATTGCCACTGAATGCGAATGCAATTTTTCAAGCCACATGTACAAAAGAAAAACGAAGAAAACATGGTAAACCCTGGTCTGAATTGCAGGAAAAAAGGCTTCTTTGTATATGAGATGTTATAAAAGATGTGATGAATAACAAGGCAATTTCCAGAGTTTTTGCGAATTTTCGACCCCAACCGGGGTCTTCTTCAGGCTGGTACTTTACAATCCGAAACTCTAGAACAGACTGAGCTGAAACCCAAATGTATGAAGTATCCCATCCAAACAGGACGTGACAGCAATTAAGGAAAGAAAAGAGTACAAGCCCCAAAACGTGGTTGCTCAACTTAACAGAAATGTAATTAGTGAATGTAAGGCTTGACTAGGCTGAAGGGAAGGGGGTATAATATAGCTTGGAGGAATTAAACTAACAGTATAATTATACTAACAGTACAATAACCCCAAGACTATAGTAAGAGTAATTTATATTAAACAAATGTATGAGGAAGTGATAAAAAATTAGGCCTAGAAAAAGAAATGAAGAGCAAGATAATAAGAAATGAAGGGGCAACAGTAAAGAAAGGAAGCCTAGGTGAACAGCACCTACAAAACCTGACCAACGAAAATTTAGAAACAGACCATGGACGAAGACAAAGGCCTAAAAAGAGGAACCCTGTCCTCCAAGAAAAAGGTCTACTAAAGGGAAAAGAGGGCTTGCAAAGCACTGACCAGCGAACAAAATAGGAGAAGAGCAAAGGAAGACTAGGCCTAGTAAAAGGACCCCTGTCCCCCGGCCCGAGCTACAGTCTTCCAAAGCAACGCCCCTATATAAAGGAAAAGGGGGGGGGGGAAAGGAACCCCATCTGGGGCCCCATGCAAGGGTACATAATATACTCTGCGGGTTTTCAATTACATTCATTTTTCAGCCCTGTAGGGGGCGCTTTGTAAAAACCACATAATTTCCCTTCCGCTCTGTAACTTATGAACGACTGAAAATGTTGGGTTGATATTTGGTGGAGGGATGTATCATGGGCCAATGGTGGGTGTGTCGCGTCAAAGAATCGACCAAATCTGATTTTCCACTTTGCCACCAGGGGGCCAAAAAGCCGAATCACATAAACTGTGATTGTGCCATTAATACTGAATGGAATCTTCAAAATACATGCCCGTCGGACTTGCACCCGGGCGACGGGGGACGTTCAATGCTGTGCTTGTTCATCATATATTGTGTGTCAATTTTTGTGCTTTTCTTCTCTTTAGATGTTATAAAAGAATAGAAAGAGATGCAGATTTGTCCCTTCTGACATGTCAATTTCATGCCGATGCTGAGCTAATATTGTCAATTTCAAATTGCAATTTTCATGAAACAGAGCTGTTTGACGAAATAGTGTGTGTACTAGTATTTCCTTGAAGCTTGTGATGTTGTAAATATAAAGTGAAATGAACTTAGCTCATATCAGATTTCAATCAACGGAAATTTTGTTGAAGTTTCAACAATAGGAAAAATCTTATTAGTCTGGATGCCCTTTTCATACATGTAATAATCCACATGTATTTCTTGCATTTCTTGACGCAATGATCCCGGAACCCGCCGACAGGCGGCAGTACACGACGAAGGCCTTTATGGATCGCTGCTGATATTTTAGTGTAGGTGATTTTCGGGTTTGTAGCTCATAGGCGTTCGTTTGGTACCAAGGGTATGAAGTTGCTCGTTGTATGGCTGTCCATCAATAGATAATTGGGAAAGATGTAGATAGTGACTCATACTGTGGAGAAAGCGATGTTGGATTTAAAGATATTTGGGTGTTTTTGGAGATGCACAAGTGTTGTTGACGTAACGATATGCCACCGCCTGTTGCAAGTGCTGTACTGGTCTGCGTCGTGTACGGCAGTGAAGTGTGCATTGTGTCAGGCGGTTGGACAGCACAAGTTTTCGTGACGTCATGGGTTTCAGCCGCCGGCTTATGATGTACACGTTGTTTCGGGAAGTACAGTGCAGAAATGAATGCAAAAAGTCAGGCGATTCAACAGCTCAGATTTTGATGACATAGTTGGAACAAATCTATATGCCCACATTGCGTATGGTTGGCCTCTGGGGTGGGAGAGTGCAGTGTGTGTGTTGGAGAGTGGGAGAATTGCCAAAGAGGTCACGTCGAGTCGAGTGCAATTTTGTTTGTTTTTTAATGTACTTTTGTTTTCGGGACGCAAGGGCCTACGCTGCGTGTGGCTTCCAGTCGGTTGTGTGTTTTTGTGTAGGCCACATGCATGCATGTTGCTCTAGGCCTATTGCAAACAGAGGGTGAAAAGAAGAGGGAAAGAAGATTATGGTGTGAGAGGAACATCATGGACTAGGCCTAGGCCTACCGATTGGCCTACACCCTTAAATTTTACGGCTTCCAGTCGGTTGTGTGTTTTTTTCGTGGGCCACTGTTGCTCTATTCCAAACAAAGGGGAAAGACACCAACACTCTGTGAGAGGATGCATTGGCCATACGTGGACAATGCATCCTCTCACCAACCACCCATTTTGCCACTTAGTTACCATCCACATTGACCACAACCATTCCACCTTGGCGGCAGAGTCGGTTGGCGTTCGCCTGTCACTGTAGCTAGGGCAGGCCTAGGCCTAATATTTTCACCGCCTTTAGTTCTTCAGGGGCATGCCCTATTACCTTCCGTTTTCAGTTATAACTTTATCACTCACTGTTGCACAAAACAACCATCTATTCAGAAACAAATCCTCTAAAATCTATCCCTACCCCCTCCCTGGTTCCGTTAACTCTGGATTTGGCAAGATCATAAATTGTAGAGAAAAGGGGATGTCACCTGAATTCCACCCTGACACCTTTGATCCCGTCAAGTTAATAAAGTAATCCACCCTCGAACGACGAAGTCGCACTGTCCTCCACCATATTCCCAGCACGGCACACCAGAATGAGGCTCCAGCCAGGAATACCCAGAAATCTACCTGGCCAGGCCAGTGCTGATTGGCCTGGCCAGGTACTATTTTTAGATTTTTCTGGGTATTCCTGGCTGGAGCCTCATTCTGGCGTGCCGTGCTGGAAATTTGGTGGAGGACAGTACGACTTCGTCGTTCGAGGGAGGATTACTTTATTAATTCGACAGGATGCTAATCAAAGGTGTCAGCTTCGTCTGAAATACCGGTAATATACAGAAGATGTAGAATGCAATAAATGTTCGTAGGTAATTGATTTTGTGCATGTTTTTGGGGCCGTTTGACGGGCGAGACGGCTTCCAAGATGGCCGCCCCTATCTCGCTGTGTAAAATCTCGGGCTTTCATTCCTTGTCAGTATTATTATTTAACTCCCCCCAAATCCTTTTATACAGGTTCCTGTGATTTAACTGACCCTAGCGGCGAAATATCGTGCCTCATTTCACCACTAGCGTAGGTGGAAGGCCGCCATTTTGGATTTTGCCGGCGCGCATGTAGAAATAGTTTGGTCGGCCTAATCGCACAATTCTTTCTAATTAGTATTCAGCTCATTTCTAATACCACTTGTTATCAACACGAAGTCCTTTTAGTCTGAAAATATTCGCCTTGAACCCAACAGCACCACTTTTCAACATATCTATCATCTAGCGTAGATGCCACTGGGTTGGCAGTGAGACGGCTGGCCTGTTCACGATTGTTAAAAACCTTTACCAAAATGTAGTTATCTGCACTACTTTCAAGATGGAAACCTAGCACCTGCTGCGCTAGTGGTGTTATAGAACATAACGCCATCTAGTGTCAAGTGTGCATGCAATGGTCCTGATGTGAGAAACCAGATCAGCATATCTTATTCATTTGGGTAGTTATACCCCCGCCAACGAGTTGGCGGGGGTATAACACGCGGACTGTTTCAGAAAAGCGCGGAGCCGATGCAGATTAAAATAAGCGAGTGCGCGAAGCCGTCAAGACATTTCAACAGGTTCCGGCGTGGAGGAGTTTATGACCGGTGTAACATTTTTCAGTGTGGCTGTTTTTCCTAACTCCATGACCGCTAGCAGACATATGAGAAAAATCCAAAGTCGGCGCAGAATTTATAACCTTGAATTATTTCCTCATATTGTCCGCATATCTACCCGATTGTCGTAGTCCATGATTTTACTTCTCCTGGTGTGATCCTAGATGTGTCCGCGCTGTCCTGCTACGATCAGCAGCATTTCGCGCCCTTCACGATTGCTTCCTGGGACACTCCCAGGTATGTCTGCAGAGATTCGTAGTAATGTCCCAGGAAACGATGATTTGCACACTTTTTTTCGCGACTGACGCGGAAAGGATGCCGAAATAGCATAATTNACCTGTGGTGAGCTCTTACGGTGTACCATTTTCTGTCATTGATCTCCACACACGTTCTTCAAGTGAAGGTCTTCTCTATAGCCATACAATTATCAACAACCAAAATCAAAATTGCCACACTGCCAGTACAACAACCATATTTCAGAGGTCCAGCTGGACCAAAAATAAGTGCAGCCAAAACAGTGTCTCGATCAACTGCTGATGGAGTACAACACTCCAAATGACAGATATTCTTGGTCAAAAATAGGAAAAATAGCCTGGCAGTGGCTGTATAAAAGGAGCCAACAGAATTTTATTTTACCCATTGGTGAAAGTGGAGCCCTAATATTTTTGTAAGGAACCTTTGTGTTACTATCCCTGTGCTCATTCGCCCTTAAATGACATTTTCCCAAAAATTCTCCTGCCCATTTCATTATCACCTGCCCTCAATAACAAGTTTTCACCTGAGCCACGAGGACCGTTATGGCGCCACAGCGGGGGTATAATTAGTGATTGCTCGTAATCACTGTATGTCTAGTTTTTGATGCACAAGGCAACTTTTTTGGTGCACAAGGTGCCACAGGTGCACAAGTGAAGGTGCACAAGGCGTCACAGGTGCACAAGAAAATTGGTGCACAAGACGATAGATGCACAACAGCCAAAAGTTCACTACGTCCGTCGTCGTCGTCATCGTTGTCCGTTAGCAGGGCACGTTTCGTAACCGCTGGAGCTATTGATCTGAAACTTGGTACATATATACCCCTAGGTCAGATGACCCACGAAGAATCCACAGATTCCACAGAATCCGCATTTTAGAAATGGCCCGTGTTGGGGTTGGTCGGTGCTTTGGTGAGGGAGGCAAGGACAGTCTGGTTTGTCTCATCGGTGCTTGAACCCCTTGCAGCTGCAAGATGGCACAGCCTTACCCTCTGGCCATGGAGGATATCCTTTTTTATGGCCTAATGGGTTGGCGCCTTGGCCTCTGAGCTGGAACGTAAAGGAACATTTGGGTGCGATGGCACAGCCGAACCATGGAGGATTTCCTTTATGGCCTAGTGGTCGGTGCTGGCCAGTTTTCGCCTCTGAGCTGGTAGTAACCAATTTGCGATGGCTGGCCTAACCACTGGCCAAGGAGGATTTCCTTATGACCTAATTGAGCATGGAGAAATTCAAAATCAACATCCGCCAGCACTGTGTCTTAGACATTGATATCGAGTGGCAGTGAGCTGATCTTCGATTGATCAGCTAAAGGTGTACTACAAATTTATCGTCAGGCTGGAAACTACTGAATGTCTGTCACCTGCTGCTTCTTCTGAACCTTTGAAGATGATCGTTCTGGAAGAAAATGCAGAATTGGCAACATACAAAAACAGAAAATGCCAATGTCCGCAAGAAAACCTGCCACGGTATTCTTGTTAATGCCGGAATGTGATTCAGGCGAAAAGGACCTTTCATAATCGCATTGCATATCAGATAAGTCGTGAAAAAAGCATATCCGTGTGAATTATTGAATAATCTTGAGTGGATTTCTTTATGAATAGCCTGTCGATTGCTCGGGCATTGACGGAATGAGATACTATTTGCAGCTCGGCTTTGAAGTTGCTGTTGAAGGCAGCAGGTATTCATCTGGTACACGGCGTTGGTATAGTCTTTCTGCATGGACAGGTTGTAAGAAGATGTCTTTGGTTTACCGTTGAGTGGCCGTGGGTGTGTACTATGGATCGTTGCAGTTGATTGGGAACAACGTCATCAGGCCAAATCCAGTCAATGCGCAGCATCACGTCAGTGTTGGCGAGGCCGGCACCCATGCTTTCTCCTGTTCGCCGACGCTGTCGGTGAGAAGTACCCTTCGATAGCCTGGTGGTTATCACGTTCGCTTAGCAAACCGGCAGGTCCCGGGTTCGAATCCAGCCTGGTAAATCATCCGTGGCTCTTCACATCCGTCGCTTGGGACAGGAAGCCGTGGTGCCTTGTGCCTTTGCAAGGGCAAGTAAAAGACCCCATCCAAGTGAAGAACATGAGTAGCTTGAGATGGCCTCTCCCGTACTTACCAGCGTCAATAATGCTATGGCTTCGGCCGTGACGGAAAAATCTAATACAAATACAAATATGTCAATGATGTCATGATCCCAAGGTTCTAGTTATCCACTGGTATGTTTCCAGTTGCATCACACATAATAGGCTAAACCTTCAAATGGTTTTGGCCTTAAAGGATTACAGTGGGTTCTATATGCTGTCACGAAATCTACTCTTGAACACGTTGGCCAGGAAATGATTCTTCTAACACGTGCTACTGAAAGAAAGTGGCCGGAAGTCTTTGGAAATGAAATTTTAAAAATTTGCCTTGGGGTTTCTTCATGGGTACTACTTCCTGCATCTTGATTGAATCTTTATGTGTAATTTTTACCACCTTTTATAGCGTTGCGGAGATGATATGGTAAAAGAACTACATTGCTGTGGTGGCTTTTGTCTAGAGCAGGTTTAAATGCCATTGGGTCCCAACTGGGCTCATTGCCTTGGATTTGATACCTCACCTCAACCAATGTGACCTCTTTTGGTAAAGCTTGGTATCTCTCGTCAAGATCGGGGGAGTATTGGCGACTAGGATATCAGCCTTCCTGTAATCTTCTGTATACTGTGAGGTACAGTATCAGGCTGTTTCATCTATTCATCATCCACCCACTGATCAGCCGTGGACAAACTCTCTACCAGTGAAGGGAAGGACTGGGAGGCCCATTAACTTGGTAGGCTAGGTGCAGCAGATCCATGATGTTTGGCAGAGGGGGTCATGGCCGCCAAGGGTCATCGCAGATGGGTGCCGAAGATGCCCGTGATGACGGAGGATCTGGGGGGCCTCCCCCAAAAAGTTTGAGATGTAGAAGGACATAGACACAATTTCCTGGAATCTCAGTATCAAAACAGAAGCTTTATTTTTGCTTATTGTCGCGAATTATTGAAGAAAAAAAATTGGTGGTGGAGAGTAGGGGGGCACGACCTCCAAAACCCTCTGGATCCGTGCCTGGTAGGCGAAATGCTTTTGTAAGCACAGTCAGCAATTAGTGTGTGATGAACTTTTTTGCTCTGCCAGTTTGGCTGATGAAACAGTGTTTTCTCTTAATAGATACCAATGGGAATGATAAACTGGTTGAGTCAGCTTTTGAAGGGAAACTTCATCAATAAACAAGACAAGAGCTGACATGGGCAACATAATGGCCTAACACGAAAACAGGAAATTTGATGAGCAGTTGCTTTATCTGTATCAGAACTCGATCAAGAGATATAAAAATAAGGTATCAGTGTCATTGTCCTCAGAATCTAAGGTCACCAGATCTTAAGAATGGCATCAACAAATCGTCCTCGTAAAAACTTGTAATTGCAGAGTAAAACCTCAGCGGCTATAAATCCACGGAAATGAATCGCGGAAAACATTTTATGCTGCTGTCAGTAAATCTAGAGTGAATGCCACGGTTAACAGATCCATCTCTCGAGTGACCGAAGTTAAGACCTTCACTGACAAGTGGCCATCACTCACCGGAAACGATCTACGGGTCCATGATGCATCAGTGATCGATGCTGAAAATCTCTATAGCACGTTGACGTGTTTTCGTCCATCTTAACGGAATATCTTAAGTAGAAATGGCGATACATATTGATAATCTTTGGTAATGATAGTGCGGTATCACGTTTGGTATTGGTGGCAGTACGCATTGGTTTTTGGTCTGTTGGTTTATTTACCATTTGTAATTCAGTGTTTTTCTTCAATATGAATTTTGTTGGCATATCTTGATCTCCAAGCACAGAGGTCAACAATGGGAGATTTAACTGCCGTTTAGAGACCACCACCTGTTAAAGGTACTGTTGCACTGAAGTAGTTCTCAAAACGTCCAGCCCCATCCTAAAAAAATCGTAAAATGGGCTAGAATGTGTAACGTTGGCCAAATATTGGGTAATATGAATAAAGACTAGCAAATGCTTTACCTTCAGATTTGTACAGCGTAGCCTGGTGCATTTATGCAAAATTCGAGTAAAAACATTTACTAGTCTTTATTCATATGACCCAATGCCTCGAAACTCTGGAGCACCCTTCCCATCCGAGCCCATCCACGAAGTTCGTCAAAAGACTGTAAAAAGTTGCCACCAGTGTGGTGGAGGCATTAGCATTCCTAAAATGTCACGAAATTTGACATAAAGCCTAAACAAGAAGAGAGGGGCTCGGTCCCCCATCCTCTGCTGCCAAGCATACCAATAATACAGTAGAAAGAGGTTGCATGATGGCAACAGCCTCAAGAGAGGGGCTCGGTCCCCCATCCTCTGTCACCAGGCATACCAATGATACAGTAGATAGAGGTTGCATGATGGCAACAGCCTCAAGAGAGGGGCTCGGTCCCCCATCCTCTGTCGCCAAGTATACCAATGATACAGTAGAAAGAGGTTGCATGATGATAGCCTATCGCCTATACAAGAAGAGAGGAGCTCAGTCCCCCATCCTTTGTCATGTGGCATACCTACCCAATAATCATGTGTGCCAAGTGAAACCCCATCATCGTGTCTTCATTCAAGTCATCCCGCAGATAGTTTTTGATACAAAAGAGAAACTTCTATGACATCCGAGGCACGAATCTACAATTAGTTCAACCAGTTGAATAAAGTTTCAGCCACTTTATTGATGTTTCTCGGAGATATTCTCGTCATGGTGTGTTGCCGTTGTCTCTTCATATCGCGAGCATCTTATGCAGGTCATGTCTGGCAGATACGGCAAGTGCATCAAAAACTGAGCGTAATGTCGTTTCTATTGGTTGATGTGACGTGAAAGTTTGCGACTGATTTAGGAGTATTGAGAAGCTGATATCGCTGGTTAATGTGTTTACCGTGAAAAACGGCAATGACGGATTGCGTGGTGTCATTGTTTAACGGAGTTGCGTACACCATGCAAGAAATTGAAAAGCTTTATGCAATCGAACCACTGAGTTTCAAAGAAGATTGCAAGAGAATTGGATCAGTAAAAGGAAATGGGTATGCGGGAACACATCCTCCCATAGCAGGGCTTTGGTCTTGCTCCTCTTCATTCATGCGCACATGACGTGTGAGTGGATGAAGAGGAGCAAGGTATAAACCCTGTTGTAGGAGGATGGCGGGAACATTTCTTCGGCAAGTACCCTAAGGCAGTGCAACAAGGCATGTACCTGAGGAAAGGAAAGTTATAATGACACAAGAGAAAATGCTTCTGAATGCTATTGCTTGAAGTTAACGTTGGCTCGTAGCATTGTTGTGTTGTCTNCTAATATTTCGCCCACCGGACTCAATCAATTTTGTCCCCTACGCCATAAAAGCTAGCTACACCCCTGGTCTATGTCTTGGTAGTCCCTTCTGTTAATGCTAGTAGCACGCTACGAAGGACCCACAGGTTTTTACCGGTATCCACAATAGAGCGTTGTACTCGCATCGCCATCAACCTTGCGGCCTATTGTACATGTATAACAACACCAGTATCTTTTTTCCTGGCCGACTTTACCTGTGCAGGGTGACTCCCTCATTGTTCCCTAGCTGGTAAAAACAACCAGCCCACAATATCGAAAAGTTTGATTCTTTCCTTTGGGACCAGTGGAAGAAATTTGCAGGGAAAAGGGGCCGACTTTTCTCGCGGTGATGGGAGCGGAATGATGAATGTCAGATGAATTTCTTTGCAGCTTCTGTCATTAACACTATGGGTGAGTTTTCTGGCAGCCATCTTACCAAAATTAGGTCATCGTCATGGTGATTCCCCCACTGGGGGATGGGAGAACCAATCATCTGTCACTCTGGAAGAGAATTCCCATGGTGATGACCTACTTTTGGCAAGATGGCTGCCAGCAAAACTATTTGGAACAATCTAACCTTGTTCATTTCTTCTTTTATACCATGACCTTGGACACATTTAAGACCAGACATTTACCCTCTTACTATTCCCCATAAACCCTCATCATCGTTGAGTCTTTTGAATTTAATCATCAATTGTGATGTCTATTCAATATTTCTGACAAAAAAAGTACTTTACGTTTCAATTAGAGACATTTCACGGAGTACTTTGCGTTTCAATTAGAGACATTTCACGATAATACTTACACGCCATTCACCGACAGAAATGACCAAATATTAACGCCAGCATATCTCCTCTTAAATGTTTCTAACCACTCCAACAACATTTGTACTTCTGTCAAACGCCATCTTAAGAGTTGATCACTTGTAATTGGATCAGGCGAGAATCGATAAATTTGTTGCCATAATCATAACTGCGTTAGACGGCTGAATGGACTTGTGACAATCAGTAGAAAATCTATCGTAAGCAAATCAACAGGTTTTGATAAGTTTTTACTTCTGTCCCGATGTGAAATTGGCGTCGACGGAGACGGTTGCTGAGAATAGTCTTGTCTGGCAGAGATATGAACTGCCGAAGAAGGTATTGAAATCAGAGGTGCAAAATTTGCATTCTATTTGTCAGAATTTATCACCACGTAAACATCACCTAGTAGCCTTTCTTCCTCTGTTGAAGGGAGATTTTTGTGGGGTTCCATCACTCAGGCCCTGCTACAAGCCACGGACGCCATTGTATTAGATTTTCTATCAGGGCCAAAGCCACAGCATTATTGGCCCTGGTAAGTACGGAAGAGGCCAATTCTCAAGCTACTCATGTTCCTCACTTGGATGGGGTATTTTACTTGCCCTTACAAAGGCACAAGGTACAAGGCACCACGGCTTACTCTCCATGCGGCGGACTGAAGAGCCAGGGATGATTAATCCCCAATAGCCCAGGATTCGAACCCGGGCCCTGCTACTTGCTAACCACAAGGCTGTCAAGGCTCCTCAAATGACACCATTGCTTCTACAGTGCAATGGTATGTGCAGGAACAAGGTGCAAAAATCTTGCAAACATGGCCCAAGCAACTTATCAATACCCCTCGTAGACCATCATCACTCATAGTTGACAGAGAGTTGGGTCAACAAGTAAATTAATGTTGTAGTTGTAACTGCAACTAAATACAAAATGAATGCCTTGGAACATCAAATTTCTCCTAAATTTCAGACTTACAAGACAGTTCTTGGTCTGAATGATGGGTGTCCACAAATTCATTTAGGCCCAAACCTTGGCACCCGACGAAATGAACTACATGATTTATAGATTTTCAAGTGATTTCGTTCACTTCATTCAACAGCGCTCGTCGGCATTGATTGCGGAACTGAGATTATTGATTACAAGTTGACAGAATTACAAACGACCGCCACTTCGGATGACGGTTGACAGAATGAGGGATTTCCTACTGTCACTCGGAGGATATTAGCTACTTTGCTTTTGAAAACATTTACGGCTTTGAAAGTGGTGCTTACATTTGTGGATTAGTGATATCTGATGGGAGAAGTGCCATTTTTCGTTCTCGAAGGAGGTTGCTGTGAGCTATAGAGGAGGTCAGGTAATATTTCATATAAGGGAAGATGCTTCGCAATTGATTCTTTTTAAGAAGATGGTTTCCAATAGATTTATTTGAGAAAGACGCTTCCCAACAGGTTCATTTCAACTTAAAGGAAGATGCTTCCTAATAGATTCATTTCAACTTAAAGGAAGATGCTTCATAATAGATTCATTTCAACTTAAAGGAAGATGCTTCCTAATAGATTCATTTCAACTTAAAGGAAGATGCTCTCTAATAGATTCATTTCAACTTAAAGGAAAATGCTTCCTAATAGATTCATTTTAACTTAAAGGAAGATGCTTCCTAATAGATTCATTTTAACTGAAAGAAACATGCTTCCTAATAGATTGATTTTAACTTAAAGGAAGATGCTTCCTAATAGATTCATTGGAAAAAGATAGAATCATTTGAGAAGCCCGATAGCCAAGTGGTTATCACGTCCAATTAGCAAGAGGGAGTCCCGGGTTCAAATCAAGCCTGAGCCATAGGGCCAAAGACTGGTAAGTATGGAAGAGGCCATCTTAAGTTACTCCCGTCCCTCACTTGGATGGGGTCTTTTACTTGCCCTTGCAAAGACACATGGTACAAAGCACCACAGCTTTCTGTCCCACATGATGGTTGTAAAGAGCCAGGGATGATTAATCCCATATGGCCCGGGCAAGATTTGAACCCAGGACTTGCCACTTGCTTAGTGGATACCGCTAGGCTATCAGGGCTGGGTTGTTTGAAAGTACCATTATCGCTAATGTGGCATGTATAGTGCTATTTTGGTGTTATTTCCTTTGGTTAAACCCTTTAGCGCTAACACCAAGATAGATTTAACGCCACGTTAGAGATAACATCACTTTGGAACAACTGGCCCCAGGACTCTCGAAAGTAACCGTGTAGCTGTTGCATCAGCAGATGCAATTGCAGAAAACCCACTGCATCATGCATGCACTCTAATGGAACAAAATGAAATCCATTGAGCGACTAACATCTCAATCCAAGTATTGATGAAACACTTACATTCCTATATAATATTGGCTCCAGCTCGAGTATTTGCATTCGCTATAGATAACGACTTGAAATTCCATTCACTGATCAATAGTTGGTAAATATGACTCTTGAAGTTGATTAACTGAATGTTACTTTTGTACTTTGAGGGTCCTTGAGACTTCGGTGAAGGTTTTGAAAATTTATGTATTGGAATGGTTGGATCTATGTGTTGGTGTTGCTTATATCTCGTATTTAAATTAACCCTTCTTTCCAATGAGTAAGCTTACATGGTCTGTTTGTTCAGTCTTATGGATAACTCATCTGCCCCAATATCTGCCGCCAAAAAGCAGACAGTTTCTTGTGCTTAAGTTTTCAGAATTCCTTGGGAATAAATTGGTAAGAATTTCATGAAACATTCACCAGATGGCTGATAGGAACAACTTTTCTTCAAATAACCTTGTGCCTTTGCAAGGGCAAGCAAACGCCCCCGTCCAAGTGAGGAACAAGAGTAGCTTGAGATGGCCTCTTCTGTACTTGCCATGGTCAATAATGCTATGGCTTTGGCCCTGTACAGAAAAATCAGATGTGACCCTTTACAGCCATCGCATTAGCTTGGCTGGTTGAGACCAAATGTTTGTCAGTTTCAATATTGTCTGTCTGTATGAAATCTGAAATGATCTATTTCTTTCATTCTCTCTTTGTGTCATCTTAGTTCGTTCAGGCTCGCCTTCTGAGCGACATGCAAATACAAATATTCACTTTTAAGTTGGAGAGACAGCTTCAACTGCAGTGTCAGTCACAAACTGCCATCGACAGTACTATTAAACTAGGAGCATCCGTTTCCTTTGGTAGCAGACCAATGTCATCTTGGCGAGACAGCTTTTAGACAGCCAATGACACGTTTACTTAAAGGCCATCATCACCGCCAGACAGATAGAAATATCGCAGTTCTTTATTGACTTAAACGTTTCTGGCGGTGTAATGCCTTAGTCAATACATCTACCAATACTCAAACAAAGTTATGAAAAATATCACCATGATTCAATGGTATCATTAGCATCGTTTCGATGTCAATACTTTCTGTACAATTTACACGAAATCTTGTGTCGGTATTGAATTGGAATCAATAACGTTAAACCACTGTTGGCGTGTATAAGAAATCTATTTGAATTCCCTAATCTGTTTTGGTGCTTTACAAATATGGAATATGATTTAGAAATTTGATAGCTTTGGGATCTTGTGTGATAGTGATGAACCAAATGTGATTAGATGAAAACAAATTGTCGGCTGTCCCGGGAGTTTTCCTGAGGCTAGAGTTTGTGGATTGTAAAAAGATCATTCTGAAGTGATTTAACCCTTAAAAATCTACTCGTGGCAGTTCTAGGCCGCTGTTACAAAGAGATGAACTATTCACTTTTCATTATTCACGCGTCATTTTCCATTCAAAATAAAAATAAGAAAATTAATGCCCTTGTCTTGACCAGCCACTCACCAGTCTGCCCTCAAATGGCCAATTGGCGGGAATCGTCCATAAATGCTGAAAAAATGTCAGAGTAAGTCAAAAAGAACAAGAGATGAAAAAGTTAGCAATTTAAAATTACAGTACCTAATGATATACTGTACATGTACGTAAATTGTCCATCGCATGGGACAGAAGCTGTGGTGCCTTTTACCTTGTACTTTGTGCCTTTGCAAGGGCAAGTAAAAGACCCAAGTGAGGAACACGAGTAACCTCAGATGGCCTTTTCTGTACTTAATACCAGAGCCAATAATGCTATGGCTTCGGCCCTGACAGAAAAGCGAACTCGGAATAAAGTCACCGATGAGACAATTAAATGGCAAAGGACAGAACAATCCTGTTGATATATAATTATTCATGATGCCACCATGCCAACGACCACCAACATCACCAGCAGCTCCTCTCCACCAAATATCTATCATTACTTGCACCGCTTCCGTCTGTCGCAATCATTTCTTCAGGTCGCGTTTTTTCTCTTGTCTACCACTTTTTCTATCAAGGTTGTCGATAATGGTATATTCTATATACACGTCAGACAGTATAGTGGACCCTGGAATGGGTTTGACAGTCTGTGTTTATCGTGTACCACTTGACTCCCGTTGGTGCCTCCAGGGAGGTAGAGAGTGCTAATGGAACACAACAATGTGGGGAATATCAATTCAATACTTCTTATAGGAGGTGTCGGAGAAATCTTTTTAACCCTTATAAACGATTGTTTTGTCCTTCGCCGTTTATTTGTCTCACCAAGCAGGTATACAGGTGCGGATCCAGGCTATTTGGCAGAGGGGGGGGTCAGGGCCACCGAGGGCGGCCGTTGCAGGTAGGCACCGAAGATGCCCGTGCCAACAGGTGGTCTGGGGGCATCCCCCAGAAAATGTTTAAATCTAGAAGGCCATAGATGCGATTTCCTGGCACCTCAGTATTGAAACAGAAGCTTTATTCTTGCATCTTTTTGCATATTGTTACAAATTATTGAAAAAAACAATTGGCGGTGGCGAGCAGGGGGTCACGCCCCTGAAAACCTCCTCTGGATCCGCACCTGGTATATTTTTGAAAAACATGCAAAGTGCATTTTGATGCAAACTGCCAACTAAGAAAAAATACGTTTCAAGCCTATAGAGTGTTATATTTATTGGGTTGTCTCATGTTATCAATAAAATACACACCTAGATCATAACTTAGACACATTTTGAATACAAAAATAACCTAAGCCCTTCGGGGAATTTTTCTAACTTATCGTATTCCGATAAGAGGCAGGTACTTCGTCGCAGTATCAAGACATGTGTAGGCTTTGTAGAGGATAATGTGTGTGTCTGTGAAAAATGAATGCTGGATTACGCCATCCGTCGTGTCACAGAAGATTGAAGTATATATTTTTCCATCAGGGCCGAAGCCATGGCATTATTGGCCCTGGTAAGTATGGAAGAGGCCATCTCAAGCTACTCATGTTCCTCACTTGGATGGGGTCTTTTACTTGCCCTTAAGGCACAAGGAACAAAGCATCATGGCTTACTGTCCCATGTGATGGACTGAAGAGCCAGGGATGGTGAATTCCAAGACCAAGGCTGGATTCCACCCTAGTTGATTCGATGCTCCCCAACATTTTGAGTTCAGTCTTGAGAGGAGTTCGTTCGTTTTATCATTAAAAGCTGGAATTCTCTGAACTGCCTGTGGATCTTAGTCCAGTTCCTCGGTCCACTGATGTTTTATGCCATAAGTGTAGCCACCAAAGTTGCCTGCATCAAGAGGTAGAAATCTCTAAATGCTCTTCAGATGTTGGTCCAATGCCACTGTCCACTGTCCATGTTTTATGCCATAAGTGTAGCCACCTCCGTTGCCCGCATCAAACTCATCTTTCATTATGCCTCAGCATCCGCTAATGCCTCTTGGAACCAGAAGCGCCTCCGTCGAGAATTGGCTCTGGGGTAATTGTCAGAAAAATAAACCTGCTAAATAACCTCGCCACCGTTCGATCTAAATAACCTCCACGTCCAAGACTTTCATGCTCTGTCCCTTGATTAGAAAAACATCTGTTTTGGCCAATAATTTACCATAGCCTGCCATTCTTTGATAAGACTTTCTTCCTGTCGGTCTTCTTTAAAGGAAACGGCAAAAATTCTTGAGAACGAGCAGTTGTATAATGAGATAGCTTTGACCAATTTTTGTGCCGCGAGCGGGAGATGAGGCTGGCTGTAGTTCTTAAGGAGCGAGGCTGGAAGGAAAGCTGCAAGTCTGTCAAAAATGAGTAGTTTGATAGCGATGCTTGTGGCTAATGACATAGCGTTAGCTTAGGATAGGAATATTGTTTACTTTAGTTGTGCCATGAGAGGATGTCCCAAAAATTGTCTTGTTTGTGTTGCTGATGAACTAGAACTTGTGATTGCAAAGGGGAAACTGAGCTTTTACGTCTATAGTGTTGTTACAAAGTTGAGATGGTGCAAAAGTTTTATCACGAGACAACGTTTTCCCCTAGACGTTCAGGACTTCCTCTTGATTAATAGAGAAGGCACGGTGGCGTAGTGGTTCGGGTCTCCGACTAGCGGTCAGAGGGTCCCGGGTTCGAATCCCACTGGGTGTGAGACTTTGGGCACGTCTCTTTGCCTTACTGGCCTCTCCACCCGTGTATAAATGGGTACTGGTCGGAAATGCTCGATTGTAGCGCTGAATGAGCAGCTCATCTGAGTTCTACTGAAAGGTTTCTGGATAGACCAGTGAATGAGCAGTTCATCTGAGTTCTACTGAAAGGTTTCTGGATAGACCTGTGAATGGGCAGCTCGAGTTCTACTGAAAGGTTTCTGGACAGATCGGGGTTAGAGGTGTGAAGTCAGATGAGACCTCTACTGTTGATGATATATATATAAGTTGATAAACCCAAACTTCTTTTAACTTTATTAGGGAAAAACTGTTACTGATAACTAGCCAGCTAGTTTTGTTACAAAGTTGAGATGGTGGAAAAGTTTTATCATGAGACAACATTTTCCCCATAGATTTGAAAAACTGGCATGATAAGTGTTGACTAATATATCATGTAAAAAGATAAACATATGACAACATATTGTCATCATTATGTGTTTTAACTCTGCGTCTAGACTTCTTTTTTCACCACTCATCCCAAAAAGTTTGCCTGTATGACTAATCAAATTATGTGTTAAAAAGAATGGCATAGTTTTTGACTATCTTGTGCAAAAAACCAACGGCTAGCTCTATGGCTATCCGAATAGGCTGGTATGACTATGTATAAGTTTGAAAAAAAAATGGCATCCATGGGGAGATGGCGAGTAGACTGCATCATTGTATATATTATATCCATTTCCAATAAATTCCGACCCATCTTTTTCTGCTTGCTTTCAGAAAATGGAGGGTTTGTCATGCCTCAGATAGTTTTTTCTCCAAGAACTGCAAAGTGATATTGAACTGGATGGTGTGATATATAACTGCTGTCTTCCCCTGCTGAGCTGCCCAATGTTGTCGCGGAAAAAATTCCTTTGTGTCACAAACAGTTGTTGGTAGATTGGGCTTGCTGTAATCATCCGCTGAGACGTCTTTTTATGCCAGTAGGTTCAAGACAGCTCACCCTAGATGTTTATAAGTTGTATCATTTTCAATTTTTTTGGGAATATTGACTGTTATAGTCCACTTCTGACCTCTTAGTTGAGGCTAAAAAACAAGAGCCTATGGTTCGGACTTTATTCATGGCATGGCAAACTTTTTATCACCGACGATGGCGATGCGAGCGACCATATCGAAGATGTAAAAAATGGAGAAAAATGTCAGGTCACAACGTCCTTGACAATGTGTAGCATGGACAAGAGGTAAAAAACGATACAACAGTTGGTAAAGCCTCCCAGTAGCGGTAGTTCTGCAGGTTCCTCATTGAATTTTCTGTTCGTCATGTTTTTGGGATTAATCTCCATTCCACTTTCAAGTGGCGCGAGGTTTACGAACGATAGCTCCCTAACAGCTGGGTCAAATTTGACGAAACATACGTCAATCGATTCATCTTTCTTGCCGCTACAGCCATCATCGCCGTCATTTTCCCAAAAAACGTGACAGAAAAAAGTTCTTTCACCATTCACAGTTCGTGTTTACGGCCGAAATGGCGGCCATTTTGAAATGACGCAATGCATCGCGCACGTGTAAACTGCACTGATCACCATGGTGAAATGAAATGGGTTTTGAGAAAGGGATCCGTTATGTCGGCCTTACGCGAAAAATGAAGATAGCAGAAAGATACCGACAAGAAAGACAAGTCAATTGATGTACGGGTTGTCATATTTGATGCAGCCGTTGCGGAGATATCGGCTGAAAACCTCGCGCCACTCGGATGTGGAATGAAGTGTAGATGCAGAAGCTAGGCTCAAGGAGAATCTCAACTGAACAGGAACAGAGGAAGGCTGAAGGTTTATAACCCAACCTGTTGCATCATTTCGAACCAGTTCCTGTAGCTGGCTTGCCTGTAGTCCCGAGAACCAATAAGACAAACCTCAAACACCTTTGGCCAAAAGGAAAGCAATAACAGCAAGAAAAAAACGCCAGAAGTGGATGCCAAAAATAAACCGTCTTAAGCCGGTCGGCTTTGATGTATGGCTTTTTTATTGCATCAATATCACAGCACCACAGAGACAGATCGGAGCGTTCTGAAGACTCCCACAGTAAGTTGAACCTCAAAAAGATCTTTTCAATAAACAGGTTTTTTGATGGCGAGGAATCGTGTTTTTCTCTTGTAATAAGCTTCCGGTCAAATAACAGGAGATGGGAGGCAGTGAATAAACGAATGATTGTGGGACTGAGTAGCTGAGTTGCTTGAGATGGAATGCATCTTCTGTAAACCGTAAGGCATGGTGCCTTGTACCTTGTGCCTTTGCAAGGGCAAGTAAAAGACCCCATCCAAGTGAGGAACATGAGTAGCTTGAGATGGCCTCTTCTGTACTTTCCAGTGCCAATAATGCTATGGTTTCGGGCCCGACGGAAAAATCTAATACAATGTCAATCTTGTGGAGAACATGGCCGGCTCGACCCCCCCCCCTTCGATGCATTGGACTATGATGGCCCTCATGTTTGTTCATTTCAAGGAGAACGGGCAAAGTGTCCTGACAACCTAGAATCATGTTTGCTTACCAAGCAGCAGGTACCAGGTTCAAATCCAGCCTGGGCCATGCAAGATTAATCATCCCTGCCTCTTTACGTCCGCTACCTGGAGCAGTATAAAGCCGTGGTGCCTTGTGCCTTTGCAGGGGCAAGTAAAAGACCCCATCCAAGTGAGGAACATGAGTAGCTTGAAATGGCCTCTTCAGTACTTCAGGGCCAATAATGCTTCGGCTTTGGCCCTGATGGAAAAGAAAAAAACATTGTTATCTGCAGCAGCTAAATTGTCATCTGATGAAACCATTCTTGAATAGATTACTTTGGTGGCGACACCTACCTATCTCTAGGACAAAAAACAATGTGGGCCACATGATACATCCAGGAAGCCATTGAATAGCGTTCAGCATCACTTTTCTTGGGATACAGCAGCTGCTAATTGATCTACATGCATTGATTACCAATGTGGAATTGATTCATTAGTTTCAATAGATTTTATAATTACCCGTCAGCCTTTACCAAGTTCACTGAAGCACTCATTTTGGCACTTATAGATGCTCTTTGTGTTAACCAAATTGATTTAAAGGGGATGTGCACCTCTCATATTTATCATTGTCTCTATATATCATCAACAGCAATGTGAAAAACTGCAGTCAGCAGGTCCTGGGTTCGAATCCCGGGCCATATGGGATTAATCATACCTGGCTCTTCAGTTCATCACATGGGAGAGAAAGATGTGGTGCCTTGTCACCTTGTGTCTTTGCAAGGGCAAGTAAAAGATCCCATCCAAGTGAGGAACATGAGCAGCTTGAGATGACCTCTTCCATACTTATTAGGGCCAATAATGCTAGGGCTTCGTCCCCAACAGAAAAATCTAATACAAATACAAATACTGGCCATACTGATGAAAGTTACTTGACAGCCTGTAATACATTGTCAAGCACAGTAGCAGCAACTAAAGCCCCTGTCACATTTCCACCCCAGGGCCCGTACGGCAAGTAAAAACAGACAGATTGCTCCCGAGCCCCGGGGAATGAAAACCGTAGAAATGAAAATGCAAATGAACATGAAAATCGCAATGGACCCGTACTGTCTCTAAAATCCACAAATAAGATCACAGAATTTGGGACAGTCTGTTAAAAAGACAAAAATCTTTGGAGAAACTTGCACTGTTTTTGTGGTTTAGAGACTGGCCACACTAGGCAACGCTGCTTGACAACTGTAACTGTAACAGTACAAACCAGTTCTGTCCTCTGAGATCACAGAATTTGGGACAGTGCCGTTATAATAACATCACATGTCTCCTGACAGTCTGGCCGTCCATCAGATGTATAATATGTCAACACGGACCATCAAATCACCCTGCTGTTACAAGTCCTTTCACGTAGCACGTCGCACAAAAGACAGCCACAGTGCTACGATTGCACTGAAAAGGCAGAGCGAAAATACCTGATTGTATAGTGATTGATTTTGTACTTGTTATGGCAGGCGACCCGCGGGGAATTACACTCTAGTTATTAACGAAACGGCACCTTGAGCAATTAAAATGGTGTCAAAGCGTCATATAGTATGACATTCTCAAGGGAGAGAGGAAAAAGTACATGGCAGAACAGCAACATGGAGGTCAAACAGAGATAGGGCCGAGCATGTTCTACCCATATCTGTACCACCACCACCACCACCATCATCATCATTATCATCCTCATCCTCATCACTGTCATCCTCATCATCATCATCATCATCATCATCCTCATCACCATCATCATCATCATCCTCGTCACCATCATCATCATCATCACCATCCTCATCATCGCCATCATCATCATCGCCATCGTCATCATCATTGTCATCGTCATCGTTATCGTCGTCATCGTCATCGTCACCACCATCATCATCATCATCATCGTCATCCTCATCACCATCATCATTATCGTCCTCAGCATCATCATCATTACATGGCGTCATAACCTGTTGGGTATTTCCAGAGATATGGAGTCCACGACAGGCTACAACCCATCTGCGTGCAGCCTTTCAAGTGCCCTGGCATAGACACTCAGGTACAAGGGACCACACCTTTTAGTCCCATCCGATGGACCCTCATGTAATGTCTGCCTTTGTCCGGACTATAATTGCACCCTTTGGTAGTCAAAGGTGTTCACCACTTGACCTCCAATCTTAGACCATTTCCTTCTACCATCCCTTCAGACACATCCAATCCCTTCCAACGTAGACCTGCCAGGGAAACATCTGTCCCTGTCACCCGAGAATTTCGTTTGTACTCGATTTCCTTAAAATGCAAGGCATTAGAGTCTTGTGAGGCTCCTGGTTTAATCCTTGGCTGGACCAGCTCATGTGATAGGGTGATATCTTAGACATCACAGGTTTTCTCCCGGCATGCCGTAATTGGCCCACAGCTGAAATAAAAGTACAGATGCTGCATCACTCAACTCCTAGCGCTTCTTCAGTATTCATCGTATCCATGACGTAACTCTGACAGTGTCCGCCATTGCTGACGTCGCAAGGGTGGTGGGCAAATGACGCAAGGGTGGTGGGCAA
>NMRB01000285.1:66177-106292 GCA_002633025.1 Notospermus geniculatus
GTACAGAAGATGCTTACAAGAAAAGATGGCTTTCTAAAGAATGGTATGGAAGTTGCTTGTAACTAAAGATGGCTTTCTAAAGAATGGTATGGAAGTTGCTTGTAACTAAAGACGGCTTTCTAAAGAAGGGTATGGAAGTTCTTGTAACTAAAGACGGCTTTCTAAAGAAGGGTATGGAAGTTGCTTGTAACTAAAGACAGCTTTCTAAAGAAGACTAAAGATGGCTTTCTGGAAGTGTGGAAGTTGCTCATAAGTAGTAAAAGAAAGCTTTCTAAAGAATGGTGTGGAAGTTGGCTATAAGTATTGAAGGATGGATTTCTAAAGAATGGTATGGAAGGTGCTTCTTATAAGAAAAGTCAGCTTTCTAAAGAATGGCATGGAAGATCCTCTTTCTTTAAAGATGCTCCTGAACAATTGAAACTGCTCTTAAAGATGGCTTTCCAAAAATACATGCTATTCATGGGAAGACAGCTAAAGAAAGCTACAGGCAATGGAAATGCAATTGAATATTAGCTATTCTTGTGCGGATTAAACTAATATTGACTGAGCACCTTGATAACGATTTCCTCTTAGCTATAGTGAGGTTTCCATCTCAATTGAAGGGATTGAAATTGTGTGGAATGAGATTGTCTATTACCACGCAGAGGTCTTGTTTCAAGGTGGAGTTTATAAGCTTGTATTGGTTATCGTAATGGACAAAGGATGTTCCTATAGAAATCAATAAACTGCTACAGTATTTATGAAACTTGAAACAAGAAGATTGCTATCTTACTGTAAATAGGCAGCTGCATTGGACAGTGTTGATTTCATAAAAGTAGGTGTGGTTCTTGGACGTGGAGCTGATTTCGTCCCCTAAGGCTCTCATTTGGAGCCTTGAGAGCTTTGTGGTTATCACGTCCGTGTGGAGTGGCAGGTCAGGGTTCGGTTCCCGGGCCATATGGGATTAACCATCTCTGGCTCTTCAGTCTGTCACATGGGACAGTAAGCCGGGTGCCTTGTAGGCCTAGTTTGTGCATTTGTGTAGGCAAGTACCACTGGACACCCTATCCAAGTGAGGAACATGAGCAGCTTGTGCCCTGGTTTGCAACCATCGAAATGTCAGAAGTTGCTATACCAATACACATAACTCCTATTAACCACGCAGTACACTCTGACATTAACCTATTTTCCTCTTTTCTCAGGAAATTTCTGTGAATTTTTGTTACATTATCAGATTCGGTTGTTTATGTTAGGGTGATTTATACAACAGTTTGGCGATAGCTTGTAGGCATCCGAAGGTAAATATCAAGAAGGTGTTGTTGACAATGGATTAAACAGAGCGAGAGGACAGCAAGCGTTGCCATTTCATGAACCCTCACAGGCTTTGTTGCTGGTCGTCTGTTAAATGTCAGCAAACGAGGATTTCCGAGCTTGGTAAAGTTGTGAGGACTGATGGTGAAGTCACTGTGTGGTGATGTTTGCTGCATGATTATTTTATTCCCATTGACTAGTTGGGACTGGTGTGAATGCTGAGTTGGTTTAAAATGCAGGTTGCAGGTTGCAGATTTTGGCTCTTAAATTAGGTTCTGGCTGAGGCGAGGGTTACAGTTACGAACCATGACTCTAACACTAGATCAGGTTTTGGCTCTTGGCTGTCAAATTAGGTTCTGGCTGGGGTTTGGGTCTAGGAACCCTGACCCAAATCCTAGATTGGTTTTGGTTCTTGGCTGTCAAATTATGTTCTGGTGAGGGTTTGGGTCTAGGAACCCTGACCCAAATGCTAGATTGGTTTTGGTTCTTGGCTGTCAAATTAGGTTCTGGCGAGGGTTTGGGTCTAGGAACCCTGACTCAAATCCTAGATTGGTTTTGGCTCTTGGCTGTCAAATTAGGTTCTGGCTGGGGTTTGGGTCTAGGAACCCTGATCCAAACCCAGATTGGTTTTGGCTCTTGGCTGTCAAATTAGGTTCTGTCTGACCCAAACCCCAGATTGGTTTTGGCTCTTGGCTGTCAAATTAAGTTCTGGTTAGGGTTCGGCTCTAGGAACCCTGACCCAAACCCCACATTGGTTTTGGCTCTTGGCTGTCAAATTATATTCTGGCGCTTGGCTCAGATTGTGGCTTTTGGCTCTTTTGGGTCTCTGATTAGGGGATCCCAATCCTCCTTGGGTACCGTACTTGTATTGTAGTTTACAGCTCAATATCAATACAGCTACTTCATTCATGCTAGCCCAACCTTATTCTTCTACCACTAAGCCCAAAGTCTTGACATTACACTTGAGGATCTAACACTGCGGAAGTCTACTACGTGCATTTCCCTTGCTCCTGTTACGAGACAGCAACACTGTCTTGTCTCTACACCTCAGGCAATACTCAGAATAGAGTATAGCAATCTTTATATTTCCATACACAATGATGCCTCTTGGCAGTTTCTTTGTACTTTAAAGTACTACACTCTACTTGTAGCTGATTGACTCAAGTAATGGGGTGGATTTGATATTGTAGTGTTGACAAATTAGAGAGAAAGATTCTCTTTGGTTTTGTTACATGACCTGGAAGTTGTTTGGTGGTTGTTTGGTGATCCACTCTACAGCCCTTTTTACACGGAGCTGGTTCGGGGAAACCTACCTCCACCCTCCTCGGGCGGGTTCGGTTCAGGATGGATTGATCACTTTTACACAGTGCGGGTTACCGAACCCGCCTCGATCTAGTTCGAGGTCGGTTTGTTCAAATGCGTGCCACTAGATGGCGTGTATCAACATTTACAGCTATCGTAAGTAAAAAATATCCTGGAAATAATCACAAAATATCGATAAACCATGCTTCTAACAGCATGGGCAGTGCTTGAGAAATCTCGCACGTGATTTTTTTCACAGGTAACTTACAGCAAGTGCGCCAGGGATGTCACTCGGGGAGCGTGCTCATTCCCGCACGAGGCCGGTGCAGGTCGGTTCGCTTTTACACGGGAAAATAACTGACCTGCACTTATCTGACCTACCTCCACCTTCCCGAGACTCACGCGGCGAACTGAACTGGCCCGAGGAAGGTGGAGGTCAGTTGTTTCGCTTTTACACGGGGAAAAATAACCGAACCCTCCTCGATCTAGTCTCGATCCGGAACGCACCGGCACCGTGTAAAAAGGGCTTACGACTTTGATGTTCAAGAGAGAAAAGTAAAACAACTGAAGAACAGGTGCGGATCCAGGGCTCCTCCCTCGATAACCCTTAATCCCCTGGACCCCCTCTGCTCAAAATCCTTGACACGCACCTGGACGATCAGTGGCGACCAGATCGCTTGCGATATTGCTTGCATGGTGTGCTACTAGCTTAAGAACCACTGATACCTGAGCATGTTAGCATCAGGTGCAAAACCGTTAACACGTAAGATATGACAATCTAGGAATATCACCCCACGACACGCAGAGCACTTACAATACATCTGATCCACTCTACCTGTTACAGCTTAGCTCTTCCGCTTTTTACACTAATCAAATTTTTTCGCTAATCTTCGCAGGTATTACGCTAGCAGCATCACCAGTGCTGGGAAAGCAACAGTGCAGCAATTACATGACACGAAATGTCAAACTCGATTTGAAAATACTTCCGAGTTTTTTATAGTGAAATGGGTTATTTAAACCCGATGTAAAATTCGAAGGACTCCATTAGAACATCAGCGGTCGTTATCGATTACGAGAATTCACCATCTTATTCCGAGGGTGAGAGATTTTCCCAAGTTTAGATAAGACATTGAGGATGATTACTGTTCAGATGTACCATCACTTCGTCTTATGGTTAATCCAAACTTGTCTTGGATTGTGTATTTGTATTTGATTTTCCGGTCCGGGACAAAGCCAAAGCATTATTGGCCCTGGGCCCGGTTGCACAAAGAATCTTAACTCTAAGAAAAAAATTAAGTCTGAAATGAAGTCATCTGATTTGCTGAAACCTGGTCACATGGTGACTTAAGTCAAACTTTAGACTTAAGATTCTTTGTGAAACTGGGCCCTGGTAATTATCCTTCTAAAAAATCTCTCTTGGGTGCTCTAGAACACCAAAAAATACCCTAGAACACCCAGGAACACCCTAGAGCACCCAAGAGATATTTTTAGGGTATTGAAGAGGCCATGTCAAGCTGCTTATGTTCCTCACTTGGATGGGGTCTTTTACTTGCCCTTGCAAAGGCACAAGGTACACAGTATCACAGTTTACTGTCCCATGCGACAGACTGAAGCAAGGGATGATAGATCCCATATGGTACAGGATTCGAACCTGGGACCTGCCGCGTACTTAGCGGTCGTGATAACCACTCGGCTATCAGGGCTCAATCTTCTTCATTTCGTAAAGTAATCGTTTATCGAAACTCGTCTCAGATGCTGCTCTCAAACTTGACCTTCTTTTGTAATATCGGAAAAATCTGTTGAACAACAGTGTATCTACGTTTGTGTTTAATGCTATTGATATAAATTTCTCCATCGAGGAAGAAATAATCCGCTCCTGTGGTGTGGTTTCAACAGGCCTAGGGCAGTGTCTGACTTTTAAAGTTCAATGTTGTGTGTTCTTTGGCAGTCCATTGGCTGTTTCTGTGGTCCCTGCAGAGATATGCCTAGGAAATGAAGGTGATGTACTTTGGCTGTTTCTGTGTGTCTGATGAAATAAGCCTAGAAAATGATAAGGTGTGATGTACTTTGGCTGTTTCTCTATCTCTAAAAAAATAAGCTCAGAAAATGATAAGGTATTGTGTACTTTGGCTGTTCCTGTGTTCTCTGCAGAAATAATTCTATAGAAAATAGGACGTGGAAAAGCAGAATTTCATCAAAAATAATCGGCACTGGAAATAACTAAGCTTTAAAAAAGTGTATGATCTTTGATATTTGCTAGAGTCCTATCAGCGTCGGACAGCCTATTCTGAAAAGGACGAAAAACAATAGGATTTGTTATATCATGGTTTCTTCCTCTGTTTTGTGTACAACGTTTACGGCAGTCTGTGGCATATGCCTCCAAGCCCTGATACAACCCATTGTGCAAGCAAACTATAGATGAACGCCTTGATCACTTTTCCAGACTGCAGAACGTAATACGAAACAATTTAAGAAGCGAGTGGGTCGTCGTAAATTTTTTTTGTAAAATCTATCCACCAGCGACGTTTTGTCAGTGATTTATTGAAAAATTAACGTAGGCTTTTCATGTCATTCATTAGAAGCTGGGGGATTGCAGATTAGTCAGAAGAAGGTCCCACTGACAAGGTTGGTGTAAAGTTTAGGTTACTGTAGGACCGGTATTTTTAGCGTCCATTTAAGTTAGCGATAGGCCAGACTCAGAGATTACACGGCCTTTTAACTTCGCATTTGGGTGATCAATGTAACTGCTTCCTAGAAAAGACCAGTTTTCATCTTCTCAGTTACTAAGTGCCCTGGTAATGATTTCCTGTTTGACCTACTGCCTGACAGAGGTCTTGCATTGTTTTTGTTTTATTTAGACCCTAGTCAAGTGTTCCCAGCAGGTGGCTGGTTTATGTTTCTTCCATAACCAGGAACTGTTATGATATGTTGGATAAATTTAGCGTCCTTTTAATTACCCGAATGACAGGCCAGACGCGAAAGTCCCGAAAATAAATGGCACGTGAACAATTAGGGTTGTACAGTAATGGTTAATGGTTTGGGTCAGTGTTAGTGTCCAATGGTGAAGTCAAATGTATTGCAAATACTATTGCCTACAGGTCAACCAACCTGCATACCAACGAAGAAGGTCCTAGTGACATACGGTACCGAGTAATCTGGTCAGTGTAAGAGGCCATCAACTGAATTGTAAGGCTTACAAAAGTAGCAGGTCACAGGTGGCAAATAGCCTGTTGTGTGACACTACGCACCTGCCGATTTTGCCTTTGAACTACAACTGTAGTGTTGGTTTGCCATTGGAAAGCAGGAAATGAACCTATAAGGGTACTGTCACACTGAAGTACAGTACTTGGCACAATTGACCTCCCTAAATCCGCGTACCTTCCCCGTACGTGACGAGGAAGGTAGGCTTCAGTTCATCGCGTATGGTACGGGTACGTCACGCGTCTCTGTTGCATGACGTCGGGTGAATGACGTTGCGTCTTCACTGCATGCCTTCCATGTCGCTGCGCCACGTCCTCGGAAGATACGAGGACGGCACGTGCATGACGCTGCATGTAGTACGCGGATGGTGCGCGGCGCGGAAGGGAGGTCAATTGTGCAAGGTACTGTAGTTCTCAAAACGACCTGTCCCGCCCCCAAAAATTGTAATGGGTTAGAATGTGTAACGTTGGCCAAATAATGTCTCGAAGTTTCTGGAGCACTCTTGCCAATCCCGTCCGAGCCTGTTCATGAAGTTCGTAAAAAGACTGTAAAAAAATGCCACTACTGTTCGCACACAGTTTGAGCCCGTTCGGCAACATTTTCAGGAACGTACTGAGAACTAGCTCAGTGTGATGGAGGCATAACTGTACTCATGAATCATGTGGAACCTTGATAGCCTAGTGGTTGTCACGTCTGCTCAGCAAGCAGCAGCAGCAGCAACCGCAGACAAGGCGATATCGGCTATGGTATTGTTTCACATTGGGCGAACATTGCTGGGGAGAGGATTCCACGCATCGCTGTCCAGCACACACCTCGCATCAACATCATGAAACCTTGCTAGCTTAGTGGTTGCTAGTGGTGTACATTGGCCTGAACAAATTGGCTGATTTAGTAACCAACTAAGCCTAGCAAGGTTTCATGAATATGGGCACAGATCACTTGCGAGATCGCCTGGTGTGCTGCTGGCTTAAAAATGCACAGTACTCTTAATCAATCAGAACATGAACCATGCCTAATTCGATTATACCGATCACCTGCGTGTAGCGGTAATCATTCAAACACAGAAAGAACAAGTGAGGAAAAGGCAATTGATTGATATCCAATCCAGTTTCCTATAAATTGGATAATCCAAAATAGTTTTGATGACTACCCCCTCCTGGGTTTTTCTTCTGATGAATAAAGCATCAATCCGATGGTGCATTGGACGTTAGGTGAAATATTAGCTGTTGGAATGGTATGATGAAGATGTAAAGGATTTTTTTCGCCGTTTGTCGATGTTGGGTGTCGGCAATCAACACTAGGCAGACTGTACCCCCTGGAGTGGCTCTATTGGAAAACAAAGATGTCCGTACATCAATATGTATTTGACAGACGGAGGCAGCCGGTGTTTGATTTCAAAGACCTGTTGCCTATTCACCCGACGTGTCTCCTTCGATGTCTGAGTATCCAAGGAGCAGCTCGTGATAGAAAATAACCTTTGTGACCGACGTTGGCAGAAATGTAGATTTATCGAGAAAACTGACAGAAGAAGTCAAAGAAATTCGTACACACATCTTGACGTCTTTTCTGGTATGAGAGCTCTTAAATTCCAAAATATCAGGCTCGCAGAACCAGGCCAGGAAAACCCATGGAATGGAACGTCGCTGAATGATCAACAAGGGTTGTCAGATTGCCTGTGGGTTGATCTGCTACTGTTTACCTGTTACATAGTACATTTCAGCGATTGAAATGTGCGGGTTCACCAAGGCCATTAACACTTTCCTCAAATGCGATATCCGACAGGCTTCACATTTAACTTCACCATTGGACACTAACACTGACCCTAATCATTAACCTGCAATCTGCACTTCAGCCTTTGGAGACGGAGAATGGTAGAATGGATACAGATAGAGTCCAAAAGTTAGGATTAGGGTTAGGATTAGGGTTGGGGTTAGGGTTAGGGTTGGGGTTAGGGTAAGGGTTAGTTAGGATTAGGGTTAGGGTTAGGGTTAGGATTAGGGGGTTAGGGTTAGGAGTTCCCATTCGGCAATGTTGGACTCTATCTGTATCCATTTTACCACTTACCCTTTGGAGACCTAACCAGGCCATTGCAGGAACTGACTATCGCTTGCACATTTAAAAGTTGAAGCATGGCGAGATAATTCCAACAATTTCCTGGATGACGGGCATCTCCTTGACTAAACACCAAATGGGAAATCCAGGTTCTCGCTCGGGGAAAAAACCATGAAGAATGAGAATAGAATGGCAGCGCCAGTCTCCTCTATCTCTGCATTGATCTTTCAGAATGAGCATCAAACGTGAAAATTCCGACTGCATTGATTTCACAAATTTTCTGATTAGATTCCTGTCGATGGGGTATCCGATCAATATCTTCGGGGTGATTTATTGAATTTGAAGATTGAAAACTCTGCGTGGAGAGATGAGTTAACTATGTGGCGTTGTGGGATGGATGTGTACACGGTGCAAGTTTATTACGTTCGCATCAGAGCTGTTAAGGCCGTCTCACACGAGCGCCGAGTACGGCGTCAACTAGCGCGTTTTGAAAATGCCGACAAGCGCACTATTTAGCGCATAGTTGACGCCGTGTGAATGCACGTCCTGCGTTTTCAAAACGCAGGCCCTGCGTTTTCGTGCGTTTTGATGACTTCCGGTACGTAGCGTCTCTTCTCTTTGACGCAGAGAATGCGATAAATTAATGCAAAGTAGGCGTTTGTAAACGTGCAGTGCGTTTACAAACGCTGCGTTTTCATGCGTTCTCGTGCGTTCTCATGCATTTTCATGCGTTCTTAAACGCAGCGTTTGCGTCAATAGACGCACTCTTCTGCGTTTTCGAAAAAGTTTTGGACATGTTGAAAACCAGTGCGTTCATCCAGAGGTCTGCGTTTACAAACGCAGAGTTGGTGCACGCAGTGCGTCAACCCTGCGCTTACCATGGGCTCATTTCGGCATTTCATAAACGCCCCTAGGCGCACGGCCTAAACGCCGGATAAAACGCTCGTGTGAGACGGGCTTTACACTCGTCCCCAGTGTTCAGGTGGCCCACTAAATCCCGGCATGATTGGTGCCAAAGGAGAAGGATCATCAGTAGATGGCGCTGTTTGATGAGGGAGCCAATAATAAGCCCAGGAGGCGGATCCACAATTTCAGAAAAGTGGGGGCGCACTCGGCTGGAAACATTGAAATCTGCAGTGAATTTCAATGATTTTCTCCAAATTTCACGGTCGATTTTACAGATTTGTTGTCCGAAAGGGGGGCGTGCGCCCCCCTTGGATCCACGCCTGAAACCATCATGACAGGTTCAACCGATGCTGCGGTAACACACTTTCTGATTGGCTGAGATACGTGTACAAAATGTACACTGTATATTCATTCTCGTGGCAGATTCCCAGTGGGATTCCACGAATTAGATAGCTAACGCCATCTATTAGTGATACTTTGAGGATCACATCAACTGAACCAGATTCATTGTGCGGATAACGTAGTGCATGGGTAGCGGTTTGAAACTGCAGGAGGAGTTAAGCCTAGTTTATACTTCGACGCACGACCATCGCCGGCGACCGACGCTCTATCTTGCTTTCGACGCCGACCCCGTCGTGCGATTGGGTCGGCGTCCGATCGCGAGGCTGTTATTACTTGAGTCATTTCATAACGGGTTGCCGTTGCTAAAGTACGCTGGGCTATGAATCAATTCCGCGAAGTCAGCGTCCAGATTTGATCGGGCGTCGGACGCCGATGGTCTTGCGTCGAAGTATAAACTAGGCACTGTACTCTATCGGACGAGGTTTGATCGCTGATGTGTGGTTTGATGTTGGATAAAATCAGTTCATTGTGACAGGGGGTTGCATCCTGCATGAATAATCAGTCATGCTATCGTGCCTCCAACTTATCTTAACTTGGCACAAAATCTATTGAAATTAACCAGAGGAAGAGATGATGTCAAGATTTAATGTCAAATTAATTAATGTCAAATATAGGGTCACCACAAAGACATTTCCCTTTTATTCACTCTTACTAAAAAGAACAGTGGGAAGTAGGCCTATGATGATGCAGTGGAAAGTATGATGATGCAGTGGAAAGGGCATCAGATGTGTAAAGTACTGTCACACTGAAGTAGTTCTCAAAATGTCCTGCCCCGTCCTATAACAATCATAAAACAGGCTAGAACGTGTAACGTTGGCCAAATAATGTCTCAAAGTTCTGGAGCACTCTTCCCGTCCGAGCCGTCCACGAAGTTCGTAAAAAGAGTCTGAAGTTGCCACTACGTCCACTCCATTCGTACACAGTTTAAGCCCGTTCCACAACATTTTCAAGATCGTACTGAAAACTAGCTCAGTGTGATGGGGCATAACCAGTAGGCACCAAATCAGAATTCTACATACCATTGCAACCTTCTCTGCTCAGCTTGGTCATTTCGTTACATGAGAAAATCACACCTTCACATCATAGGGCTCACCGTGGAAACGTGTGCACTTACAAAGAACACAAAATGACATTCCGCGATGAAGAATTTTTCCCATTTTTTAGTACCGCTGACTTCTTTAGAAAGTCCTCTTTGTGTTCTCCAAATGCCACTCAAATCAGATGAACCAAGATTTATAAAAGAAGTGGTTTCTCTCCTCAAAGCACGTCACTGCTAGTAAGTAAATAACGGCTGGCATTTGTTGCGTACAAAATGGCGGCCATCAATTCCACATGATGGCTCGCCAAATTTTGCCATTACTGCGCATCTTATTTAATAACCATCACGTTTTGTTGCCGAGGTGTAAGCACTCTTTTAGACTCACCTCAACCTTGTCAGTTTCAATAGTGTACCTGTCTGTATTCATACACGGATATCTTGGACCTATTCAGGTTGAATCAATTACAGCCGCAGGCTCTGGCCATTTGCAGGATAACAGGGAAAGAGGAGGATAGAAATTGTAGAGTATGATGAGTTGCTCTGAGTCGATGGGGACAGGGTCACATTGTGATGGATTTTAAAGTGTACGTTTATTCCCTTTGGGAAGGTGATGGTGTTGACTTTGTCTGAGATGCTGTAAGACATAGAGATGAATTTTCCAACTCCATGTGTAGAACACACGTTCGTCTTCCGTAACCGCCTCTTCCGTCAGCAACTGGCGACTGTCAGTGATTAAGTGTTACTGGTTACAATACATAAGACAGCGTAACGGTTTATTCCCTTTGGGATGGTGAAGGTGTTGACTTTGAGATGCTGTAGGAGACAGAGGAATGGGACGTTCTTACTCGGTGTGTAGAAACGTACGTTCTTCTTCGGTAACCGCCTCTCCCGTCGACGTCAGCAACTGGTGACTGTCAGTGATTAACTGTTACTGGTTACAATACGTAAGGCAGCATCATTCCTGAAACCCCTCCAAATTGAATTCACATTCCTCGCTCTTCACATCCATGGCCTGATACAGTAAGCGCATTTTTCATCAGGGCTGAAGACAAAACATTATTGACCCTGGTAAGTATGGAAGAGGCCATCTCAAGCTACTCATGTACCTCACTTGGATGGAGTCTTTTACTTGCCCTTGCAAAGACACAAGGTAAAAGGCACTACAGCTTACTGTCCCATGCGACGGACTGAAGAGCCGGGAATGAAATCCCATATGGCCTGGGCTGGATTCGAACTTGGGACATGCCACTTGCTAAGTGGACGTACCACTAGGCTATCAGGCTCCTCCAAAATAGCCCAGGCTAGATTCGAACCCAGGACCTGTTGCTTGCTAAGCGGATGTGATAACTGCTGCTTTCTATCGGAGCTCTTCGAAGAGTTTCTGACAGGTACGTTTGTTGTTTATCAGGCAGCCTCTCCTCCTCGAATAATCTCAACAGAACAGGTGGGGGTGACATTTTTCATCAGATTTCCTTTCTCATTCCTCAAAATACTGTTTTGTAATCAGGAGCAACTCCTGACAAGGATCTCAACACCAACAAGTAGCTCATTCGCATCGGAAATGTCAAAACCAGGCAATCCAATGTCGAAATCCAGGTTAGTATCCGTGACAAATTCAATAAAACGTATCCAATAAATTCGGCTAATTTGCCGTGTGTGGCCACGGGAAGTAATCTAACATAGAAGTATTGCTGACGGCAACGAGAGCCATGATTGCTTGGTGTTTATCCACCGGTGTGTTTGTCATGGAAAAACAAGTCGTTGTTGATGTGAGCTGCGATCAGTCAAGGCAGTGGATTGCTCTGATATCACAGCGGGGTAAACTGAGGGTCCGCACTGGGGGTAAGATAATGTTACCAAGAGCTTGGTATTGATTATGACACTTGGGGGAGCCTGCTGGTTATAATATCATGTCTGCTTAGCAAGCGCAGGTCGTAGGTTCGAATCTAGCTTCGACCATATGGGATTAAACATCCCTGGCTCTTTACGTCCATCGCATGGAAGAGTAAGCAAGCCATGGTGCCTTTACCTTCTACCTTTGCATGGGCAAGTAAAAGACCCCATCCAAATGAATAACATGAGTAGGGATGGACTCTTCCAAACTTACCAGGGCCAATAATGATTTGGCTTCAGCCCTGATGGAATGAAAGGGTATACATGCAACAAGTCATGGTGCCTTGTAGCTTGTTTCTTTGCAAGATGGGGATTTCTTTGAAGATGGGGATTTGGTCTAGTGGTTAAGGCGAGCTGCCCCTGAGTGCTGGCGATATGCCTTATGCGAGGGTCTGTGGGTTCCAGTCCGGTAGCAATCTATTCTTTCACCTCAGAAACCTGTTATTATTTCAGGTTTCTTTGCGAGGGTAAGTAAAAGACCCCATCCAAGTGAGGAATATGAATAGCTTGAGATGGCGTCTTCCACACTTTTCAGGGTCAATAGCTTTGGCTTTGGCCCTATGGAGGGAAAAATCTAATGCAATCTCCACTTTTCCACTCAGCTCTTCCCCTTTCACTGGAGGTGAGGTTAGGGTTAGTTAGGGCGAGGCAACAGTCAGACTGCCACCAGAGTCTGATACAATTCCTGGTCAGCCTTGTTTTTCAGCCGCGACACCGACTCATGCCATGTCCCGAACATTAACCAATACAAATGACATTCATTCATCGCATTTTCACAGGGCCCGCCGTCGATACGCATTAGCCTCCCGCTTGGCACATCAAAGCAAATTAGCCTGCGACAATCGTTACGTGCACTCGGAAACATACAAGTTGATTGCAGCATCATTCACTGCTTTAATTGTTCAGCTATTGAACTGAACAGCAAAGCTAATGGTGCTACTTGTATCATATCTGGCCTAGTTAGTTTAACATTGGTAGGTTGTTCACTACTTATACTGCAGATTCACTTGTCTGAGGTCACTTGCCTGAGAATGAGCAGCAAATGGTGGCGCTTGTATCATATCCGACCTAGTTATTTAGCTTTGGCAGTTGCTAGGTGCTGTAATTTTACTTGGCTGACATGGCTGAGGTCACTTGCCTAATAGTTTAAAGGAGCACGGTATTGGATCTCAAATGCGTTATTTGACTGCTGACGTAGAGGGAGCCACCTAGCGGCAGTAAGACGAACTACAAAAATGCATTACAAAATGTACGCAGTAAATTGGGTCATTCGCCGAGACGTAGTCAGACCCTCGGGTTGGAGAGGTGGCGCCAGCTGTCGAGAAAAAGTGGCAATACCGTGCTCCTTTAACTTTGGCAGGCTGCTGTAATGTCACTCTCTGAGGTCACTTGCCTCAGAACTGAACAGCAAAGCTAATGGTGCTACTTGTATCATATCTGGCCTAGTTAGTTTAACATTGGTAGGTTTTTCGCTGCTGCAGATTCACTTGTCTGAGGTCACTTGCCTGAGAAATGAACAGCAAAGCTAATGGTGCTGCTTGTATCATATCCGACCTAGTTAGTTAACTTGGGCAGGCTGCTAGCTGCTGTAATTTCACCCTCTGAGGTCAATTGCCTGAGAAATGAGCAGCAAAGCTAATGGTGGTACCGGTACTTGTATCATATCTGGCCTAGTTAGTTATACCCCCGCCAACGAGTTGGTGGGGGTATACTGTTTTCAACTCGTCCGTGTGTGCGTGTGTTCGTGCGTTCGTTCGTTCGTTCGTGTGTGCGTTCGCCTTTCGGTTTCCGCTCATTTAAGGGAGAACGACTGCAGGGATTGCTTTCGTTTCAACGTGGTACATTCATATTGACCATAGGAAGGTTCCTTTCGAAAATCGGACTCGTAGCGCATCCAATATGGCCGCCATGGCTGGCGTCCTGATTTCGGTTTCCACTCATTTAAGGGAGAACGACTGCAGGGATTGCTTTCGTTTTAACGTGGTAGATTCCTATTGACCATAGGAAGGTTCCTTTCAAAAATCGGACTCGTAGCGCATCCAATATGGCCACCATGGCTGCCGTCTTGATTTCGGCTTCCGCTCAATTAAGGCAAAACGACTGTAGGGATTGCTTTCATTAGCTCACCTGTGGTGAGCTTTTACGGTGTACCATTGTCTGTCATTGATCTCCACACACATTCTTCAAGTAAAGGTCGTCTCTATAGCCATACAATTACCAACAACCAAAATCAAAATTGCCACACTGCTGGTACAACAACCATATTTCAGAGGTCCAGCTGGACCAAAAATAAGTGCAGCCAAAACAGGGTCTCGATCAACTGCTGATGGAGTACGACACTCCAAATGACAGATATTCTTGGTCAAAAATAGGAAAAATAGTAGCCTGGCAGTGGCTGTATAAAAGGAGCCAACAGAATTTTATTCTACCCATTGGTGAAATTGGAGCCCTATATTTTTGCAAGGAACCTTTGTGTTACTAAAAACCACTCCCTGTGCTCATTCGCCCTTAAATGACCTTTTCCCAAAAAATCCCCTGCCCATTTCTTTATCACCTGCCCTCAATAACAAGTTTTCACCTTAGCCACGAGGACCGTTACGGCGCCACAGCGGGGGTATAATTAGTGATTGCTCGCAATCACTGTATGTCTAGTTAACATTGGTAGGTTTTTCGCTGCTGCAGATTCACTTGTCTGAGGTCACTTGCCTGAGAAATGAGCAGCAAATGGTGGCGCTTGTATCATATCCGGCCTAGTTATTTAGCTTTGGCAGTTGCTGTAATTTTACTTGGCTGAGTTCACTTGCCTAGCTAGTTTAACTTTGGCAGGGTGTTAGCTGCTGTAATTTCATCCTCTGAGGTCACTTGCCTCAGAACTGAGCAGCAAAGCTAATGGTGGTATTTGTATCATGTCTGGCCTAGTTTATCATTGGTAGGTTGTTCGCTACTGCGGATTCGGTAGGTTGTGGGCATCTGTAATTTCACTTGTCTGAGGTCACTTGCCTGAGAAGTAAACAGCAAGCTAATGGGGATAATTGTGTTATGGGTGTCTATTTCATCTGCAGGTTTGGTGACTGTAATTGCTCGTGAATTCAGTTGCTGATGACTTAACAGCAGAACTAATTGCAGCTCTCATCCCTTTGATGAAACATTGTGTTATATATAGCATGTTTTTATGCTGAATTGCATACAGTATTGTCCCTAAAGTAAACAACGAAAATGAACACCATGGCCCATCCTGAGGTAATAGGAGCAGTCAGCCGCGCGTGCATTGCCAAAAGATGGCAGCAATGTTCTAGCGGACCAATACACAGGAAAATCCATGATGTGATTGGTGCTTGATCAAGAATGAATGGGTCCGCTATATGCATTGAATTGGGCCGTAGTGACACCTTTTGGTCAACTCACTGACAGATCCTATTAGTGGTCCTTCGTGCTTACAAGTGCGTTGATGTAGGAAGTGGCAGCTAAGAATCACTGATTACTTCAGCATGACCTGACCCGGGCATGCACATCTGGAAGACTCAACTGCACACTAAATGTGGAGTTACCACCAGATAATAAGCTTTATTACTTTTTTTCATTTCAGGATTAAATCAGGAGTTTGGCTGGTTTGAAAGAAAGGCCCCAATAAAGGTAAGGGATACTTTATTTCTATTGGGTGATACTGTTTTCTGCGTGCATGGTGACCTCACCTCAGTCCAGGAGTGTTTTTAAGAGTGGCCCAACTAAGTCAGAGCATGGGGGAGGAATCCCCATCCCCTGGAAAATTCTTTGAAATCCACCTGCCTGCCATGATAAGTCTTTTAAACCAACTGTAAATTTTAACAAGAAGAGTATAAAAATACCCCTTCAACTTTCACTTTACATCCTTGCATGCAAATGCAAGCAGTAGACCAAGAATATCCATCAGTTTTTTCCAGTGGTTCTAAAGGTGTCCAAGTTTTTTGTACCGTTGACTTCCAACAGCACTGATGCAGTAGCACACAGGGGTTTCAAGATTCCCAGTTGGTTTCCAAATCCAAGAGTACCAATGGTATTCCCAGGAATACCAGTAGTGTATCTGAAACCCAGTGTACTGGGTTATGGTGAGCGCAGTTCTAAATGAATTGCGCAGAAACCATTGAAGTTCGGCATCATACCAAATCATTGGCATCATTGCACAATTACAAATATGACTCTCTGATGCCACAACTCATCTGACTGTCATTACAACAGCAACACATAAATCATAAAGCTTTTGAACGTATCAATTTCAGACCCCAGAGGTTTTCAATTATGCAAGGGGTAATGCACGGATGCAGTACATTTCCATACAATGCTGTTGGAATGGAATATTTTTTGTTTGGCTACATGGTGGGCTCTGATATGTCATAGATACAGTGATGCATTTATTTTGTGCAGCAGTGTATGCAGATTTTGACCATTTGTTATTATTGGAGCTTTTTGTTGTCCCCCGGAGCCCTCGGAGGGGGACTTGAAAATACCGGCCGTCCGTGCGCCTCTGCCGCTCGCCGCTCGCCGCTACTAGTCCCTTCCGCTCTATAACTTAAGAACGACTGAAGATTTTGGATTCATATTTGGTGGAGGGATGTATCACGGGCCAAAGGTGTGTCGCGTGAAAGAATCGGCCAAATCCGATTCTCCACTTTGCCACCAGGGGGCCGAAAGCCATACCACAAAAACTGCGATTACGCCTTTAATACTTAATGGAATTTCACAAAATTTTTATGGTAGGCTCATCTAGCAAGGGTACATAACATACCATACGGGTTTTCAATTTAATTCATTTTTCAGCCCTGTAGGGGGCGCTTTGTAAAAACCACATAAGTTCCCTTCCGCTCTGTAACTTCTGAACGACTGCAAATTTTTGGTTGATATTTGGTGGGGGGATGCACAATGGGCCAACGGTGTGTCGCGTGAAAGAATCGGCCAAATCTGATTCTCCACTTTGCCACCAGGGGGCCGAAAGTCAAAACACAAAAACTGTGATTACGCCTTTAATACTGAATGGAATTTCACGAAATTTTTATGGTAGGCTCATCAAACAAGGGTACATAACATATTGTACGGGTTTTCAATTTAATTCATTTTTCAGCCCTGTAGGGGGCGCTTTGTAAAAACCACATAAGTTCCCTTCCGCTCTATAACTTCTGAACGACAGAAAATTTTGGGTTGATATTTGATGGGGGGATGTACCATGGGCCAACGGTGTGTCGCGTGAAAGAATCGGCCAAATCTGATTCTCGACTTTGCCACCAGGGGGCCAAAAGCCAAAACACAAAAACTGTGATTACGCCTTTAATACTGAACGGAATTTCACAAAATTTTTATGGTAGGCTCATCTAGCAAGGGTACATAATATACTCTGCGGGTTTTCAATTACATTCATTTTCCAGCCCTGTAGGGGGCGCTTTGTACAAACCACATAAGTTCCCTTCCTCTCTGTAACTTCTGAACGACTGAAAATTTTGGGTTTATATTGGTGGGGGGATGTACCATGGGCCAAAGGTGTGTCGCGTGAAAGAATCAGCCAAATCTGATTATCCACTTTGCCACCAGGGGGCGAAAAGCCGAAACACAAAAACTGTGGTTTTGCCTTAATACTGAACGGCATTTCATCAAAGTTTTATGGTAGGCTCAGCTAGCAAGGGTACATAATATATCATACGATTTTAAAGTTTAATTGATTTTTCAGCCCTGTAGGGGGCACTTTGTAAAATCCACAAAAGTTCCCTTCCGCTCTGTAACTTCAGAACGACTGAAAATTTTGGGTTGATATTTGGTGGAGGGATGTATCATGGGCCAACGGTGTGTCGCGTCAAAGAATCGACCAAATCTGATTTTCCACTTTGCCACCAGGGGGCCAAAAAGCCGAATCACATAAACTGTGATTGTGCTATTAATACTGAACGGAATCTTCAAAATATATGCCCGTCGAACTTGCACCCGGGGCGACGGGGGACGTTCAATGCTGTGCTTGTTACAATAGACAATGATAAATTGAAATCCAACATGACGTGAATTGATGTCCGTTGTGTCATACTTTCTATTAATAAAGTTATTAGCTCACCTGGGTGAGCTTATACTATACCGGTATAGACAGAGACATCTGGTGTCTGTCTGATGAACTAAAAATCTGGTGTAATCCAAATGAATGCAGCAACTACTAGGAGTTTAAACCTCTGCCAAAAATATATTATCTTATGGTGTCTTTGCTAAAGTTTATTTAGTACAGTGAATGGGAAACCGGCGTGCCCAAAGGAGGCGCTGGGGAACAACTCAGTTTTAATACAAAAGCACATGCGTTTCGACGTTAAAAACGTCATTGACGTCGCCCATCGTTCATGACATTATGTGCGATGCGTCATTCAGAATCATTGACGTTGCTCTTCGGTCTGTTGTTTACGCTAAAGCAGCCAAATTTATTGATGAAATTCAACATGTTCCCGCTTGAATTTTCATCTGAAAACATTCAGATACATTGAGAGTCCTATACTTGATGATGAATGTGTAAAATTCGAAATTCAGTGGACTACTTCAGGTATATTAGGGTTAGAAGTAGGGTGTAGTTTCAGAATTAAATGGCAAATAACGTTGGCTTGAATTTCGACGTCATAGTTTTAACTGAGTTGTTCGTCAGCGCCACGTCACGGATTAGTTCCGCCGGTTCCTTAGTGACAAAGTCTGTTTGTTGGTCCCTTGTATAAAAGAGTCTTCTCTTGATGTAACACCATTATCTTTGCACCGCGCAACCTGATCGTGCGCGAAGATGGTAGCTGATCATAGACAAGGTCTAAATGAATGAAAATAAACAAATAAAAGGCGCCGCTGTGAACATTAAAACTAGAAGAACCCAAGCCCTATGAGCATCTGGCTTGATGTAATGCTATTTCTGCATTCTAAGAGGGGAAAAGGGTGGTACTTCTCTAATGTTTTCTAATCGGATTTGCTTTGTGTGACGATGACATTCTGGTGAACATGACCTGAAAGATTGATTCACTTGCTGAAAGAAAACTTGGCAACTTGGTTCTTACCCTTTGAGTGACCTGCCTTGAATAGTTACAGGTCAATGTTCCTGTTATGAGATTCTCAGAAGCGAGTGCTAATTACCAAACTGTGTTATTAGCTCTGTAGACAACACTGGGCAAAAATTTAGCCAGCAGCACACGAGGCGATATCGCAAGCGATCTGGGCCGACCGCACAGAAAGTCCAATAGTCCTACTGGTGCCTATCAGCAGTTAGTTACCGGTATAACACATTTTCCCATTGACAGAACCGCCGAAAGGCACCGAAAGCACTATCGGACTTTCCGTGCGGTCGGCCCGATCACAAGCGAGCAAAATTGGCTGTTGACGCCAGGTGTGCGCTGGGCAGGGATGCGTTGATCCTCTCGCAAGCGATATTCACCCAATGTCAAACAGTCACCTTGTCTGCGGTGGCTGGTGACAAAGATCGGTGGGGAGTAGAAAAAAACTGTGAGCATTGTCAATGAGAGTCACCCTCTTAATACTCCATGAAAAAAAAATTATTTCAGGAGTGCAAGTGCCCACTTAGCGCATTATAGCTACTCATCAAACAATATTGGACGATATTAACGATATGTAGGAGGAAACCAGAGACCCCGGAGGAAACCTACGATGTCGAGGAGAGATCGCCCTCTCTACCACATAAAGCCACTTCCACGACCGGGGATCGAACCCGCGACCTCAGTGGTGCAGGCACAGATGTTTCCACTGCGCCACCCCGACACCCCATGAACTGCATGGTCTGATGAGATTGAACCAGGAACTGCAGACGTGACAGGCACCCATTGCCACTGTGCCACTCTTATTGACTTCTCAGCATTTTCCATAGGGCTGGTGTCTCTCTGCTTGGCATCCAGTTCGTGATTCGATATTTCAACATACGATGACAAGATCATACTCCCTCCCCCCAGGGTATCGATCAGGTCAAAACAAATCGAAGCAACAGGTAGAGCAAGAAATCATCTCCATTTCAGTCTGGCTATCTTTGCCACAATCACATACAAAATGTACGCAGAATCCTTGACATTGTGTTGCAGATTGTAATCAAGTTAGGGTGAAATACGATTTGTTCTGTTCCAACTTAAGTTTACCTTGGTAGCGTGTACATTTGTGTATTTAGGTTAGTAAAACATACACAGGCTGTTGCAGTGTACTGAGTGTGGGGCCAGTGGCAAATATGCTCTGTTCCAACTTAAGTTTGCCTCTGTAGTGTGTACATTTGTGTATAAAGACATGGAACGTACACTGGCTGTTGCAGTGTACTTATAGCGGTGTGGCAAATTTGCTCTGTTTCAACTTAAGTTTGCCATAGTAGTGTGTACATTTGTGTATAAAGACATGGAGCATACACTGGTTGTGGCAGTGTACTTCTACTGGTACCGTTGACGAATGACAATTCAGGTGGTTGTCGTACAGGGATGATCTTCCATCTCAGGAGACTGGGAAAATGAGCATCATCGTCAGCGATCCGATAACATCGCTGGAAAACAATCAACAGCGACGGAATATTACTGCCTATGAAGCAGAAGAGTTCCGATTAATATCGCGAATCGTTGCACAACGTTATCTTAAAGAGATTAGAAAATGTGACGAATGTGCGACTTTGACGGGGTTAGACAGGCGGAAAATAGTCTGCCTAAGAAAGACGAGGAACTTGTACATCGGTTTTGAAAAAAATGTACTTGAAATTCATCCTGTTCAGTGGCTACAGTGTGATGTCTGGAGATGAAGTGGTGTAACATCTGCCAGTGTACCCCATTCTTCAGTGTTTCCTTCTTTGTATTAGGAACTTTAGTGACAATGGACAACTAGAGACAGCTAGAGTCCATCGTACAGGAGAGTAAGCTGTGGTGCCTTGTACCTTGTGCCTTTGCATGGGCAAGTAAAAGACCACATCCAAGTGAGGAACATGAGTAGCTTGAGATCACCTCTTTCATACAGTACCTGGCACAATTGACCTCCCTAAATCCGCGTACCTTCCCCGTACGTGACGAGGAAGGTAGGCTTCAGTTCATCGCGTATGGTATGGGTACGTCACGCGTCTCTGTTGCGTGACGTCGGGTGAATGACGTTAGGTCTTCACTGCATGCCTTCCATGACGCTGCGCCACGTCCTCGGAAGATACGAGGACGTGCATGATGCTGTATGTAGTACGTGGATGGGGCGCGGCGCGGAAGGGAGGTCAATTGTGCAAGGTACTGTACTTACCAGGGCAAATAATGCTATGGCTTTGGCCCTGATGAAAAATTAAATACAAACAACAAACGCTAGAGAGACTGACTGTTCAACAGGGCAGTACAGTGAGAGGAACATTCACACACACACACAGAAATGTGACCCGCAACAGCAAAATCAGTCGAAATGCTCGCAGAAGAAGACCAAACATGTCCAAGGTGACACCAACGATTTGTTGCCCATTGTGAAATTTGACTTTGTCGATTTCTGTAATTGTTTGGTGTCATCTTGGGTCTTCTTTCCGGTGCATTCCGACTCATTTTGCTGTCACGGGTCACAAATGGTGATAGATGTTGCACCGGGGCTGCATGTCACTGATTGACACTGGTGAAGTTGTATTGGTGGGTGACTTCAACTCAGGAGGTCTTCGGTTTGAATTCTCCGCTCTGGGCAGGTTTCTTGGCAACAGGCGAAATGTGCCATGAGTTTTGTCTCAAGGTTTATGAACAAAAGTTCAACAACCATTGTTGTTCATCTATTGAATTTCTTTTCCACATGCCAATCAAAATTATTGATATTGATGATACCATAATACTCAAAAAATGAACAAAAGAATGCTAATTTGAATTGTGATTTGTTTAAATTGGTATTGGCAATTATATTCCAGTGTCACGTTTCATTGTGTCAATCAAGGTGATTGATTAAGTAATAACCTGCCAATCACAATGAGATTAAATCTCTGTGGTGGTGATGAAACAAATTTTCTGTCAGATACTGCTGATTTTAATTCCGAATGATCAGAATAATAATGCAACTTTTGAACTTTTTGACTGTATTGTGTTTGTATCCTTCCATCAGGGCCAAAGCCATACTATTATTACCCCTGGTAAGTATCGAAGAGCCCATCTCAAGCTTCTCATGTTCCTCACTTGGATGGAGTCTTTTACTTGCCGTAAAGCCTAGTTTATACTTCGACGCACGACCATCGCCGGCGACCGACGCGCGTTCTTGCGTTTGACGCCGACCACGTCGTACGATTTGGTCGGCATCCGATCGCGAGGCTATTATTACTTGAGTCGTTTCATAACGGGTCGCCGTCGCTAAAGTACGCTGGACTATAAATCAATTCCGCGAAGTCGGCGTCCAGATTTGATCGGGCGTCGGACGCCGATGGTCTTGTGTCGAAGTATAAACTAGGCTTTACAAAGAAACAAGGTACAAGGCAGCAGGGCTTGTTGTCCCAGCCCGTCGTTCTAAACCAGGTTTAGACTAGAGATTTTGGTCACCCCATGGAATCTTTTGAAGAGCCCTGATAGCCGAGTGCTTATCATGTCCGCTCAGCAAGCGGCAGGTCCCGGGTTCGAATCCAGCCCGGGCCATATGGGGTTTCATTCCCGGCTCTTCAAGTCCGTCATATGGAACAGCAAGCCGTGATGCCTTGTGCCTTGTTTCTTTGCATGGGCAAGTAAAAGACCCCATCCAAGTGAGGAACATGAGTAGCTTGAGATGGCCTCTTCCGTACTTACCAGGGCCAATAACGCTGTGGCTTCGGCCCTGACACAAAAATCAAATACAAAAAATCTTTTGGTTACATGGGGTCATCCTTTCCAACCAAGGACTTTCATACCACGACTAGCTACCCGAGCCACTCACCCCCACACCTTAATCAACCAGAGAGACATTGCATGGTCACCCACTGAAAATCCTTTTGAGCACAGCTGGCGATCCTTTCCGCCACTCGCAATATTGCCAATAGCTCCAAATTGCCTGGATGACCTGCGGCATCACACCTGACCTTACACCTCTACCAATCTTGTCTGGTATGCCCACCTATGTACCGCCACAATTGATCCATGTCATCGGCGAATATCAAGTGGACATATCTTCCATGTATCTCATTCCTAAATACATACTTGTCGATTCAACAAGCCAGATTGATGAAAATTTTTTTGTTTGGTGTTGTTATTGCGATATTGCTGATGTCATAAGTGTCAGTTTCTGCTTGCCACTAAAAATAACCATGATATTGTGGCAGATTTAGGTGTTAGGCCCTCGAGCCTATAACGTCTGGACTCCTGGGTCGATGGAAGAACGCCTGCTTTGTACCGGATTTCCGTCAGGGCCGAGGCCACCGCATTATTGGCCATGGTACAGTACAGGTCACAATTGACATCCCTAAATTCGCGTAACTTACGCGTAACTTACGCAACAACTCACGAGCTATGTTACGCGTAACTTACGAGGTAAGTTACGGGGTGAATTACGCAAATTTCACTAGCTACGCAGTGATTTACGAGGCGAGTTACGCGATTTCGGCGAGTTACACAGTGAGTTACGCGAAACCAAAGCCGTGAGTTACGCGTAACTTACGAGCAACTTACGCGAAGCCGTAGGGTTGTCAATTGTGACCTGTACTGTAAGCACAGAAGAGACCATCTCAAGTTACACATCTTCCTCTACTTGGATGGGGTCTTTTACTTGCCCTTGCAAAGACACAAGGTACAGTACAAGGCAAGTCGTAGAGTTCGAGTGGGTAATCATGCTTGTCTACATTTGGCTTCTTGTCTACATTCACTTCTCGGATCTTCTAGAAAGTGCCTGAGGAAGACCCCGATTGGGGTTCGAAAATTTGCGAAATTCAGAGACGACCTTTGTGTTATATCATTTTATGTGTTGCTCTTTGTGCTTAACTTTGGATGTCTACATTTGGCAGTAGCTTGCGATGGCCTCTTCCATACTGCCAACTTCAGCCCTGATGGAAAAGTCAAATAGAAACACAATACATTGTAACATTGCCAGTTTGTCCTTGCACCAGTGAAAGTACCTGGCTTGAATATTTGCCAAAGGATGAATGATATGTGTTTACATTACAAAAGGAACAGTGAAATTGAATATGTCTTGTCCAACAGGCTTTGAATGTTCAAATGGTGGTAGTCTTTCCATCAAAAGAGGTCTGAGAGCTTTGATATTAGAGAGGTTGCGCAGCTTTCCGACTCCGACTCCGGCTTCAACTACCAGAATGAATTGCAGTCTGCTATGGACATCCTTGATAAAAACGATTTGATAGACGTTTGCAAATCGTAAAATGCCATAACTTGGTGGCAGAATAATTTTGACTCGTAATCGGAAGTGCACGTAAGTCGCAAATATTATAGTCGTGTTTCAAGTCGTAACGACTGGGCTTACGACTTCAACGACTTCATATTCATTATTTATCCGCACCTCCCATTTATAGGGCCAAATTTTTCTGCCTTCAATTTATGGTGTTTGACGAAATGAAAACGTCTATCAAGTCGTTTTTATCAAGGATGTCCACAGCGCACTGCAGTTCATTCTCGTAGTTGAAGTCGGAGTCAGAGTCGGAAAGGTGCGCAACCTCGCTATTACCCTGGCATACCCCTTGAGTGCAAGGTTGAAGCCCTTCTCTTTTCTGAGTTCCTTCTTCACAAAATAAATACCGAGAAAAGATCAAAATAAATGGAAAGGAAATTGATGGCTAAGAGATCGTCATCGCAAATAGAAAAGAGGGCTACGATCCCTTATGTAGAAGGTCATGAGTACCCTTTTTACCCCTTAAGCCCTTTCTCAAAATCAAAGAACCTTAGAGATGAAAGAAAAATAAGGGATCGTCGTCAGGATATAAGCTACGGGATAAAAACATAAACACCACTTTTCTTCCAGTTGTACTTTTTCGTCTGTCTGGCAGAAATTAGTCATTGTGGCTCGGTCCTATTGAACCTGCCCGCACGTCTAGCGGTTTTCAATATAGCTTCATCAAAGCGTTGCTGCTCGGAAAGTGGCCTCCCGTTAGTATCGCAGATGTGATCGAATTGCAGGAAATGATGTGTTTGGTGCTCTGAGGACTGAAGAGTTCCGTACATGCCATAGGAAGGTTATTACTGAAGTTCTTGTGCAGCGTTTAACCGTTTTATGGGTTTCTGGCGAGTTTCATCATTGTCGGTTTTTGGTGGTTGAATGCTTAATCAAATGTGACCTGTGACAGCAAAGTGAGTCGGAATGCGCACAGAAGAAGATCGAAGATGACACCAGACAACAGTTACAGAAATCGACAAAGTCAAATTTCACAATGGGCAGACAATCCTGAAATCAACAAACCGTTGGTGTCACCTTGGACGTGTTGGGTCTTCTTCTGTGTGGATTCTGACTCATTTTGCTGTGCCTGGTCACAAATAGGGGCTCTTCCGTCCGTCGCATGGGACAGTAAGCCATGGTGCCTTGTACCTTGCGCATGGAACAGCAATGGTGCTTTGTACCTTGTGCCTTTGCAAGGGCAAGTAGAAGACCCCATCCAAATGGGGAACATGAGTAGCTTGAGATGACCTCTTCCGTACTTACCAGGGCCAATAATGCTTTGGCGTCGGCTCTGTGGAAAAATACAAATATATAATACCTGCCACAACCGAAGCAACACGGGTTAATACCTCCCCATCGCCAATCTCTTTCATGATTCTGTGTCTCCCTCTTTCTCAATGACTAATTACTCATCCTCGTTTCCAGCTAAATGCGGCGGCTCTTACATCGCAAGAAACTTCTTTGATACAAAGATCTAAAGGATCAGTCGGTTATCGAATCATCCTTCATTATCGTCCTCAATGGCTAATTTTCTCAAGGGTTCTTAGGCCCCTTTGTCGATAGGAGGAGGGGAAGTGCACAGTCTCTAGCCAGGCGCGTTGTCTTCGAGTGGAGAGTCTTGTTCGGATGCATAAAGGCTGTTCATGTTTCTTTGACTCAGAAGATACCGTGATACTCCACTGTGACAATATTGATTTAACCCTTACGATATCATTGTGCGGCTCTCAGCACTTTCTCCTGTTATACAATCTCAAAGCGCTTCATATTATCACTCCAGTCTTGCTGGAAACATCCCTGTGGAAGTTGAGGAGCAGCACATTCAGTGCTCACCGTTCGTGTTTCTTTGACTCAGCAGAGACTTCAGGGTGACAGGTTTAACCCTTACGATATCATTATGAGGCTCTTAGCACTTTCTACTGTTATACAATATCAAAGCGCTTCACATTATCTCTCCAGTCTTGCTGGAAATGTTCCGGCGAAACTCAAGGAGCAGCTCGTTCAGTACTCACTGTTTGTGTTTCTTTGAGAACTTCAGATGACAATATTGGTTTAACCCTTACAGTATCAATGTGGGGCTCTCAACAGAATGACCGGGAATTGAACCTAGTGCCTCTGGGTCACATAAGTCCAACATTTTCACCATTTCACCATCACACGCACCCAAGTCTCAGTTTGCCTGGCTGGCTTCAGTTTCATGTAAGGTGAAGCTCATCTTACTTAGAATTGAGGAGGTGTTAGGCCCTTGACCCTGAGGTCTGGACTTTCTGGCTTGATGGAAGAATGCCTGCCTTGGAAGCGGGAGATCCGAGTTCGATTCCCAGGTGTGGTCTGCGACATTTGGCATTGTCGGCGAAGGTGCTTTTCTTTCTCGTCTTGGCTTGACTATCTTTGCCTTAATGCATGGATCACTCTGAACAGAGGGAGTCTGATCAGATGGGAATATCTACCGTAAGTCGTAAGGGGTTAAGAATCTCAAAGATAAGAGGGGGAGGAATGTGGTAGGTTTGGGGGAGTTAGGCCCTCAAGCCTGTAACCTCCAGAATTGTGCGGGAGATCCGGCTTCAATTCTCGGTGCAGTCCGCGACATTACCATCCAAACAAGTCAATGCAGAAACTAATGTCCTTCAGTTTTCACCCCGAGGCCCATCAGGGTCTTCGGGGTATTGTCATCACGCTGGCGGCTGTCTGTGCGTCGTCTGTCGTCGTCGTCACGCAAACGACGTGAACGCTCTAACTTGAGAATGCTTCAGAATTTTCACCTCAAATTTGGTATGGTGATACCTCATGACATGACGCTTCTCGCTATTGAAAATCGGCCGGATCTGATTCATACTTTGGCCACCAGGGGGCACATAGTGAAAACACAAAATTTCCGATTACTCCTGAACTGGTCATCGAAACTTCATGAAATTTTTATGGTGGGTGTATCCAGTCAAGGTACACAACATATCAGACGGGTTTTTGATTTGACCTACATTTCAAGGTCGCACTGGTCAAAAGCTGAAATCTGATTGGTCAACGATGTGAACGTTCTAACTTGACAATGCTTTGGAATTTTAGTCTCACATTTTGTATGTTGATACCTCATGACATGACGCTTCTCACTATTGAAAATCGACCGCATCTGATTCCTACTTTGGCCACCAGGGGGCACATAGTGAAATGACAAAATTTGCAATTACTCTTAAACTAGTCATAGAAACTTCATGAAATTTTTATGGTGGGTGTATCCAGTGAGGGTACACAACATATCAGACGGGTTTTTGATTTGACGTACATTTCAAGGTCGCAGAGGTCAAAAGGTGAAATCTGATTGGTCAACGACGTGAACACTCTAACTTCAGAATGCTTTGGAATTTTTGTCTCACATTTTGTATGTTGATACCTCAAGACATGACGCTTCTTGCTATTGAAAATCGACCGCATCTGATTCCTACTTTGGCCACCAGGGGGCACATAGTGAAATGACAAAATTTGCGATTACTCTTAAACTAGTCATAGAAACTTCATAAACTTTTTATGGTGGGTGTATCCAGTCAGGGTACACAACATATCAGACGGGTTTTTGATTACACCTACATTTCAAAGCGACAGAGGTCAAAAGCTGATATCTGATTGGTCAACGACGTGAACGCTCTAACTTGAGAATGCTTTGGATTTTTAGTCTCCAATTCACTCACAATATCGACTGCAGTTACCTAAAACCACCAACCCTCCAGATAACAAATTAATGTACAACTACTTCATTTCAGCTTCATTACAGGGTATACCACTTCCCATATCTTCTTTCAGTAAAACACACATGCCGAGGGGTTACGCCCGCAACAGCGGGGCTATTTTTAACATCATCGCCATCTCCCACGGAGTTCTTTTTTTGCCTTTTTCTCCAGCCAATATGGATACAAACAAATTACTGCCATCTATTAGATTACCAATTTGTGAGATTTGGGCATCCAATATGTGAATACACAACCTACCTGTCTTTTCCAATATTTTTTCCGCCGCGGACGTGATGGCCAACGTTTTCGCTAAAGAAGGTTATTGATTTGTAGAGCTGATCTTTAGATTCCCTTGGTGGCTTTGCTGGTCGAGTTTGGTCTTTGTTACCAAGGTGGATCGCTGAAGGTCTATTGGGGGAGAATAGAGAGATAGCAAAGAGAGGTATTGTTAGAGGCGTCACATTCAACTGCATTTTTCTCCGTGGAATGCTGCAATTGCATTCCGAACACTCCCCTAGGCAGTGCGGGAGTCGCGTAAAGGAATGTTGTTGAGAGACTGACAGCTTCATCATGGGGATAACAGAGGAAGGCTGCAGTGAGGTACTTTGTATTTGTGTTTGATTTTTCCGTCAGGGCCATTCGAAGCCAAACTATTTTTGGCCCTGGTAAGTATGGAAGAGGCCATCTCAAGCTACTCATGTTCCTTACTTGGTTGGGGTCTTTACTTGGCCCTGGTAACTATGGAAAAAACTCGCTCAAGCAACTCATATGTTCCTCACTTGGATGGGGTCTTTTACTTGGCCCTGGTAAGTATGGAAGAGGCTCTCTCAAGCTTCTCATGTTCCTCACTTGGATGGGGTCTATTCTTGGCCCTGATAAGTATGGAAGAGGCTCTCTCAAGCTACTCATGTTCCTCACTTGGATGGTGTCTTTTACTTGCCCTTGCAAAGGCACAAGGCACTATGGCTTACTGTCCCGTGCAAAGGACGTGAAGAGCCAGGGATGATATCCCACATCGTCCGGGCAGGATTCGAACCCGGATCCTGCTACTTGATAAGCGGATGTGATAACCACTAGGCTGTCAAGGCGAGTGAGGTTGTGAGGGCATGGTTCCTATTGTTTCTGAATTTGTGAGGTCAATTTTCAAAGGGCACCCTCCTGATCTGATAAACTTGGCAGCCCATTTCCTGTGGATATCTCCCCTCATGTCTTTCTTCTGCATCCATCGGGGCATCCATACGAAGCTGCAGCCGTCTATTTAAAGGTCGAATGCAAAAAAAGATGACGATGATGGCACTAATCATGCAAAATGCCTGTGGCGTATCGCTGAAGTCACCTGATCATAGCACTTCGTGAAATTTTCAAATCACGCAATGTCTTGCCACCGTTGCCCGACTCGTGAAGTGTCGGTTTTCTGAGGTATTACTGCATGATTTCCCAGCTGATTTAGGAGAATTTAATCACTGATCTGCCATGTCAGTGTTTGGTATTCACCAGACATGAAACATTTTTTAAGTGGCGTGTGAATTTCCTTTGGATGGGTTCTGTTTTACAGTGAATGTCTGTGGGTTTGATCATACCGGCTTGTAAAAAATTAGTTAACACATTACAGAATTGGGGTTTCAGTGTTCATTTGAGCTCATGGAGGAGCACTGATACCCGAGTTGGAGTCATGTCCGCTTTGCAAGAGGTACATCCTGGGTTCAAATCCAGCCCGTGCCATATGGGATTAATCATGCCTGGCTCTTCACATTCGGTGCAGAGGATAAGCCGTGCTTTTTACCTTGTGCCTTTGCAAGGTATCCAAAATAGCACAAAAAACGACACACACAAAATGATGGTAAACAGTTGTCTCCAAATCTGCAAATTTTCCAACCCGGCTTCCTCAGGCACTTCTCTTCTAGGTGGGTTTTGGACAGGTGGAAGTAGGCTACAGCTAGTTTCTTTTAGTACCCTCATTTGTCTTTTGTGGATCAACACTTTGTTCGAGCCCGGCAATGAGCGTATGTCCTTGAATGTACAGCAATATTGGCGTTATAGAAAAATCGGTCCCCCAGAGAGACACTGAGCTGTTGAAGAGATTTTGCCCGACGTATAGATATTTCTTGAAATTGAAACGAACCCCAGTGGTGACAGGAGCTGAAATTTCCAGCCCGGGGGTGTGAGTTGTTAGTGTGGAAGAGATCAAAATTCAGTCTATCGTATGAAGAATCTATCTGTATGAGAAATGAGACCAGCCAACTTGAAGGTGACAGGTGGTGAAATCTCACCTGAATGGTGTGACAACCTAAAATTTCACGCCTGTGTCTGTGATTGTATTGTGTCTGTATCCTTCCATCAGGACTGAAGCCACTGTTGGCCCTGGTAAGTATGGAAGAGGCCATCACATGCTGCTCATGTTCCTGATTTGGATGGGGTCTTTTACTTGCCCTTGCAAAGGCACAAGGTACAAGGCACCATGGCCTACTGTCCCATGTGATGGAGTGAAGAGCCAGGAATGATTAATCCCATCTGGCCGGGGCTGGATTCAAACCTGGGACCTGCTGCTTGCTAAGCGGATGCGACAACCACTTGGCTTTTAGGGATCTTCAAGACCTACATGAGAAATGGTTAATCCCATATGGTCCGGATTGGATTTGAACCCGGGACCTGCCACTTGCTCAGCAGATGTAAAAATCACTTGACTGAGTGGTCTGACAGTATCATCTCTCTGATCAGACAACCTGAAATACGATACCGAGTGATCTGGCAATCCAAAATATCCCACGTGACCGGAATCTCAAATACTTCCGAAATTACTCCGACTGGGAATTGAACATCCCAACTCCAACGTGTCTGGCACTGTCAGTCTCACTGCACCAATCTGGCTCATCCTCACCACATTCTAATATCCCCACTACACGCCTATGTACAAAGTGATAACATGGAAATGTTGGCCAATTCGCTCCCTCAAGAGATTGTGCCACCTTCTCGATTAAAGACATGGTACTAGCAATGAATAATATTATCTTGGCCTCAGGCGAGGGAATTCAGTGGTGGTGTAAACGTACGGCGTTGTCGGAAGTGTGACATGTGACTTGACGAATACTATTTTTTGTTCGCCAATCTGAAAGATTTGTGTCAGGTGTGCCTTTAACAGGTCTGGCTGGTTCCTTTAAAGATGTTTGAGCATCGCAGACCTACCCATCCTACAAAATCGTACCAGAAATGGGAGAGGGGGACATGTGACTTGACAAGCACTTTTTCTCACCAATCTGAATGATTTGTGTCAGGGTGTGCCTTTGACAGGCCTGGCTGATTCTTTTAAAGATGTCTGAACATTGCAGACCCACCCACCAATCTTACTGGAAACATGGTTCCTGCATCTCCTTGAAAAGCATTGATTTTTTTTCCAGCATCAAGGCCTTGAATTGCCTCGAAAACCACAGTTTTTAGCTCAGTGGCCTTGAAAAAGCCTCAAATTTCATGGTGGATCAGTTTTGGATTTTCATCGAACCATTTCCCCTTCGTTATGTTTTCTTCATTGGTAATGAAAACCAAGTGTTGTGCATGTCGGAAATACCGGTATGTGTATTCTTCTTCCCTGAAAGTGAATGTTTCTTCCATACATTCATTCACAAAACATTGACCTTGATTTTGGCCTTGAAAAGCCTTGAAAAAGCCATGAATTTGCTGACTGAAAAGCTCAGCAACTATGGGAAAATTATTGCCGTTTTCCGCTGTAAAAATAAAATAGTTGCACCACAAATCTCATTCATTTCTTCCTAAAAGACGAGATTAAATTTTTGCAATTTTTTCTCGCTCACATGTCGGTTGATTAAAGATTTAATCAACGTAATGGCACAGGTATTAGAAAAGTTCACCCCGTAAGAAATCACCTCCTGATTAGGAATATAGTAGAGCAGCTATTTTAGGAGATAGAGAGAGATTGAGTGGGCGACTCGTGCAGAGTTGGCACATGCCAACTCCGATCTCTTCAGTGGAAGAGGGATCGGATTGTTGTTTCTTGCCATTGTGTGGGTGTGTCGGGTTTTGAGAGAGGTGGCTGGCGGATACACAGGTATAGATTGGAACATCAGCCCTGGTAAGTACGGAAGAGTCCGTCTNGGCCTTGAAAAAGCCTTGAATTTCATGGTGGATCAGCTGTGGATTTTCCTCGAACCATTTCCCCTTCCTATGTTTTCTTCATTGGTAATGAAAACCAAGTGTTGTGCATGTCAGAAATATGTGTTTTCTTCTTCCCTGAAAGTGAATGTTTCTTCCATTCATTCACAAAACATGACCTTGATTTTGGCCTTGAAAAGCCTTGAAAAAGTCATGTATTTTCTGACTGAAAAGCTCAGCAACTATGGGAAAATTATTGCCGTTTTCCGCTGTAAAAATAAAATAGTTGCACCACAAATCTCATTCATTTCTTCCTAAAAGACGAGATTAAATTTTTGCAATTTTTTCTCGCTCACATGTTGGTTGATTAAAGATTTAATCAACGTAATGGCACAGGTATTAGAGAAGTTCACCCCGTAAGAAATCACCTCCTGATTAGGAATATAGTAGAGCAGCTATTTTAGGAGATAGAGAGAGATTGAGTGGGCGACTCGTGCAGAGTTGGCACATGCCAACTCCGATCTCTTCAGTGGAAGAGGGATCGGATTGTTGTTTCTTGCCATTGTGTGGGTGTGTCGTGTTTTGAGAGAGGTGGCTGGCGGATACACAGGTATAGATTGGAACATCAGCCCTGGTAAGTACGGAAGAGTCCGTCTCAAACTGCTGATGTTCCTCACTTGTATGGGGCCTTTTACTTGCCCTTGCAAAGGCACAACTTAAAACACCATGGCCTGATAGCCGATTTATGTCTGCTTAGCAAGCTAGGGCCATATGGGATCAGTACAGAGTTTTCGCAAATCCCCCGAATCACCGACGTGAACGTCTATCTTACTGTTCGCTGCTCTCTTCACCCCATTGAATTATGGGAGTGGTGTTCGCGTTGGCGTTTCGTGGACTTTGCGAAAACTCTCTATTCCTGGTTCTCCACATCCATCCATGGAACAGCAAGCCGTGGTGCCATGTACCTTGTGCCTTTGCAAGGGCAAGTAAAAGACCCCATCCATCCAAGTGAGGAGCGTGAGGAGCTTGAGATGGCCTCTTCCGTATTTACCAGGGCCAATGATGCTTTGGCCTCTGCCCTGATGGATAAAATACAAAAGGCACCATGGCTTACTGTCCCATGCGATGGATGTGAAGCACGAGGGATGGTTAATCCCAAACGTCCCAGGCTGGATTCGAACGCAGGACCTGCCGCTTGCTCAGCCGACACAATAACCACTTGGTTATCAAGGTCCCCAGTATGGTAACCTAAGAGTCAAGAAGGTATATGTCACGTATGCAACAAGCAAGCTCCAGCCATGTTGTCGGTCATTTGATCAATAGACATTGCATGTTTAGAGGGCCCCCTGATAGATTATAACCACGGAATCTCAGGTACATCAATACAATCCCCGATGAAATATTCATGGGGGGAAGGAATTTAATGTGTCTGGTTGTATTTCACACAACGAGGGATTGATGGCTAGGAGGCACACATCGATTACTGGAGCCAAAAGACATGTAGGTTGTCATCAATTCTCAAAAGCTACAAAAATCATTTGTCTGCATGTTGTCTCTTCTCCTTGACTTGGGTGCAGTCCACTGTGCAGGTGCGGATCCAAGGGAGTGCTCCCAATAAATCTGTAAAATCGACCGTGAAATTCTGAAATTTGGAGCAAATCATTGAAATTCATTGCACATTTCAACGTTTTTAGCACAGTGCACCCCCTCTATTCCGAAATCGTGGATCCGCCCCTGCTGTGCGTCCTGTGTAAACAAACAGGGCAAAAAGACATTACATTGCCAGCCCATTCGATCAGAACTCTCAAAATGTTCTGCTGTGACGCATTTGACTACATGCACTAATTATCACAGAGCGGTTCATGGCATTGCCTTGGTCCAGCTTCTCCTGTTCGTGATGATGTCTTCGAATCAGAGTCCTGACACTGCCCTTTTGATATGACATTGCTAGAGCTTTTGCATTTGCAAAGCTAGGTCTCTGTGACCTTACAACTGCCATTTTGGTGTGCAGACTTTCAACAGGTTCATGTCCATTTAGCTCCTCCTGTACAGACAGTATTGTCGGACAGTGTTNCCATACATATCCCTCAGGTCAAATTATCCAGAAACGCTAGGCTAATTGCCCAGAGCCCTAGCTCAATCAATCGTAATCATCAGAACATTACAGTTTAATCAGATTTGATCATGTTGTCGTGATCAAGATTATCTGGTTTATATGAACGATGAAGTCACAGCTATTTTTGGTTCGACTCTCCTGCGGGCCGGTCTCTGATTTTGGTTTTTTCAGAAGGAAAGACAGGAAGAGATCACAATCTCGTACCCAGAGATTCGTTACGCTCGGGCCGAGGTTGTAGGTCGCTCCACTAATCTCTGGAGACGGCTAGCCATTTTCACGCCTTAGGTGTGATTTTTGGTATCGTGCAATTTTACACCGAATTTTAACGACAAATGCACTGAAATGACTTGAGATGACTTGAGTATAAAATGTTACACACAAAAATGTCCTTAGAAAGGTTTTTTCGAGGGATCTGTTGTGTTTATTGAGGCCACAGCACTACTTGGCGCACTGTATAAACTTGGAGTGAAGCGGGATGCGCCGTGTGTAACGCACTTGCCTGCATTTTGGTTCCCGAAGCCACCGCTACGGTAGCCGTCTCCAGAGATTAGTGTAGCGACCATCAACCTCGGCCGAGCGTAACTAATCCCTGGGTACGAGATTGGAAGAGATCATGCAGTCAGTATAGATGTCCTCTGGGCAGAAGTGTACACGGTGTTAAATCATTGATTTTTTCACCGGGAAAAAAGAGAAATTGTTGATATGTGAAATTCAGTAGAAATATCAATATCTTCCTTAACCTGTGGAATAGATCAATAAGTAAGAATAACCACTCCTGTCATCAATAGTCATGGTAACCCATTATTTCCACCTTCATGACCTTGGACACACCTTTGAAACCTGATGCAAGAATACAGGTAACAGTAAAATAATAAGTTGTTGTTGTAACTCAAGACGAGTCAACGGTATGACACAGGAAGACCCCTTGCACTTCTGAACTCAAGAGTCAGGCAAACATGTCAACCACTCCTGTTTTACCAACGCCTGTGACTGCTTCAGTTCATGCGATTCTCAGAAGATGATTAATAGGTGTCACTTGTGACATGTTGGAATTGGTGTCGAAATAGCCAGTCAATCATTAAGCCATGGTTTGTAGTGGTTCAGGTCTCTGACTAGCCTAGTGGTCAGAAGGTCCCGAGTTCAAATCACACTGTGGTGCGACTTCAGGCAAGTCTCTTTGCCTTACTGGCCTCTTTCCAACCAGATATGGTTGTAGCACTGAATGGGCAGCTCATCTGAGTTCTACAGAAAGGTTTCAGGATAGACTGGGGTTAAAGTAGAAAGTCAGATGATAACCTCTACCGAGATTGGCCTAGCCCCCTGTCTTCAACCAAAACTGGACAAAATTTCCCTTCCTGAGATGACCAAGTCATTGATTGTCTTTATTGTTCACACTGGTGGCACAGTGCGATGCGAAATTTTTTGCACCTGATCACTCCCGTTGTTAAGCCTGTAGCTGTGCACACTTGCGGTGCGATGCAATGCGGTAAGCAGCGGTAGGACACGACGAGCAATTTCCACCGCCCCCTATCGCTCCTGCCGTATTTTTTCCACGTTGAATCGCCTGCTACGTGAGGATTTGAATGATTTGAATGATGTCATTTCGATAATCATGACCACCACACACAACTGCGTCGCGCCACGCCGCGTTATGTCAAAAGGCCTACTTGGTGATTTTTTTCAACGCATCGCACCGTGCTGCCAGTGTGAACAAGGCTTTAGCACCACACATTTCTGCCCCCCAGGAGAAGCGGAAGGCCTATGCATGCAGAAGTCACTGGCTGCTACAACCTCTAACACAGTAATCAATACTGTTACAAGAGACAGACTATTCCCCAGTTGTTTGACCTTGGCAACACTTTGCAACCAAAGGCAATGGTGGTGATGAACACAACACTCTTTGTTTTGATACTGTCTATCTGATCTTTGGTATTTTCTTCCTTTCTCCTCTAAGGAAATGTACAGCCTTGATACCAGATATTGAAAGTGTCATATGGCAGGAAGAGTTACATGTATAATGTATTGTACATTATGACTCACCGCAAGTCTCTATGTTCTTTGAGGCATCGGCAAGGACTATGCAAGCAGGGTACTTACGATGCCACAGTTCAAGCAAGAGGAGCGACTATTGTAATTTTCTCTTTCAATTCATCTCCCATTGTAAATACAGTACGTTGCACAATTGACCTCCCTTATCCACGTACCTTCCTAGGATGCGGCGCGGAAGGTAACCTTCAGTTCATCACGGATGGTACGGGTACGTCACGCGTCTCTGTTGCGTGACGTCGGGTGAATGACGTTACGTCTTCACTGCATGCCTTCCATGACGACACGCCACGTCCTCGGAAGATACGAGGATGGTACGAGAATGACGCTGCATGTGGTACGCGGGTGGTGCGCGCCGCGGAAGGGAGGTCAATTGTGCAACGTACTGTACTCCATTGATTAAGGAACTGCTGGTGAAAATACACTGTACATCAGCACCCCAAATGCCAAGAAACTATCATAAGGCAAAAAATATCAGATAGAAAAATGAAGACACCACATATGTAGTTTATTGCTCTTTTTTGCCATATATTTGTAGCTATTTCATCGCGGGTATAAATCTTTGGTGAAAAAGGAGATAAGCCAGCCTTCTATTCTCTCGTTGTCAGAGAGATTTGTTTCCTCTGCTGTTTAACAAATTGCCTCGAAAGAGCACCCTACGTGACGGCCTGCGGCAACTAGCAGTTTCCACCGATTATCTCCTTTCAACAACAGCAATAAAAATCACCTTTATCACCCGCAGGGAATCTCCACAGGTAAACACAATTTCCAACGGCATAATTGTCTTGTCAACTTCACCTCCTTGCTATCAAGTGTGTAATAGTGTTCCAATCATGGCATCAATTTTTCATCTTAGGCCATGAGAATGAAAGTTCCTGTTTTGCGTCCACCGCCCGCATGTCCCGACAGCACACCCCAAAAAAGTTCATTATTTCAAATTTCATTATTCCCAAAAAAAATCGCCCCAAAATAGCACAAAACACAACAAATGATCTATTCCCAAGCATCCATATCGTCAAATCTGCACAGTAAACACATCTTGCGCCTCACCTTAGTGTCGGCCGTCACCAGCGAGCTGGCTACGAAGACCTTGTCATGCTTTCATTCATTTAGGGCCTACTACTCAAGATACTAGTAAATGAAATGAAAAGTGTCATGATCTAAGATGTTTTGATGACTTGGAAAGCTCTTGTTGCTTGTAGAAATCAAATAATGAATAATGAATAATGAAAAAAAGCCTCATCAGTTTTCATTTTTGCTCGGACGCAAAACAGGAACTTTCATTCTCGTGGCCTTATGGAATTTGGTTGTTTTTGCTCTACAACCAGGGTGTGCTACACTCAGCCCCAGCATATTTTTCCATGTCACATAGTTTTACCCCAATAAACAGTGGACTTGGTGACAGAAAAATTGAAGTATCACCAAAAGATGGCACTAATGATGCCTGATCAATCAAAAGGTCCTATTTACAGTTCAGACACTACCGTCGCCTCCGTATGTGTTGATTGGCTGAAACATGTCGGGCATGTTGAGAGGTACATATCGCCATGTTGGCTGCTAGGATCTGTCGCTATGGCCCTTTTCTGTCAGGTGATGCTGCAGTGATGCAGTCTCTGATGTGTGGCACAGAACGACATGCTCTTGAAGGCCCTTCGGCTTTGAAGCTGGCAGGGGCATGGGCTGCGGGGCTCTGGGTTTGAAAGAAGTACCGGTATCCCTGCTCCCCCACTGGGAAAATTCTTTCAAATTGACCATGAAGAGTCCACCCTGCCTTTACAAATTTTTGAAAACAACCATAAATGTTAATAAAATATTCAAAAACGAACCCCCTTCAGCATCCACGCAATGCTCCTGGCAGGTGCAACTGCCAGAACCAGGGGCGGATCCAGAATCATGGGAAAGAGGGGCACAGCCAGTGTACATCATGGAAAACCTCAGTCAAATTTTAACATCTTTTCAAAATTTTGAAATTTCCCGGTCAATTTTAAAGATTTTCCACAAAATAGAGGGGGCACGGGCCGGGTGTGCCCCCCTCCCCTTGGATCCATGCCTGAGAACCAAACATTTGATGGAATGCATCTATTCTGGCAGTTAGATGCACATTCTTGCCTTCCAACCCAGAAGTGGCTTGAGGTCCTCAACAGTCCATCTGTATTTGCTCAGTAGGGTCACAAGTTGATATCAATTAGATCCAAGACAGATACATACGATGAGACAGCTTTGTTGATCAAGATGTTATTAGCAAAATGCAATTAGTGATTGAGCTACGGAAGTGAGCTGTGATGAGGGAGAGTGGAGAAATGGTGATTACTGTCAGTAGCATTGTTAGCCGGTGATGATGGTGGAATCAGGATCAGGCATCTCCCACAGCAGGGGATTTTAGCTGCGAGTGTATGAAGAGGAGCGAGACCAAAGCCCTGCTGTGGGAGGATGGATCAGGATGCTCTTTGATGACTGTTGCTGTTCAGACAAAGGCAAAGACCATTTTGTGTTACACGCACCGGTCACCCATCCAAGTACTGACCGCACTCAACTTGTAGCTCAGAGGCCAACGTGCCAACCACCAGGCCATAAAGGAAATCCTCCATGGCTGGTGGGTAGGCCGTGCCATCGCACTCAACGTTGCTTAACTTCCAGCTCCGAGTCCAACAGGCCAACCACTGGGCCATAAACGAAATCCTCCATGGCCAGCGGGTTAAGCCCGTGCCATTGTAGCTGCAAGGGGTTCAATGCATGCAGAAATGGTTATAGTCTGTCAGTGATGATGTTGGAACCCAGATCAGGCTGCTAAACATGGGCAGGTCTTTGATCTGTTGCTGTTTAGTCAAAGGCAAGGGTACATTTGTCAGTCCGAGTGCTGGATATTGGGGAATCTTTGGTCATTTGTAACTGAATGGTTGGGTCAGATCGATCATTCTGAGTGCCAAATGGAGTAAAACCTAGTGCCACACATAGCCAGGTCTCATGTATTCCCATGTGACTGCTTGATATGGCAAAGCCTTTGATCATAGGGATCGCGTGACCCACTCGCAAAATCGCCATGGTCTATTCCTCCTCCTCTGTGCCTAAGACTTTTGATTTGACTTGTGCCTTTGCCTTTTGCAAGGGCAAGTAAAAGACCCCATCCACGTGAGGAACAGGAGTAGCTTGTGATGGCCTCTTCCGTACTTACCAGGGACAATGATGCTACAATGGGGTTGTAGCCATTTTGTTTCTATCATCGGGGTGGCGCTGTGACCGTATCCACTTTTCCACTGTGACGTTGTACGAAACGTCAACATCACACTGCCGTGACGTTGTGGCTTCATGCTCGCACCTCGTATTGCCACGGAGATGACGTCCTGAAGACAATGAAAAGGCCTGATACGGTCGCAGCGACATCTTTCCGTGGAGAAGTGGCGATGTCCTCATTGGCTTTGGCCCTGACAGAAAAATCAAATACAAATAATACATACAGCGCTCTGAGAGCTGAACTGTGACTGGGAACTTTTCACATCCCATTGGCCTTTAACAACTTGGTATTTCAACTGGTACCACGATCTTTGATGATTCTGTGCTCTCTTGCTCGACGATCAACAGGCTGTAACATCCATGTATGTTCACAACTGCCAATTATAAGTCACCAGTCATAGCCCCTATTACTCTCTAATGACACCGATCGTCAGTCGGAACGAATTCAGCCATTCGTGTGAATTGAATTTGACGAAGACGTAAAAAGCATTAGTCGTTAAATAAGCGATTTTGGCAGCAG
>NMRB01000285.1:127539-137840 GCA_002633025.1 Notospermus geniculatus
CCATGGCTGCCATCTTGATTTCGGTTTCCGCTCATTTAAGGGAGAATGACTGCAAGGATTGCTTTCGTTTTAATGTGGTAGATTCCTATTGACCATAGGAAGGTTCCTTTAGAAAATCAGACTCCTAGCGCATCCAATATGGCCGCCTTGGCTGCCGTCTTGATTTCGGTTTCCGCTCTATTAAGGCAAAACGACTGTAGGGATTGCTTTTATTAGCTCACCTGTGGTGAGCTCTTATGGTGTACCATTTTCTGTCATTGATCTCCACACACGTTCTTCAAGTGAAGGTCTTCTCTATAGCCATACAATTACCTACAACCAAAATCAAAATTGCCACGCTGCCAGTACAACAACCATATTTCAGAGGTCCAGCTGGACCAAAAATAAGTTGGGTCGCGATCAACTCCTGATGGAGTACAACACTCCAAATGACAGATATTCTTGGTCAAAAATAGGAAAAAAATAGTAGCCTGGCAGTGGCTGTATAAAAGGAGCCAACAGAATTTTATTTAACCCTTTGGTGATATTGGAGCCCTATATTTTTGCAAGGAACCTTTGTGTTACTAAAAACCACTCCCTGTGCTCATTCGCCCTTAAATGACCTTTTCTCAAAAAATCTCCTGCCCATTTCTTTATCACCTGCCCTCAATAACAAGGTTTCTCCTTAGCCACGAGGACCGTTACGGCGCTACAGCGGGGGTATAATTAGTGATTGCTCGCAATCACTGTATGTCTAGTTAACACCAGGAATTTGTTGGTTGACGAAACTTCGTAAATAGCACGGTCATGAAATTGGTGACAATGTTTTCAAACACAGGCGTTGTTGTCAAATGATACGTATGTCATGCTAATACAGATTTACAGTCAAAAAATTATATAACAAGTTTTCACCTTAGCCACGAGGACCGTTACGGCGCTACAGCGGGGGTATAATTAGTGATTGCTCGCAATCACTGTATGTCTAGTTCCCATTGTATGCTTCTTGATTACTTTCCACCCTTCATGCCATTCCTCATGCAAGTTATGTGTTATCAATGAGGCTATCAATGGGACGAACAAATTTTATAACTGCCAAAAGTGATGTTCTGGTACTGTTATTACGGGCATTTTCACCGATTTCCTATGATTTTATATGATGAGATCAAATGATGCTAGATCTGTGAGTGTTCATTGCACAATTTTGGGCCTCTCTGGCAGGTAGTCATGTGATTGCATTTGAACCAATGAGATAGCTGTATTTTCAGGATATTTACAAATGAGGCCAAAAACCCATCCAGTCATTCAAACTGTGCAATGGTCACTTTTGCCGCGCTACAAATCCTACATTTGTGGAGAATTATGTTTGCATTGAGCGTTTTGAAAGCAGTTCCTAGATTTGTAATATCACGATAGTATTTTTTCATGGACAATCAAATTAGTCAACTTCACATGTACAACATGGTCACAGAAGTTACATGCATTTATCTTTGAAGAAATATTGTTCATATGAAAAGTGAAATCCTTTCCAAGGACTTTATCTATATTCTTATACCGTTATAAAGTTATCTGAGAGAAATATTCAGTGTTAATATTCAGCACTTTCCCACAGGGTTTCCAAAGACAGTGTTTATTCTTTATACCAACGTTGAAGATCTGGCAGACTTTGCAACTACAGACGAGGGCCTGTGCAATCCGCTCTAATGGAAACAGAGATTTAGTGTGGCACGGCTTTAAGGCGCACACTGAATGTAATATCATTATTCTCAATGTTACATCATGTTGATCCTCAAATTAGCCAGAATGGCTCATCCTCGCACCCAGGGTCTTCATAACTGCTCTCCTTCTTGCATTCGTTACTGAGGGACAGGGTATGACTGTAGACCCAAGATTCTCGGGATGAAAGTGGCTGTGACGTGCAACATATCAGCCCCCACCCTGGTGTAATATAGAATGATTTATTTTATGAAGCCATTATCTGCCGGTTTTCATTATCAATTAAGCATAATGATGAATGTTAATAATTGTTAGCAAATTCTGTCAATCAGGATACCGGTACATGTGTTCAGAGTTGATATATAATTTGGAAATAAACTATTTTGTGAATATTATTGACGTCATTTTGTCCTAGTATGTTATTACCCCATCTCTGGCGAATGGGTACCGATAGCCGAGGCCTTGTCATACAACATTCTGTCTTCCAAGGGGTAGTAACATCTCCACAGGTGATCAGTTGGAATACAGTTAATTGAAGTAACAGCTTCTTTTACCATGAAATACACAGCGGTGCCATTTGTGACTTTCCACAGCAAAACCAGGCGCCTGCTGTGCAGAAGGTCAGCCTAAACGAACTGAGATGACATCAGGAGGTAATGGAAGAAATAGATCATTTCAGATTTCATAACAGACCGACAGTATTGAAACTGACATTTTGGTCTCAACCTGCTAAGCTAAGAGTGACATGGAGTGCACCTGGTTTTGCTGTGGAAGGTCACATTTGATAGCCGTGTAGGTGCATTCATCGCAATGGTGTTTGTTCTACACAGGGAGGTTATTCACAAAGGCCCCGTAACTTTAAGGGCACACAAATCTTTTGTCAGGCCATACTGGCAAAAGTGAAGAATACGTTCCCCCAAATGGACGATTTCAATAGTTTACACAGGCCAGTACACATAAGTTATGAGAGTTTTGTGAATGAGGTCCCAGGACTGGTTGCAAAAGAAAAGCACAAAACATACCTTTAATTGTCACATATTGATATTTTATTTGTCATATTAATCTATAATCAGTCCGTTTATATACATGATAACAATTCATTGTCCTACGACAAAAGAAACATCTCACAAGGAGAACTAAAGTTGTACCTGAACCAGATCTTGAGCTTAAGTAACAACACTTGTTGTCGGTATACTGGTAATGGTAAGACTGCGAATACATAGACGTACCGGTACATGCTGTACTGTATACTGGTAAATTTTAGGCTGGCTGGCATATTGTCATTAACAAACAAGGTACATGTATTTTCAATTCCGGTTTACATAACAAAACTACACATTCAAAAGCACACAGTAGACAGAGATCAAACATGCTCGATTATTTCAGTGTATACCTGTACTGTCCATGGGCGAAGGACAAGCATGGCAACAAAATGACCTGAGTTTGACATCGCCCTACCACAGATGTAAATTACCATGTCTAATGCACAAAACAGACAGCATGTANTGACATAACAAAACTACACATTCAAAAGCACACAGTAGACAGAGATCAAACATGCTCGATTATTTCAGTGTATACCTGTACTGTCCATGGGTGAAGGACAAGCATGGCAACAAAATGACCTGAGTTTGACATCGCCCTACCCCAGATGTAAATTACCATGTCTAATGCACAGACAGCATGTAGTTGTTTGTATTCACAGCCAAGTCGGATGCAGCTTTCATGCAAAGCTCCCAGTGAGCCCCATCTCGCCAATCATCCACCACCACCTGTTGAGTTTGCCACTTGTTACTGAATGATAAGTTTGACAACCAATGCCTTGGAAGTGCATTGACAAAAGAAAACATGACCCTGGCTTCATCGGTTTTGATGAAACAGATGACTACTAAATGAACACAACACTAGCATAAAACCTTCAGACTGCACTTAAGAAAAAATAGCTATGCAAACAGAATGTTTGTCAAGTCATTGATATGGGGTTATATGAACAAAGACTAGTTAATGCTTTTACTTCAATTTTGCAATACAAATGCACTAGGCAATGCTGTACAAATCTGAAGTAAAAGCATTTGCTAGTCTTTATTCATCTGACCCATGGTCGACTTTTCTTACATTACATACCGGTAACTTACATCTATTTGACATTATGTTAGCTTAAAGGTTATGACTAGAAATCCATTGGGAAGTAGCTACAGCTGAACTTCACTATTACCGGGTAACCCTTTCACTGGCAAGATGCATCAGGTCTGAGGCATCCCCTCGCAGAGGTTATGACGTCGATTTGAGAGATGTCGATTTCATACAGAGAGCAGAGACAACGGTCTAGACCGAGGAGGATTACAGCAAGCAAAACCGGTGAACGACCAAAAAGTGCATAGCGTAGGCATCAGCAGGATTTGAGAAGCAGCTTTATTTCCACAAACGCTGCCTATCTTCATTGTTGGTTACGATTTAAAACCAAATTTCACACCGGTACGAAAGTTACTTAATTGACCTATTTTGCATTCTTCCACCAGATGAATAACAAGCTAGTCACGACACCAGTGGCAAAAACGGCTATTGTCTGCAGTGAGGTTGATCCGAAATACTCCTGGATGGCGGACTGAAAAATGAAAGGGAAAAGGTGAAACAGGCAGATTTTTCTGACTTTCTTTACTCTGCTAATACACTGAATAATGTGAGATTTCTAGGACCTACTGACAGATGAAAACATACTCACCCATCCTCCTCTTGCTATAATCCATGGGGCGACATAATCAGTTATAAATCCTACGACCCAATCTATAATTGCTCTAATCAACGGGATCTTATCAATGGCCTGAAAATATATGATCAGTTATTCATTATTACACTGGTAAGTGTACACATTCTCCTTTCAATATTTTAAAGCGAATCAAAAGCGAAAAAATTTGAATTAGAAATAGAATTTGAAAGAAGACGAATTTTCGGGTAAAACGTAAACAAACTTCTCCAGAATGTCAACAAAAGAAATTTTCGTGCATTCTGATTGGCTGATTTTTCTGTTTACAAACACCATCCAAATGTAAACAAAATCCGCTTTTGATTCGCTTTAAAATAATAAGCACCTCTTGAGGGCAGAGTACTTAACTCTATTCAGATGTCTTCTGTGTGTGCTTACCTTGACTACCATTTTAAAGGCAAAATAAAACAATGCCACGACTCTTCCCCAGTTGAAAATGCCATCGGAAAATATTTCTTGGGCTACATTCATGAATGTTTGTTGAGGTGCATCGGGGGAAATGGAATTGATGAGGCTGAAAAGAGGAAGGACTGATTTCAATACAACTTAAGCCAAGGATTTTTCCCCTCGTCACAACTGTGAGACATGTGAAGGGCTTTTTCCTGGACTGCATGGATGTTTACATCACGTTATTTTGCACTTTTGGGACACGCCAACCCACCAAATTGAACACTCTCCGTATCAAAAGAATTTCTAGAGAGGCACGCCGCCAACAAAGTACTCATAAGACAAAGAAAGGCTGGACAACCAAAATGTAAATAAACAATGATTTCCGTGGCCTGCGAAAATACCTGTGACACATTATCTTTATTATGCAAAGGGTTCTCGAGAGATCAATATCTTACCTCTGAAGCCTATGATCTTGGTCCAGTTCATCACCGATCACGCGTAGGGCTTTCGCTACTTCTCGTATCCTATCAATTGGTGGTCCTGGAAGAAAATCATAAGTCACTTATTCAAGCAAGATTTTTCCAGAGAGATGAGTTGTCCATTATGTATTAATTTGCAAAATGAATTGAAGAGAGTTAGTTCGTAAGCTGTTAGATTAACTGCAGATAACAAACATCTGTTATGCCCGCTGTACACGATCAAATTTTTCATCCACCAATTTTTTGGAAATTCAGATTCCGGGCCTATTGGGGCTTCAATGGGGAACCCGCATGACTGCAGATGGCGCAGTCACTATAAGACCCGAATGACGTACTGACGTCACTTTTTTCGCTGTTGACGTCACGTCGTCAAAGCCTGTGTACATTTTTCTACACAATTTTCCATGGAAATTTCCCCAAAAGACGTCGTCAGTATTGGCATCCTGTGGCATTTCTGACGAAACAAAGCAGTGATATATGGAGAACTTTGAACATGAAACAGGACAGTGTAATTTAATCAAAATTGAACCAAAGAGAGTGGTTTATTTTGGGGCAAGAAGTAAATGGAAATACTGTTAGAAAATAGGACTTCCGGGTCTTACACTGACAGCGCCACATCGTGGCGTAGTTCGGCGGGTTCCTCATTGTAAACCCGCATGTAGGCCTTTATTGAGCATATTCAGAAAATTGGATGAAAAATTTGATCGTGTACAGCGTGCATTAGCCTGTGAAATCAAAGTGAAGGGCAACTTCAGCTTATACTGGTAATACAAGACGTCCTTCAGAAAGACATGGTGCTTCAGAAATACTTCACTAGAAGCAGGAGTCATAATGCAATCAACAGGCATGGGACAATGATTGTGAGGCTCCGGAGGTGGGGATGCTTCCTCCCTGACTGCTCGCTTACTAAGGACACCAGATCGCCTCAGGATGCCAAGGATTGGAGGTACTGGGTAATAGTCAGGTGTCCAGAAACGTGCAAAACTTGTTCATGCCTTTGTGCCGTGTATAAGTACATCTATGGGGTCAAAGCAAGATTATGTCACTAAGAATGATAAACTATTGCTTTGCTAATCAAACACCTGATGCTGACACTGCAAATCCATGCCACTAGCAACCAGACCTTTGAGAATGTACATGTAAACCAGAGTATGACTGGTTGCCAAATTTCGACCTTCGGAAATTATGGGTTTTACACCCTGGCTGCACTGAATCGGGCAGAGAGCAGAGGAGAAAGTAGAGGTCAATTTCATACATTGGAAAATTGTCAAAAAATGCAGGGATATCATTCAGAGGGATAGGGAGATGCACCCTTTTTCCAATGGCCCATGAAATAGTCAGGTTCACATTACAAAAGCTATTTGGATAGAAGCACCTAAGGTGAGGAGGGATAGGAATTACCAACTCTACCTGTCAAGTTAGTCCATTTGAAACATGGACAGATTTTTCAAAGAATTTTTCATGCAAGGAATGATGGCAGCTATGCATAGATTCATACTATGCATATACTGTATTCATTTTTGATGTTATTCAGATGAATTGAAGACTTGAAATCATACTTGGTTATGATTAACTTCACTCAGACAAAAAACCACCCAGTATTTAATCCATTTTTAACATCATACGCACCTGACTCTAATTCTTTGGCTGAAATAGTCAATTCTGATAAGCTCATACACTTTCAAATGCAAAAGATCTTATTCCCAGCTTTGGAACATTTAACACTACAAGTGGTGGTTGGAATCATGACTATGGGAATGTAACAGTAACACCACATCCAGAACTGAGAACACATGAATTGACACAATACAACAAAGCAAAGAAAGTCTGAATCCACCCCAAAATTCAAAAGATAGAATGCACATGCATTTGGAACAACTGTCATTGCTTAACTCTCAGTATTCTGCTTTTCTAAGGTACATGTATGTTCAAACATGCCGAAATTTCCAGTAATGTAACTTTCTGACTATAAAAAGAAGATAAATAAAAGGACAGAATACAAAGATTATGACTTAACCTTTGCACTATCACTTCTTCACATGCTTTCACACTATTTGAGGGGAAAAAATACACAAACCAACTTTTGAAGCAAGCAAATATTATTGAGAAAATATTTGCAACAAAAGCAATAACTATCATGTATGAAATCATTACACCTATGGAAAAATGTGAAGAAAGATGCACAAAAGGGTGAGGAAAGATCCATCAGGGTTCACACTGCACATGATGTACCTGCTGGTGTTCCAGGTTCTATAAGTATATCATCAGACGGGACATTCGAGTAACCTTGTGCCCGCATCCGGTCCTGAATGAACTGGTTGAGGAGAGACCTGGCCTGATTCCCAACATCATGGCGGCTGAGGGACCTTTGAACTCTAGGTGGTCGTTGACCATCACCATCACCACCTGGAAAAGATGACAGATAAATCAACGCAGGCCTTTCCGTTTGACGGGCGCAAAAACGCATGTGCTTCGCAAACAATAGAATTTCTATTGTTTGCGAGGCGCATGCATTTTCGCGCCCGTCAAACGGAAAGGCCTGTCAACGGGCCATTGCACAGGCAGCGCAATGACCCCAATTTAAAATTTAGCTAAAAATTAGTAAAATAATCATACTTACACAATTAATAAATATTCGATTACTAAAACAATGCAAACATTTTCTAATATTAAAACTGTAGGCCTACAATTTTAAAAACTCGTTCACTCACTAAACTGCTGTTGCTGTGACTTGGTTGCAGGTTGCTGGTATGGTAGGCCGACCGAGCCGAGGCTAGACTAGGTAGGGCCTACCGGTAGGGCCAACACTAGCTAGCCTCTGGTGCTCTCTGCTGACTCACACTCACAGACACAGTCACAGTCACAGCACAGCCGTGAGCCAGCCGGCCAGCAGAGCCAGAGGTCACCGTGGACCGGTCATAGGCCTACCGGTACACACGATAAAGATATTCACCAGCGCTAGCGCATTCATTCACTTCTTCTTTTTTCTCAGGCCTACGGTAAATCCTCGCAGTCGCATCAGGCCGAGGCCGATGTACAGCATAAAGCCTAAATGCAGGGGCCTGCCCTCATGCCCTAGGCCTATGCATGCATGGCAATGCATGCCGCACACACAGCACAGTCAGTCTCAGCATGCTCAGTGCATCATCATCAGATCATGGCCGTCATCATGTGCATGACTCACTCACTAACCTACCGGCAGTTTTTTGGCCGACGTTGGTTGACAAAATGACAGGTCCCAGAGAATAAATACACTTACCTGAACCAAGTGGGTTAGGCCTACCAGGGAAGTCACCTCCACCAGTTGCCATAATTAGCCTATCAGAATGTGTTCTAAACAGCTAAAACGAAATAAATAGATTGAAATTTCACGATTCCTCTCTCTTAGTTTGGTTCCAAAACTCACCGCTAGGCGCACACCTAGCGGTGAGTTCGGAAACCAAACTATCTCAGTGTAGCATAAAATTCTTATTGAGGTCTCTAAATAAATCAAATCTGTTAGGCTATCATATTTAATTATTAATGTAATTATTATACATGACTATAACAATTTCTATTTTATAAAATATCTACTTTTCAAACTAGCTCTTATGTTAGGCCTAAATTCTTATCTTCTATGATAGGCTACATTCACTGAAAAAGCAGACGACTTGCGACCACGTGATCAACACCCTGTCAAAAACATGAAAAAAGGTGTGGCACGTTTTTCCTGACATTCTGACATTTCATGATTTAGCTTATTTCGTGATTAAATAAAAGAATAAACTAGCCTATGTATCAGTCAAATGCGTTATTTTCATTTTCACGAGTTACAAAATAGCCCTAACATCTAGGCCTAGGTAGGCCTAGGCCTAGGCCTATAGGGCTAGGCCGGCTGTGACATGTGTGAGTGCACACCGTCCATGAGCATGATGTGATGAGGGGAGATCACAATTCACAATCACCGAGTGAGACAGTGACAGATCGGACAGACAGAGCATGAGAGACAGACAATCACGCTCACAGTCACGTGACATAGGGCCTAGGCATGATAGGCCTAGGCCTGTCAGCAGATGGCTCAGCTCAGGCCTACCCGTACCGTGCCTGCACTGCACTGCCACTGCAGGCAGGCCTAGGCCTAGGCCTAATAGTAATACCGTAAATCAATTGTTACGGCACTGCTTATTTTTACGGCACTGCTTTTTGGGGAGTTTTTAGGGATTTAGATTAGGGATTAGGGTTTAGGGCAAGGGTTAGGGCTAGGAGAGAAGGGTTAGGGGTAGGGGTAGAGGTAGGCCTAGGGGTAGGGTTAGGGTTAGAGCTTTTGACAAAAAATGATCGGGAGTGCCGTAAAAATAACGTACATCGTACGTAAAATGCATTAGAGAGTGCCGTAACAATAGCCGCTGCCATAATAAATAGGCCTACAAAATCAAATGTAGCCTAGGCCTAGGCCTAGGCCCACTTTTCAAAAACTTTTAGCATGTTTAGGGGGGCGGGCCTAACTTCCTTTAAAAACTTTTAGGCCTAATTGAAAAAAATAGTGCCAATGGCACTGTGCCCGCTTGGCTTGACGCAGTATTATGTTATGTATCCTATTTACCCTTGATAGAAATTTGACGAAGATCCATCACTTTGGTAGGGAGAAACCGAACATTATGTTTTGGGTTTTGGCCCCCTAGTGGCAAAGTCAAAAATCAGATTTTGCCGAAAATTCTTCTGAGTTGTTACAGCCTAGAGGTAGATACATATGTATGTGCAAAGTTTCAAAGCAATAGGTCAAGCCATTACCAAAAGAGCCAATTTCGTAATTTCAGACAAACTTTGACCCCTGTGACCTTGCAAAGTAGGTCAAATTTAAAAACTCAAGTATTATCTTGTGTATCCTCATTAGATATACCCATGATGAAAATTTGACAAAGATCCATCTCTTGGTAAGGGAGAAATAGCACTTTTAGTGATTTTGGTTTTGGCCCCCTAGTGGCAAAGTCAAGAAT
>NMRB01000285.1:145372-192981 GCA_002633025.1 Notospermus geniculatus
CATCATGGGTATCATTTTGAAGCTCTATGAGAGCAATGTTGAAACAAGAAAATATTTTCATCCACCTGCAGCCCCCGTGGAACTAGTGGGAAGGGGTCAAAAGTCGGATTTGTGGCCCTTTTTGACCCCCCTCAAGGGTTGCATTGTACATTTTGAGGAATGAAACCCATGCCATGTTGTTGTACTCATTGAGACCTTTAATTTGATACCCATGTTGATATGATTTGAAGACATCAACTTTTTTACCCCTACTGTTAACCCCTTTGGCCCCTTAAAAGGGCGGCCATCTTGGAAATGTGCAGGTTTTGTCGTGTGGTAACAAGCTGAATTTGTTCAGCATGCCCATCTTCATATAAAACAGGAGGAAATGTTTAGTTACCAAACTACGCTGCAAAACTCAAGAAATAGCCATATTTTCCAGTCGTGTCTCACGGCCTAATAAGAAATCCAACTTAGCCAGGCCTACTGCTTTTCAGCTTCATTTCCAGGTGAAGACCTCCATTTACATGCCGATGAGAAGATACGAAGGTCATCAGAAATCAGACCGAGATCAGAACCAATATCCTTTATTGCGCTTCATGATGAATTGAAGGACAGCAAAGACCAGAGGTCAGCTTGTACGATTCAAGGCTCCCGGCATCAAGAAAATTTCAGCTCTCACAGACCACAGACGTGTCAGAGGTCTAGAGATCCACTCAGGACAAGCCACCCACCTATGAAGAAAGAATCAAGTGATCATTTACCGACGGAAAAACAGCAACGTATCCATTATAGAAGTTCAGAATGTGAGGGTGACATTTGGGGATTAGCAGCTCCTGTTGCTGAAAAAGTTCCTGCTCCTCCTGAAGTACGAATTCATGGGAATTCGGTTATGAATTTTCCTTATTATGGCCAGGTAGGTGATAGAGGGTGAGGTAATTGTGATGGTTGTTGTGTCACTTCACTTCAGTCGGTGTCATAAAATCATTTGAAATACAAGTGATTCCTGGTCCTCCAAATCCCCGTGCAAAAGGCTTTCGTGGATCAAATTTCTCTGTGCTGCAGTCTCTCACATGAAAAGAACAAATTAACCCTGTAGCCATTTAAGAAACAGGGAATATCTTGTGTCTCATATTTGACAGCTGTGACAAACTGGGCCTATGAAAATTAACAATGTTTTATGGACTTTTTGATATAGCATCTTTTACAGGCAGTTAGAACAGAGTACAACTATCCTCAGGAACGAAATGTCTCAAACTTCTACCACGGACGGGAAGAGAAAGTGTGGCCATGTTCTACGAGCACCAGCATGACTCTTGGCAATCCCCTCATTGACAAAAGAAGCCGCCATAGTATTCACGTGAGTGACAGTTTCTTTATCAGTATGATAGATAGCTGTGGTGATTTGCGCAAGCACTGATGTTCTAAATTGACAACCACACTTGGGCTTCAAGCTTCCTTCCCCCTTTTGGGTACTGCCTGGACTGGCTGAACTGTGTGAACGGCGGTGTGAATCCTTGGCTACCCAGCTGGGGTTGTGTAACCTCCATCCCACTAGCTGCTGAAGTTGGCACTAACGAATTGGATAAAATCGGTGCCACACCCTTCTGGCATGTCTGGTACACTGCAACTTACATCAGACTTAATGATAGCAAGGCTTGATCTAGAATTGTTGTATCCAAATATGGTTGACCAGGGAAAAATACACTGTACCATAACCTGGATGAAAGACAGGAGGGAGAGGATGGAGATATTTGGTGAATGTGCAGTTTCCTTCTGATTCTATTCATTTCTGACAATATCGTGTTTTCTTTCAGGATCAGATGGACATTCTTGATTATGCCGACTCCAGCGATCGAAACGTGAGAGATCATCATCCATTCATGTTGCCGAACCCTCAGCTCTTCCCAGCGATGCCTCAACAGACTCAAGATCCTGATCCCAGTTGGTTTTCTCTGCTACTGAAGCCAGATACTCACATACCAACTCCAGAATGGTTGATGAGAAGACATGCTTTGCATTGACAAAAACCGTGGCGTGGTTACAAAATGATTTGTAAAATTGAAAATCATTGCTATAATAAATTTTCTGTTCTTGCCAAAGTGTTTGCTGTTGTTGTTTATTACATCCTGGAACCTCACGTGTATTGGCTGTGCCATAAGAGTACACCACTGTGAGGGTAGTCGAAGGGCATAGCGATGTCACAACCCTTGGTGGGTGAAGATGTTGCTGTTACTGCCACGTCCTGAGGTGATCAGAATCACTGATTACCTCAATATGCTACTGCCGGTGAACCTTCCAACAGGTTGGCAGGATCCCGCGATCATGGTGTCACAGCGATGTCGCAAACCTTTGGTGGGTCAAGATGTTGTTGCTGCAGTGAAATTAACAATGTTTTATGGACTTAATGATAACATTATCTTTTACAGGCAGTTAGAATGAAGTACAAGTACTATCCTCAGGAACGAAATGTCTCAAACTTGTACCACAGACGGGAAGAGAAAGTGTGGCCATGTTCTACGAGCACCAGCATGACTCTTAACAATGAAAGACCGGAGGAATACTTAGATCTAAAGGAGGACAGAGATATTTGGTGAATACCTATGTAAGTTTCCTTCTGATTCTATTCATTTCTGACAATACCGTGTTTTCTTTCAGGATCAGATGGACATTCTTGATTATGCCGACTCCAGCGATCGAAACGTGAGAGATCATCATCCGTTTATGTTGCCAAACCCCCAGCTCTTCCCAGCGATGCCTCAACAGACTCAAGATCCTCAGCCCAGTTGGTTTTCTCTGCTGCTGAAGCCAGATACTCACATACCAACTCCAGAATGGTTGATGAGAAGACATGCTTTGCATTGACAAAAACCGTGGTTACAAGATGATTTGTAAAATTGATGTGATATGAAATATCCTTGCTAGAATAAATTTTCTGTTCTTGCCAAAGTGTTTGCTGTTGTTGTTTATTGCATCCTGGAGCTGAGGTGATCAGAATCACTGATTACCTCAAGATGCTACTGCTGGTGAACCTTCCAAACAGGTTGGCAGGATCCCTTGATCATGTTGTCACAATGATGTCACAACCTTTGGTGGGTCAAAATGTTGTTGCTCGCTGCAGTGAAAATTAACAATGTTTTATGGACTTAATGATAACATTTATCTTTTACAGGCAGTTAGAACGGAGTATAAACTATCCTCAGGAGCGAAACATCTCAAACTTGTACCACAGACGGGAAGAGAAAGTGTGGCCATGTTCTACGAGCACCAGCATGACTCTGGGCAATCCCCTCATTGACAAAAGAAGCCGCCATAATATTCACGTGAGTGACAGTTTCTTTATCAGTATGATAGATAGCTGTGGTGACGTGCGCAAGCACTGACGATGTGTTCTAAATTGACTACCACACTGGGGCTTCAAGCTTCCTTCCCCATTTTGGTTACTGCATGTGAATCCTCGGCTACCCAGCAGGGGGAGGGGAGGGTGTGTAACCTCCATCCCATTAGCTCAAGTCGGCACTAACGAATTGGACAAAATCAGTGCCACACCCTTCTGTTGCACTACAACTTACATAAGACTTAATGATAGCATGGCTTGATCTAGAATTGTTGTATCCAAATGGCTGGCCAGGAGAAAATACCATTGTCTGGATAGGACAGTGATATTTTGGTGAATGTGCAGTTTCCTTCTGATTCTATTCATTTCTGACAATACCGTGTTTTCTTTCAGGATCAGATGGACATTCTTGATTATGCCGACTCCAGCGAGCGAAACGTGAGAGATCATCATCCGTTCATGTTGCCGAACCCTCAGCTCTTCCCAGCGATGCCTCAACAGACTCAAGATCCTGAGCCCAGTTCAATTGGTTTTCTCTGCTGCTGAAGCCAGATACTCACATACCAACTCCAGAAGGTTCATGAGAAGGTATACTTTGCATTGACAAAAACGGTGGTTACAAAATGATTTGTAAAAATGATCCAATAAGAAAATTCATTGCCAGAATAGATTTTGTCTTCTTGCCAAAGTGTTTGTGTTGTTGTTATTGCATCCTGGACCCCCACGTGAATTGGCTACATCATAAGACTACTCTGCGAGCGTAGTCAGCGACGTAGCGATGTCACAACCCTTGGTGGGTCAAGATGCTGTTACTGCTACTGCCACATCCTGAGGTGATCAGAATCACAGATTACCTCAGGCTGGTGAACCTTCCAAACAGGTGGCCGCAGGATCTCTTGATCATGGTGATAGTTGTAGTTCCCTGCATCCAGAGTTTTATTTTTGAAAAAGGGAATGGAAAAAGTTTCATCAGTGTGTGCTTATTGATGAATTGTCTGTCACATCCTGAATTTTTTGCCACATCCTGAGGTGACCAGAATCACTGATTACCTCAGGATACTACTGTTGGTGACTCGGACCCTTCTCTTCTGAACAGGTTGGCAGGGTCCCTTGATCATAGTGATAGTTGTAGTTCCCTGCATCCAGAGTTTTATTTTTGAAAAAGGGAATGGAGAAAGTTTTATCTTATGAATTGTCTGTCTCAACAGAGCTGCACTGTCCCTTCCGATCACATGACCTACCTCGCAGTTCCTATTTCTCATTCTGTGCTTTATTATATTTGCTTAATTATACCACGTTTGTAAATAGGGATGTTATTGTTGTAAATTCTGAAAAGATTTGAGGGAAGCCAGCATGTTTTGGCTCCACATCTTCCATTGGTGCATAGAAACAAAGGAATGAAACTTTTGAAAAAGGGAATGGAAAAAGTTTCATCAGTGTGTGCTTATTGATGAATTGTCTGTCACATCCTGAATTTTTTGCCACATCCTGAGGTGACCAGAATCACTGATTACCTCAGGATACTACTGTTGGTGCCTCGGACCCTTCTGAACAGGTTGGCAGGATCCCTTGATCATAGTGATAGTTGTAGTTCCCTGCATCCAGAGTTTTATTTTTGAAAAAGGGAATGGAGAAAGTTTTATCTTATGAATTGTCTGTCTCAACAGAGCTGCACTGTCCCTTCCGATCACATGACCTACCTCGCAGTTCCTATTTCTCATTCTGTGCTTTATTATATTTGCTTAATTATACCACGTTTGTAAATAGGGATGTTATTGTTGTAAATTCTGAAAAGATTTGAGGGAAGCCAGCATGTTTTGGCTCCACATCTTCCATTGGTGCATAGAAACAAAGGAATGAAACCATTCCTAAAAACCATCGATCAAAGGTGGCTACGTCATAAGACTACACTACTGTGTGAGCATATTCGCCGGAGTAGCGTCACAACTCTTGGTGGGTCAAGATGTTGTTGCTGCTACTGCCACATCCTGAGGTGATGAGAATCACTGATTACCTCAGGATGCTACTGCTGGTGAACCTTCCAAACAGGTTGGCAGGATCCCTTGATCATGGTGGTAGTTGTAGTTCCCTACATCCAGAGTTTTATTTTTGAAAAAAGGGAATGGAGAAAGTTTCATCAGTGTGTTTGTTGATAAATTGTCTGTCAGTGTCTCCCAGTTGTAGCTGAGATTATAAATTGCTGTTAGACTGTGGCCTGTCCATTATTGTCGCATGACCTACCACCAAAAATTATCTATTTTTGCTGCCACGCAGTTTCAGCTTCTCATTCTGTGCTTTATTTCAAATTACGGGCTATACCAAGTTTGTAATCATGTAAATGCTGAAAAAATTGGAGGGAGGCCAGCATGTTGGCTCCAAATCTTCCATTGATGCATAGAAACAAGGGAATGAAACCGTTCCTAAAAACCATCAAGCAAAGGTTTCAGCTTTGCAAGCATGACGCAGAGTGTGTAATGTGATTCGTACCTTGTGTAATGTTGGCGAGGACAGATCCCCCATTATACATGTTAGGCCTATATATGTTAGAATGGTGGGTCAAGAGGCAGAGGGCCACAGAAAAAAATGGCCAAAAGGGTTGTTGCCTCACAATAGAGAATATATATTAGGGAGTTGCCCTTCCATCACCAGGCCTCTCTCTATTCTATTCTAAAATGAAACTAAAGAGGCAGGGATGGCCCAAGGTCATTGCCTCGCAAACAATTTCACTTGCCATCACTAGGCCTAGATGCTACCGGTACAATTGATGGATCATGAGGCAGGGCTACAAAAAAATGGTCCAGGTTTGTTGTCTCACAATAATGTTGGGAATATTTTCCCTCTCATTACTAGGCCTATATAATGAAATGATGAATCAGGAGGCAAGGCTGATACAAAAAAAATGGCCAACGGGTTTTGCTTATTATAGGCCTACAGGGATTATGAAAGTAGATTCACCCTACTAGGCCTATATTTGGATGGTGGAAACATGTTCAGGTGGCATGGCTGCAGAAAAAGTGTAGTTTTGGGGACAGTTTCACATTGTCTCTCAGGCATTTTCCCCGGGCATTTTCATTGCATGCTCGCTGCTGTCCAAGGTGACTTCTGAAATACCTGAGTTCGTCTTCTTCCTCTAAGTGCAACTTACTCTCCTTTTTGATTAGGCAGTAGCCTACCATTTGTGGTTCCATTTTTTATTCTTGACCATAATTAAGAAAAGTAGCCTACAACCAAAAATAGATAAGGAGAATCAGGTCGGTCGATTGATGGTGCTTTGAATGTGGTTGGTCATCGCTGACCGGCGTCAGTCAGTCCTGAATGAAAGTCGAAATCTCACTCATAAAACATGAAAAGTTCGCTGAAGTTTATAAAAAAACAACAAGCAAATACTTCGTAGTCAAATGTATCGGACAGCTTTATTTATATCAATCAGAATGACTACATCCTCAATCCACGTCTCATTGAAAATAACGAAGTAACAAAAATACACTTTTTTACCATCACATTGAGGGGATATGTTACATTTTTACTGAGAGACTTGCCAAGGAAAGCTAAACGAGAATGTAATTACTGCCATGGTACCGCATCGACATTGATCATTGATCGTCGCTTATAATGACTGTATCCGTAAAGACGTAGCCTAGGGCGTGTATAAAGGCCAGGCGCACATGGACGGTAAAACCCAATGCGTTAGGGGTGTTTTAATTTAAAGTTGACTGACCCAACGCTGTCGACTCGTCATTCAGCCGGGTCAGTCGATTTTATAAAACACCCCTACCTCATTGAGTTTTGCCGCAAATGTGCACCTGGCTTAACATGTAAGAATCTAGTTCTTCCTGTCACTCACAGATATCTCTCCTGTCGTTCACGCATAATCTCCGCAACGACTGGAAGTTTTGATGGATTAGCCTAATCTGTAGCTTTTTAGCTTCAGTGTGTCGATTTTGACGGTTACAGTTCCACAGCAGAATGGCAAGTTCGTCTGTTATTGAATAACAGTCACGAAGGGGCTTCATAGGCCTTCAGACTCGCCGCTGCCGAAATAGCGCGAGCTTAGTCAGTTGAGTGACATCTTTGAAGAAAAAGAACAAGATTCTGACATTTTATTCGTTTACATTGTTAACTAGCTTCACCCTACATTATGACCCGAAGGTGCTTACGACGGGTGCAATTTGTCAAATGACAAAACTCTCTTCACCCTTCTCCCTTATCTTCTTATTGTTGTGTTTAGGCTTGTGTCCCCGCTCGACCCTGAACCCTTTTATTCTCGTTTATAAAATGATTCCTTCAACATCGATCAGAAATAATTACAAATTTTGTCTCTAGAGGTTGATTGAATGCTGTCTCGACTTCTCCAAACCGGGCAACAACTACTAGTTTATCCATGGTGGAAGTCCTCGCCATCTACCAATTTACCATTAAATTCAAAAATGTGAGCGAAGAACGCAACTTATGTAGATGCATTATTTGTATGGGTTAGGTCGGTCGGATGATGGCGACACCTTCAGTAAAAATGCTAACATCGTTCGTGTTCATGTTTCAAAAAACATATCCGCCGCATGAATGGACGATGAAGAATGAATCTTAAGTTCAGCATCGTCAGAATACTTCGGATAAATAATACGTGTATTATTTTTTTACTGTATCTGAATTTACCATTATACTTCTTGCCTCGCATAAGCATGATAAGAGTACCGTACCAATTAATATTGCCAATGAATGGTCCATTGCAATGGACCTTGCCTCTGATATGAAAATCACAACGAATTTGACTCGGTGATGAAGTTATCACCTTCAGCGACATAGTTCTGGGTGTTTTGCGGGGTCAGACGTGGAACACGTCTGTTAAGTAATGATTCGTTTCCCGTGGTGAAACCTTGATGATATAGCAATCAAGAACTGTCGACTCGCACTCCTGCGACCTGCATATCAATGTCGGCAAACGCATCATGCACTCGTTGATATCATTCGAGTTATCGCCAGCAATTAATTTCTCTTTAGTTTCCACCCGGCGATGCCCCCGGATATTTTTAGATATTAGTAAAATAATTGCTCGATATTCCATCATTTTGGAATGTCAATTGATGAAACGTGGTTTAGAACCAGCGACAAGAACGACGAACGTTCAGCCATGTTGATTTCATATTCAAAGGTTGTTGTCCCATTTGTTTTATTGGCAAGGCGAAAGTAATCGAGTGATTTCCGTAAATGCTATTTCGTTCATAATTACGTCTGAGTGACACAGAGCTATTTACAGTAAGTTGAGATTCACACATTGCCATTTTGTGCAATCCAGGATCATTTGTGAGTCAATTTGCCAATATACAGTGAACCATCCGTAAATAGGACGTGACGTATGTAGCCTAGTGACGTGTGCATAAAACAGAATCACGTGAGTGGACTTGACCAATTACGTCGCTGTTCGCATCAAAATCTGCATTGACACAAACGTGTTGTTGCCGTCGCCGAGGTCGTCAATACCACTATGATCGGGGAGCAGTTCATTGCTTCTCATTCTGAGCTGCTTCGTTTACGCTCCGTTTTCCCATACGGATAAAGTGCATGGCCCGTTTATCTTCCTCCTGGGCCTCTTCCTCGTTTCCTTCGTTTCCCCGTCCCATCCGAATCATACCCATCGCCCGTTTTCCCATCCTGATTAAATTCATTGCTCGTTTTGTAAGTTCCTCGTCAGTGCCGCTTGCTTGTTCATCGTCACGTTTACCCATACGAAGCATGCCCATAGCTCGACCCATGCGGACTAAACGCAATGATTTTTTCTCCTGGTCTTTTTTGCCCATTCTAAGCATCCCCATGGCACGTTTGTATTCCGTATCATCCAGTCCAGATCGCCCCATTCGAAGCATCCCCATTGCCCGTTTCTCAGCCTCCGACACCGGGTCCTCCTGGGCCCGCCCCATACGGATCATTCCCATAGCTCTCTTCCCCATGCGGATCATCCCCAGGGCACGTTTCACGTCCTCCTGGGCCCGCCCCATACGGATCATCCCCATAGCCTTCTTTCCCATACGGATCATCCCCATAGCGCGCTTATATTCCTCCATCTCGCCCAAGTCCTTGCCGAGGCGGGGGTAGGGAATGGCACGGTCTGCTTCATCCACCTCACCCACCTCGTTCAAGTCCTTGCCAAGTCGGGGGAAGGGGATCGCCCGTTCCTTGCTATCTCCCTCTTCCGTCACGATATGGTTGCTTTTATCTCCCTCCGCCGACACCGACCTGGCGTAGCGTTGATGGCTATGTACCGCATTCAATAACTGATCTAATAATATACCATTGTAAACCGGGATGCTCTCAATGTCCTTCCCAAGGCGTGGTAAAGACGGATTGCTGCGGAGTGCCTCTTCACTGTCGAGGTCTTTCCCTACTCGTGGATACGTCACCTGCCTCGGTAAAAAATCATCAACATCGTTGTACGACCTTCCCATTCGCAGCATACGAATGTTTCTTTTCCCCATGCGGAACATCCCAAGACTGCGCCCCATGCGGATCATCGGAACTTCTCGTTTTTCTCTGGTAGCTGTGTCATCGTTTTCCGTTCCCAAACATATCCCTGGAAAACACAAAAGAAATAGGCATAAGACACCATAGATAATGTCAATTTGTCATTGGAAGGTCGGAATGAATCAGAAAGGAGTATAATCATGGCTTTGTCTCGGCTTCTGCAACGAAAAGAGACTATTGGACAAGTGGAACTTGGAAACTGCAAAGGAGGAACAAAGGCTCACTGGTCCAATGAAATGTGATACAAACTTTCTGTGAAGTTATGTATCCTATCACCTGATGACTTCTTTCGAAGTTCTAACGATGAGGCGTTGCTGCTGAAGACGTTAGAGAATGGATATTAGTAGGGCTCTTATCCGGTTACTCGACGAGTCGGTCCTGCTTAAGCTGCTAGGAGCCCCATAGGAACTTTGGATCTGTGCGTTCCTTCGACCTGTAAAGTGATAGCCTTAGCTGAAGGGGAACGAAGACAATGGGAAACTCCCTGATGGCAACTGCAAAGCGTACGTCACTTTTCAGTGAATCACGTGAAAAAATCGAGCGATGAACTACAACACAAAGACATCGATAGGTTTTTTGTTGTCGTGCACTTCTCAACTATCTGAATCGTCACTTCTGACAGAAAGAGGTTTTTTTCTGATTGTTGCATTCTTTTTCCGTGTAGTTTGAAGTCTACAGGTTTTTGTAATTTCAGTTGTCTGTCAAGGGGAGATCCGATGGTGCATGCGTATTAAATACACAGAAGTATTCTATATACGTTGTGCAAAATTTCCAATAACATATATGTACAGACTTGTAAAGTTATGCCCAGAAAATGGTTTTTAGATTGACCACTGACGTCATTATCAGTCCACGGTTTTTTCCTGCAGAGAGGTTTCGCGTCTTATACAGATTATACCTCTCCTCATTGGTGTACATGGAGCTTATGGGCATCCCACACAAAACATCCGCCTCAGCATCAATACAACGTATATTTGATCTCAGCCTCCCTTTTTGTCTCTGCCCGTATCACATTGTGTCTGCTGCACAGGAAACGTGTCTAAGTCTATCTCAAAGGTTCTCTGAACCTTTGTACCAAGATACGGTACCTTTGTTTCAGAAGGTTAAAAGTGCATTATACCTACACTAATCTTTCTCGCTGGAAACCCGTCTCAAATTGAAACGTCGTTATAGGTATTTTCAGAGTATTTCCCGTCATATTTCTCTAGCTTCGATAACCGATGAGCTTTCCCTCACAGTCTCGAAGAAATAGTGAGTCTTTCGTGTTTACCTATTTTGGGCATGCAGCCTGCCAAATGTTTGATGTCATCTGAATCTGATGCCCGAGTCAGACTTCAAACGGTTGCGGGCATTGACTTCCCTTCGAAATAAGTTCAAACAAACCCAAACAAAGAATCGAATTCAAACACTCGTTGTCTTTGAAACAATAGGATGGCATCTCTTATCAACTTTTGTGCGCTGACGTACACAAACGCTGTCTTTGCGAGTACTTTTTTCGTTTAGCAGATTGTCTGCTCTTGCGGATGCATCGCAAGGCAACCGCAGTTTGCGGCATTTTGCAATTAAATTCCAAGTCAATGACAAAGGAATCTGTGCCCACTTACAAATATACAGTGAGTACATAGTTAACTGGTTCTGACCCAATTTTGGTGGGGGGTTATTACAGATCATTATAATATGCAATTGAGGCCCCATAATGGGTTGTAGGGTCTGAATTCATTCATGACAGCGTAAATTGGCTTTTCTGCTTGGTGTCCTCTGTTCAGGCCATGATATGGTCTAATGAAAATGATCAGTGTCATGACATGGTCTAATGAAAATGATCAGTGTCATTTTTGTCCATGATTAATCCGTTGGTTCTGCATGGAAACCGAAACATGCTTTTTGATGGGAAAGCCGATTAAACCCTTTAGAATTACAAAACCACAAAAACCTTTCATTCATGAAACATCTGACTGACCACAACTTCCAAAACCTTTTATTCATAAAGAAACCAACCACAATCATCTAATTGACCAGAACCAGAAATCAACATCATTCATGCAATCAAACTTTTCCAAATCAGTCACTCTATAAAATGAGGATAGGCGACCACAAAATGACTTGGTCTAATTTCTCCTGTTCTGGGCCCCTTTTATGGACTTAGAAAATTTTTCAGCCAGAACCAGTTAACTATGTACTCACTGTATCGCATCATGTAATACATGTATTTGTTACCGTTGGCCTTCGTATCGAGAGTCTTTGGTTGTCAAACTAGCACAGCAATCGACTGCATAACGTTTTTGGGACACTCTAGAGCACACGATAGTCCATCAATATTGAATTCCTTATTTAAATCATTATAATTTCGTCCAGCATTGCTTTCTTGAACTTCCAAAGGAAGCATCTTTTGATCCCGGATGATAAATGAGTGTTCATTTAAATACAAATTTCTCGCAATAACATTTGCGGTGCTTCCTTCTGAGGTGCTGTGTATAACGTCGGAAAACATGGGTTTCGACCAGGTAAATCTCGCAGTGATTGATGCCCCATCATGTTTTAATTGTCGGTAATTCATCATCTTCTTATTTCATTAAATTACGACACTTCAAGAACATTGTAAAGTCTGCGGTATGCACTGCCAGAAAAACCGATCAAAAATGCTGCTTACGGCACCCTCGTCATCCAAATGCCACGCTAAAAGCCTTCCTCGACAGTTTCGTTTCAAATGTAATATCATCAACTTTTTTGTTTCAATATCGATGTCCTTATTAGAGATTTAGTGGGATATGACGCTTTTTCGGGTCTGGCCTAGTGGAGTCTCGGCGTGCATTCTCGTTTGGGCGCATTGTCTCGTTGTGAAAGTGTCTGTTATCAGGGAAGCCTACATCGGCTAATGGACAACAGCAGTCTAGGATTTTGGTCTTCAATGATGTTCCCACATAGGGTAGGGAATGTTAGTGACTTATTCTGTCGCGACAGCTATCAGGCTTATGAGACTTCACAGGTTCAATCAGAAAGAAAGGTTATTTTTTACTTTGGTTTGCTTTGTTCCTCTTTTTGCCGTCCTGAACTGAACACTCAGGGCGACCTGCAGGTTCGCCATAGAAATATGCGGATTTGGGAAAAAACACCTCTTTTTAACTTCATCCTTATCACTTTGCCAACGTGTGCACTTAATGTTGGTGAGTGATGAACCCGAAATTAACGACCTAAAACCCCATCCATAACTTGTCTTTCGTCTGGAGACCGCAGAGCTGCTTTAGATAAAAGCATGCACCGGTTGAATGTGGTTTGATTCCTTATGATGTGATACAACAAAAAAATGTTAGCAACCAACGGCCTATATTAGGCTTAATATGTAGGTCAGTGATTGAACAAACAAAATTGTAGCATTATGTAGGTCAGTGATTGAACAAACAAAAATTGAAGCATTATGTAGGTCAGTGATTGAACAAACAAAAATTGAATCATTATGTAGGTCAGTGATTGAACAAACAAATATTGAAGTATTTGTATATAAGTAATTGAGCAAACAAAAATTGTACCAAAGTTCATGCAGAACCAAGGGCCTACATAAGTAAGTAAGCCAATGATGTAGAACAAACAAAATATTACTCAAGTACAAATGTATCAGTAGAGCTATAAGTAGGTCAATGGTGAAACAGACAAAAGGATGTTAAAACCGCAGAGTACCTGAGCGTCTGTCTAATCGACAGTTAGAAAAGACATCTTAATATCAAGGACTATTAGATTAGACGACACATCAGTTGTCATCTCGTATCAAGCTCATATGCGACTTCAAAGTGTCGATGAAATCATTTCGCCTCAAGCTGGCTTTATAAGAATACCTTCTCACCGCGTCTTAACATGATCCGAAAAATCCCTGTCCCGCTAATAGTCACTGAGTTATTTTGCTCTTGATGTGTGTCTGAGGGCAAAAAACATGGGTCATATTCACAGGAACAGGGCCCGATGAATTTCTAGCTTTATAAGAATACCTTCTCACCGCGTCTTAACATGATCCGAAAAATCCCTGTCCCCGCTAATAGTCACTGAGTTATTTTGCTCTTGAAGTGTGTCTGAGGGCAAAAAACATGGGTCATATTCACAGGAACAGGGCCCGATGAATTTCCGATGTACACTTCGTGTTGTATCTGATGACAACTGCGTCTGATATTTAAAATCGGATCGGTGTAGTCGCGTGGAAGATGTCGGGTTTTGTGCCTGTGGTCGGGATTTTTTTATTGAATTACAAGAAAAGGGATTTTTTGTGTGTAAATTTTCGTGTTGAAACTATTTCATCAGTATAATGTTCTCAAGGCTTCGCGGTCCTGGAAATTTCCTCCGAAGTTTAAATTGTCGCTTCGCCGAAGGAATTTGTAGGAGTGATGCTGGAGCAATAGCAGGCTGCCTGGCACGTCTCCCCTCTGAATTTGCGGGTTCGATTCCTTGTCTCTTCGAGTTAGGGGAAGGCTACCATGTCACTTTTTTCTCATGACTCTAGCTTATTCACATCCTCTTGTATTCTGGAAGGTTTGTGTATCCACGATAGTCATGGAGTTTGTCCTTTAGCAAAATATTCGCTGAGCTTTTGGCTTACCTATTTCAATGACGGCCATGGCTGATGCTTTCTATCGGTATTACTCATGTTTGTTATCTATCTTCTTGTTTTCCATCCCCTCCCTTCCTTGGGATCCACTTCTTCCGTTGTTCATACATCGTTTACTTATTAAGGGTTAGATAAGCATATTGATCTTATTTTCGCCTTAGCCCGCGACGTCACGTCCTACTATCAGCGTCCCCCACGGACGAGTCGTCGGCTCACCCTCCCCACGCAGGAGATAAAGCCATAGAATGCCAAGATAATAAAACAAAGAAAAAGAAAGCGCGTCCATAGGGGCGAAAAATCCTCAAGGATTCACCATCTCGGTTAAGAAGCTTGTAACTTCAGACGATATTCATGAATGAACTTCCCTCAAACAATAGGGAACTTTTGGTCACCGTGGATGAGGTGTCCTTGCCGTATAAATCTATTGAAAACCATCCAGGTAACAGTCCCATGTCAATTTCTTTTAAGGGAAATGGTATTGTTCTGAACTGCTAGTGTACAGTATTGCGGCAATAGGAGCAGTCAGCCGCGCATATTGCTAACAGATGGCAGCACAGTCTTAGCGGACCATATGTACATTGTACAGGAAATCTATTATGATCGCTGCTCGATCGATAATGACTGGGTCCGCTAGATGCATTGAATTGGGCCCTAGTGACACCTAGTGGTCAACTCGCTGACAGCTCCTATTGACAATGAAGTAGCTTCAGAGGAAGCATGGTTGATTGGCGTAATAGCCATATTCTACCGTTCGTTGTACTTCGTGTACAAGATAGAGCTGGTTGAACAGTGGCCGTATTCCCGCTGATGAGAAGTGGAGATGCGGCGTTCTCACTATAGGAAGACAGTGTTTGATGCGAGTGGTGTCTGACACCAGACTCGTTCATCGTGCTGGCATATCGCGCATTGATTTCCCTACAACTCCATAGAAATGGATGGGGAGTGGGAATTGTAAATACGTGTTAGTATCTCTCCTAACCTTTTTATTACAAACGCTACCATCTTCAGTAAGGGTTCCGGTTGCTGTAGGCCTAGGCCTTGGGATTTTAACTTTAGACTTTTGAAAGTCTTCAAGGCCAGGGAAAAATGTACCCTGAGTTGAAAGAAGATTAAGATGAAATCACCCATATTCCGAATGCTTGTGTTTGGAAGCTGTCCATTAAATGTGAAAACAACAAAGTTTGAATACTTATTTCTGGGAGAAAGCCTCGCAAAGATGCATTTCCAAGGCTGTAGAAGAATTTAGCGTGCGATTGATAAGAAGTGATTTGCACGAGTCCTAATGCTCATTGATGGTATACCCATCACTACGACGAAGCTAATAGCCAACTTTGAGTGAATTTCAAAACTTCGCTGACTTCATGCGGTGCGTGGATTGAAATACAGTGGCGTAACCCCCGCTAGGATCCCTTAATGAAAATTGTATTACATCCTTTTCGTTGCTTTATTTGGGAAGTTTCCCACAGTGTGTGGGTTTGGAAAGGAGGTGTACGGCAATTTGACGTGATGGAATACAAGAGTGAAGAAACCATTTTGAAACGATTCTTCACTGATTCATTCAAGCCTTTGTATGATTTATGGACTATTTATAACTAAAAGAAAGTCTGTTAGGTATTTATTAGCAACAGGAAAATCCCTGAAAATTTGAAAACGTTAAGTTCAGTGGTTGCTTCTTTTGATCGATTGCATCTTGGCTTCGTGGCATAGCGTCCCATCGACATCAGGTTGCTGTGAGCAGTCATTCACGCCTTCGGCATGGTCTCAATTGAAGCGAGATGATTTAGCTGTTGTGGCTTTCTGATCTTGATCAGTTACGTGTGAATGTGAGTGGACATTATGAAAAAGACTTTACTTAGTAGTACAAAAGCAACTACAATCAAGCCTGCTCCCCCGATGTTTAGTGGATGTACTTTCTTTTACCTTTGGAAAGCCGAATAAATCTCTACGATTTCTTTGTCCCACCGGAAGTTATTCATCAATAGAAATCAAATAAATATCAATTGCTGATATTTATGTCGGTGGTCTTTCTTGATTAATAACTTTATTGCGTCGAGGTTCCTAAGTATATATTGGAATCATGAGTAATTTATGACGACGTAATGAAACTTCGAGACACAGGCGGTATAATACAGGTGATTAGTAAATAATGTAGTTGCTGGCAACGCTTGTTCATTTCGTAATGCTGTTGTACATCGTGAAGTTGATAAAAACTACTAAAGCCAAAAGTGCCTCTCCACGTGAGAATCTTTTGCGCCAGATGGCTCTCTACTGGCAACTCGACACAAGACTAGCAGAAAACGATCGGAGTCGTTTGAATTTTTTGAGTTTAGGCCTACCCTGGTGCGCCATATCGAACCTGACCTGATAGGGCCTGTGTAGGGCGTCGGTCACAGCAACACTAACACTAAATTGGCAAGAAGCGCTTCCGATTTTCAACCTCTGTGTGAATTGCTAATGGCAAGGTGTTCTCTCTGTCGCACCCCTCCACAACAGAGTCATGCCTATTGTGTGGAGGTGAATGAATGACATGTAACATGATATCATGAACCTGACTACCATACGTCAAATGCTTTTTTGGTATCTTATATTGTTACGTTTACTTTCAACGTTTTCACTATTAATACGGCATCACCTCAATATTGCCGTTACAGATAAAGCAGTGGTGATAAATGGAGCTAGCTATCCTCTCCGATTCATCACCGACAATGGTATTTTCTTGTAGGAACTTGGTACTGCGTGATTTCTACTCCCGAAGGACAGTCGTGTTCCCAAGTGAAGATGACTCGTTCATAAGACAATTCTCGAGATGGGATTTCTCACGCATTTTATCGGTCTTTCAGTTCCAACATCGTCATCGAGTTGTAGTAACTGTTTCTTTTGATGCCAGGACGTTAACCCTTTTCCATCATCGATGCCATCTATGTAATAGGCAGCATCGCCAGTAAGTCAAAAGTGTTCAGTTGTCTAGCACCATTTGAGACAGTTTTATGATATTACGCCTACAACCCACGGTGATTGACAGTTAATTGATAGTGGTGGTGATTGACAGATAGTGATGATGGCTGACGGGTTCGAGCCTGTCTAATCAGAGCAGTCAGCCGCGCTTATTGCCAAAAGAAGGCAGCAAAGTTCTAGCGGACAATACACAGGGAAATCCATGTGATTGGTGCTCCATCAAGAATGAATGGGTCCGCTATATGCATTGGATTGGGCCGTAGTGACACCTATTGGTCAACTGACTGACATGTTCCATTGATCAGTTCTGATGACAATAGTCAGGGAATTTAGAATATTGATACAAAAAATTGACCAGCAAAACATTCTAAGCAGGGTGATTGATGAGGGGACTCAACGCATCTTTCATAAAACAAAAAGAAGAAAAAAATCAGAAAAAGCCCCCCCCCCCAGGCCCAGTTTTCTTTTCTAACTGGGGCATCTGGTCAATTTGAATGAATAACAAAGGAATGGGAACATTTGAATGTCGTATCAAATCTTGGTTCACCCTTTAGAGACGTAGGATTCGTCCCCATGGGTCATACAACCAGTAATGCAGTAAGCACTTATCCGACAGCTTGACTTGGAACATTAAGACATCAGGGAGCCGCCAAAACTTCGTATTACAATTGGTATTGCTGGTCAATTTACAATGATTGATGACCATAGCGCTAAATCGTCGATTTATGCATCTTGACGGCAATTTCCACCGTATTGGCGATCCCCTTTGGGTAGAATTAACTCCCAGATGACACTATAAACCAGCCATTTATATCGGCCCAGTTGCATTATACGCCTATATTGTTATAACCTCTACTCACAGTCGTGTCTCAATTTCAATTTTCTTCGCCAATGAAAATCGCTAAGTCCCCGATTACTTGGGACTCAATTAATTCATTAGCCACGTGAACTTAAGATCAATATAGATAGGTTTTATTGTTATTGACCGGGCCCCCTGTGATGTTGCTTCCTCTTCTAGTCCCCACATCCCGGGCCTTGTGTCGGCAGTATTTAGGTACCAATCATTCAGCGTATTAAATCCGTTCTCGCGAGATTGAAATAGGAAATCGAAACGCACGAAGAAGGAAGGGCAGTCAATATCGAGCACACCGCCGGGCAAAGCCGTACGTCACTTTTGATAGCGGCTTTCATAATAAGTTAAACCTGTTAGCTTTACAATAACGGGTTGTTTAGAGCTAACGTCAAGGTGTTTTTTCTCCGTTTGTGACGGATATTTGATTGAAAGCAGAGGTAATAGGCGACGCTGATAAAATACAAAATGGCCTGCGATGTTGTCACGAGCAACGCGATCTTGAATGGTGAATAAGGAAGGTTCAGTAGTAATCCACACCTGCGTACTCAGACCATATTTTGAGGGTCTGGTTGCGCGAGACTAACAGAACGTTCGTTGCCTGTCCCATCAGCAATGAAATGGTTGTATCATAGGAATAAAATGTTGTTAAACACATTTTTAATCAGCATCAAAAAATTAAATTGTAGATGAGTGCTTTCAGTGTTTACTCGATACATTCAATTAATTTTTATCCCGATTTCACTTCTAATCCATCTTGAAATAAAATATCAAACAGTTTCTTCGCGACAAAAGACCTATGGTTTCCTTGCCAGGAGGCATGTTGAACATTTTAATCAGTTTTGTACTGCGTGAGCGGCTTAATTCAAAGGCGTGTTATTTCCTAGTCATAATTGAAACGATCTAGGATTCCACACTAAATCCCTCATTTTTTCCGCACATTTTTGCTTGTATTTGTTATTTGGCTGACAATTACGTTAGAGTCCATCGAGGAGATCGTTGACTGAGCCTCAATTGCGAGGTTCTCTGGACCAGTTCTCAAATATAGCGTATGAAATCTCGCTCATAAGGTGTACCGTGCATAACGCACATTGAACCCACTGCGACAGGTTCATGAATATTCATTCTTATTGTTCGCGTGCCAACGCTGTGGCCAATAGTAAGTACTACATGTACACCCAACCTCATCGTTGTGTCACTCTGTCTGTTCTCCGTTTCAAGAGTCTTTATATGTTTTTTTTTCAACAGAATGTTTTGACATTAAAATGGAGCAACAAGTTGGAATATTCGCATCGAATTCATGCGTCGAATTGGCTGTTAGTGCCAGCCTCATCCATCCCCCCGACCGTCACACCTGTCGTCGGAAGGTTTCATTGGAATTTTGCGATGACCGCACGAGATATTTATCGGCGAAAACTTTTTATGGAATTGTTTCGAAAAATTGGAAATCTAGGCTTTATTACAGGCAAGAGTGTTTTATCAATTTAAACAACCTCAAATTCAATCTTCAACGTCTTATGTTAAATGGTTCCACACATTTCAATTCTAAAACCATTCAACTCCCCTCTGTAACAGGTTCCATTCTCACGCTATTCAGTCGATATCTGAACTACCCAACAATAAAATTGACGTCATTCTTTACACCCTGACATGCAATCTGAGATGTGCATCATGAGGTGAGACGCGACCGTCAAATGAACCATACCTACCCATGTGGAAAACTAAATTTGATCTGGGAAAGAGAAAGTTTGACAACATTAGCGTGAAGTAGTCTAAAAGCTTCGTGAGATGAGGCACATGAAATTGGTTTGGTTTGAACAATGCATGTAGCGAGCTTTAGGCGCGCTATTTAAACGGATACGTTTCCATTCGATACATGTACACGGAGATCAGCTTGTACAGTGCAGGGTCAATCCCTCACAAAATACGTCTACATGTATATACACTCTGTACAATAAGAAATGATCTTCTTGGCCATTTCTGCCGATTGCCGTGTGCTTATGAGACACCTTTCGTGGAGTGCCTTGGGTTGCGGACCATCCTCGCACCCAGGGTCTCCACAACCGCTCCGCTCCTCGCACTTGTTTCTGGGAGGGAGGGGTACGGCCGTAAATGACCTGAAATTCTCAGGATAGTTGCGGACAAGCTTTCTGAATTGATTGGCCATCGAACTCGACGTATTATTGCGAAGGAAGTCGGTCTTAATGCAAACCTTTTTAGGCTGTATGTACACTGCAGCGATGGCTGTACACTAAATGAAAAGGGGGCAGGGTGATGGTGTATGTGGTATGACTCAATATGACTAAAACCAGTCTCGCCCAAAGAAGTATACCTGAAGTCAAGTTGCATTACTCTTTTGGTCTTGGTCATTATCATAAAAGGGGATTATGACGAACTGTTGCTTTCCTTGCCATTCTTTCTGTTATCTGATAGTTATAATGTACAAAACGAGACCTTTTTGCGACGTAATGGCTGTATTTAAAGGTGAGCTGGAGCAGACACTTTTAAAAACTTCGACCGTTATAATGTTTAAGAAATCCTACAGAATGCCAGGCCCACGAATACCGAGAAAGGCCACGTATGTATTTATAGTGGATTACCGTGGATTTACCGTCACAGAAATGGGTCGCAATTGCGGGCGTCCATTAAGGAACAAATGACTATTTTTTCTTGCATTAAAGTTTCTTGGCAAAGCTGAGTTCTGAAATGATGAGGCAATCTTTTAATCCCGACTGTGATGGTGGCAACTTCTGTGATCAATTGGCAAGGGGGTGAAAAAATTAGGAAAGTGCCAAAGGAAGATATTTCAGGCGGTGTCATGACTTTTGACCTTCGTCTGACTACCGAAAAATCGGTTTTCAGAATTTATTTTTAGCATAACATTATCCTCGAACAAAGCATTCTTTTGTACGGCGCCCGCAGCAGTATCGTGTACATTACATGTACCTAGCACATGACACCCCTTTTTTATTTCTCAAATTTGTCAAATGAGTTGTCGTGTGCGGATATATCCACGAAACGTCCAGTAATTTAATTGAGTGGCGTAAACCACAGTCATATTCAGCTGCAATGCGAAAAACGCATCAACCATAATATTCGTTTGAAATTGACGGAACAAAATACAATTACACAGTATGAAAGCTAATTTAAACATGAATACAGATGCATCTTCTACATGCGAGGTTATGTCCCTTCCATTACGTCTAACCAACCGAAAACTGCAAAAAATTGATGTAATTTGTATCAAACATGAACAATTGAGTTCTACCAGCGATGGCATTGGCAGTAATTGTGTCTGTCACGAAACTTTTATTACCAAAAACTATATTTCAGGGCATATTGCCAATTAAACTGGACGAAAATGACGAATGATTCGTTCAGGCATGAAGAGACAAATTGAAGACTGTAAACCAACAACTTCATTTTGAAACCAACTAATGCAAAATGTGACTCTAGGTTGCTGGGCATCGTAAATCAGGCATTGTTTTCGTCACGCAACGAGCTGTTCCGCTGCCTAAGTGCAATCACTGATCGAGTAGTCTTGAGCAGAAGTCTACAGGATGTCGGCCGTTATCTTTCCATTAGTGGAAGTTTGATTGCAGTGGGACATCATTGGACGTGATTCGGTTCGGCCATTAAGAAGTTAGAGTTAGTGATCCAATAGGTAATATAAAGGTATGGTTGGGTAATCGTTCCCCGTGGCCCGAGATGGAGTAAATTGTTGCTGAGGTTGTAATGTATGCGGAAGTGGTGTGGGTGAGGTAGACGTAGGTTTTGCACGTATTATGGCGAATTTTAACGGAAAGTTCATATTGACAGATCAGTTGTATCCATCGAGTCGTGTGCAGGAATTCTGTTCCAATTTCACAACTGAGCCGTCAGCTTATTTCACTAACAGCACGAACAGGCCCAGACTGATTCAGGCCATAAACTGCTGTCACGCGTGACGCTTTCAAAACGTGTGACAACCACCACCACGCCTTGATTTGTCAATTTCAGTCGATCACGCATGGCCGAGTGACCACGTGGGACGAATTTTCTGATTTTGACAGTCAGTCACAGTAGCTTTGCCAACCTGCATTGTGTATTGCCTTCGCCAGTCATGAACTTGAAAAAGCTTGCCCAACGCCCGTTGATGTCAAAACCTTGCGTTGTGGGCCATGATGGCGCTATGTAATGATGTAGGCCAGTTTATCAGACTACATTCTGATCTGTACATGTATTCACAGGTCTGTGTCCTATCGGTGAGTTTGGGAACCAGACTACAATCACATCGTGGACGTAGACGTTTCCAACAAAGATGGTTGTCTAACAGTTCTCACCATATGACGTCAGAAGCTTGATACCATTCATTCAACAGCCGCTGGCACGCTGAGCTGGTCAAGCGAGCCATGGGCACAAAAGTTAGGTAAAATAATTGTCTGAGAGGATGTGTTTGGGAGTGTTATGTCATGCTTGGACAATGATTGGCCACGACGTCCTGTGGGGGAACTGGTAGGTCAACATCTTTGTTGGAAAGGTCTATACTGACGCCCCACTGAGATAAGTATGACTGACTATCAATGGCAAAAACGAGGAAAGATATACAAATAGTCTCAACATTGCTAATGGGTGTTGGGTTAGATATTCTGTCAAACACTGGGCAATATTATGACCACAAATACCGAACTACGGACTGGTTTGTTTTCAATTAACACCAACACTCACAGGACCTTTGAACGTTGTGACTGAGTTCACCCTTGTTTGTGTATATGATACCTCATTATATACCCCCGATGGGGGTATCGTCGATATTGATATGTGTGACCCCGCGGTGCTATTCTGTGAATGATCACGGTCCATGGTGGTGGTAATTACTATCATTCTCTCACATAACATCCGCAATATCGTCACGTCATGGTAGCAAACATGACATTTGAGTACAGTTCGATATATACGAGATTTTGCTTAGTTTTCCTCCCCACTATCAACATTCATGGCGTCTCGAACTCTTCTAGAAATAGAAGGTTATGAGCCAATCACGTTTTCCCTAAGAATCTGCTAAACCAATCATTTGGCGTGATAGATGCAGCGAGATTCAAATCCATCAATTTGCGTCTGCATGATGAACAATTTTTGTAAGCACACACAACAGACCACAGCACTACTTTTATTCCCTTGGCAGTGTCTATGTGCGACAAAATTTGATTTCGCGAGAAACAAACCGACTCAACCTTCGAAAAACGGCGCACATTGTCGGAAGACAAGATTTAAAATGCACAGTGATACATAACCGATGAGAATATTCTATTCCGAATGTCGATTACCTATGTGCCATATAAAATATTCAGTTTATCGAATGTTTCGAAATCCACTTGAAAGCAACCGAGGAGGAAGTGGCAACCATCCTCTCTGCCTCTCCAATGTGTTCTGTTTTGTTTTCAAATTTCGGTTTTTTGTATAGATTTTTACAAAATTTTATTGGAAGAGACTAATATCGAATATCAATAATCAGTCAAATTGTCTGTTAGGAATCGTCTCGTGATCAAAGGTCATGATGTTAGCAAAGGAACAAGGTCAGGAAAATTTTATTTCGATCCAAACATGTCGCTTCACCCCCGTAGAAATCCACGATCGTTTCTTTTTATTTCTCATGATTAAATTGGAATTTTTTCTCGCAATTGCTTTGTAGGTAATGCTATCGAATCCAGTAAAGTTTTTTTCCAATTTACATTCCACAATACCAGATTAGACTCCATCTTTTAGTTTTATTCGACCCATAACGACTTGATCCTCGATAAGCCATTGGCGGAGCAAAAAGCTCTTTCTGACACATCAAATATTGGTAAAAATTGAAATCCGAGATGCCGCAGTTACGTGCGAAAGACACAGCCACGATTCAACCTCCCCTAATCACATCTGACAGGGAAAACCGACCTGAAAGTAAAAACTCCATCACCTAAACACATTGCAACAAATAGGATAATTAAAAGGCTCTCAGCGCGGTAATTCCTAATCAGTCATGCATGACGATAATCTGGGTTGATGTATCCGTTATTGTGGTTGTTAAGTTGAGTGTGACAGTCCCCGGATGTGACGTGGTGGAGTACTTTAATTATTTAAGACGTGGGTGTATTTGGAATAGAAATGTTCATCTGAGTTTCATTCAGTGAATGAAATAGACATAAGACAACTCAGAATATCCAAAATGGGCTAGAATTAGATTGACGTGCTTTTCATAGCCTCCTGGCTTAATGTAGAACTAGGTTCCATCAGGCGTCATTTTACATTGAATTCATAAGTACTTTGAGCTTACTTTCCAAAAATTGAATGTCACAGCAACATTGAATTTCAGTTCAGCGTTGTAAATTGACCACTTCTCTTTTATTAAGAAATCAAATAAAACAGAAAGAAAACAAAAGTAAGATAGATTTTTGAAGGGAAGTTAACTCCAAATCAACCTAACACAGCCCTTTAGCTGTTGACTTCAGACTTTTCACTGTATTGGATACAAAGCGCACTTGTTACAGAATATCATTTGAGGGCATGAAGCTACATGTAAACAAAGAACATTCTAAACAAGTTTGAGAAGGCATCAGCGATTGGACGCCAGACTTTGTCCAGAAAAATCAACCGATCATTCGAACTAAGAGCACAATTTTTAAAACGGGGTTCGCGATTGGGTGTTTGCCGTCACGTGACTTTCCAGAACACTGTAATCGATCATTTCAACTTCATGTAAATCTTGCCATGTCAACACATTCAATCAATGTCATGTTTGGAGCTTCAAGGTAAAGCAATCATCAGAGTGCAGTCATTATTTTTTCTTGTCTAGATTTACAAATTATTCGTCCAAATCAATGATTATTGAAATGCTTCATTTCCGTGCAGATGATAAAATTTCTTTTTATTGCCGTCGAATATATGTTATTCGAGCGGGTGGAAAAATTTCGTATGAAATAGATTGACACGTCTAGGTCTATCATTACTTAAAGGTGCTCTAGTTCGAATTGTAAACATTACGGTTTGTTTATTTACATGGTTGATTATAATAGTTAATTTTTCCTCGGACAGATGGCAGCACCGTGTATACCAAAATATTAACGCCGTGACTATTTGCACACGTGTTGATGGGTGCCGTGTTGATCAGCAATGATATAAAAATAATGAAGAAATTCGATAACACCTTTTTCATGATCAACTTAGTATTATTGAGACTAGCTTTCGACCCTTGCTAGGTCTTAATAGGTGGCAAGCCGTAATGTTTACAATTAGAACTAGAGCACCTTTAAGTCGGCAGTAGAGCTTCAAAGATCGCCATTCTTCTTTTTGAACTCCTGCAATCGATTTAAATTCACTTTGCTGCCAAAGTGCCCTGATGTTGCAGATTGTTTGCCTGGGGCACCTGCGCCTGAAAGGTTGCCATGAATTCTTAATGATAATTACTTAAGGTCAAGCGATACAGACTCTCATTTATGTATTAAGTCGTTAATTGTATGAATGTAAAGTACGTTTCCCAGTCAATAATGAAGGATGCACTCGTGTGTCTGGTCACTTGCGCTGTCATGACAGTCTCAATTTGTCCTGCAAGTTCATTTAATGCTAGTCCTGAATGAGTTGTACCCCTATCGTATCAACCAAGAGCGCGGCCCTCCTAAGGCCAATTCGTACTACGTCATCGACCAGCTGCTGAACGGAAAATGCTTTGTATGCCACCAACGGGACGAGAAGCTGTTCCGTGACCTTATTCACAAACCCCCCGTAACTTTAAGGGTGCGCAAATCCTTTGTCAGGCTGATGATACTCTTTCGCCACAATGTTGCTTGCCGCCATTGGTTCTTTTTTAGGCCAGTATTCGAGGCGACAGAACCGCAATCCTTCGCATGGTAATGCGAACTTTTTAATGCCAACACGAGCGGCGGGTCGCTCCTCCTGAATGCAGATGGCCTGCAACTGTCATGCCATTCTTGGCGAAAAACCGAATATCATACGGTAAAAACGTCATTGGTCGTGTTAGTCATGTTCCCACCGCCGGCAAGAATGCAAGAAATGACAGTCTGAATGTGATAACATGCGCACGACGTCAAGGGTAATGCACTTTACAACGTGCACGCGATGATTTAAGCGTCTTCAAGCGCAAACATCTGTCCCCCTTTATCAAAAATGCATGTTTTGACGTTAACCGTATTTTGGCGTTGTCACCTTCTGTACGAGCAACAGAAAAAGCCCAAAGGTGGGGATAACGTCAAGTCAACTCGGGGACAGTCGTTCCTCTGCTTTTAAAGGGGAAGTCCAGGCTGTGCCCTGCCAGAAGTACAGGCCGTACATCAGAAGTACATCACCGTGCGGTGGCCTACTTTCAACTTTAAGACAGTGTGTATAACGAACTTTCCAAAGGCAGCCAACCTTGGTAAAAAAACAGCCACTCTCCCCTGGATATACATGTAGCAATGTTTCGAGTATTTTAGGCAACCGAAGACCAACGATGTGTTTTTTCCCCGGCCAGATTCGTGCAGAGCTAGAGTGGGTCGCCAGCCGCCGATCTTTCCGATGAGTTTGCCAAGCATGAATTGGTGACACCTACTTTTGAATTGGAGGAACTTTCTTAAGCAGTCCAACCTTGATAAAAAACAGTCACTCTACCCTGGACATAGCAGTGTTCATTTCAGCCATTACAAGACCAACGATTCAGTTTTTTTTTCGCCGCAGGTACAGTTTCCTGAAAATCGTGTCGAGCTGGACTCTGATCGCCAGCCGCAAATTATTCCTTTCCAATGAATCTGCCAAGCATGAATTGGTGATGTGCACATGTCCATCTTTCTTGTTAGACATCGTGGTCATCATCCTCTAAGCAAATTGCGTTCCTGGCATTTTGGAGAACAGCTCAGTACATAGTTGCAACTTGTAATCGTAGCAACATTTTAGTTCTAGAAAAAGTCACTTATATAGAAGGGCACGAAACAGGTGGTTTGGTAAAAAGCTTATGCGACAACAAAAACAATATTGCAAGTTAAGCACCCATCGAACATGTTCTCAAATTCTGCCTTGGAGACTGGGTGATCCATGCAACAGTTTAACAATGGGAACTCGAGGAACTTTCTTGTCCAAAATTGTTTAAAGTTATTATCTTGGAGTTGATATAAAACAGATACGCCTATCAGCGATATGAATGCAAAAAGCGTGGAATAACAAGACAGCGCTCAATGTAGCCTGTGATTGGTGCGAATAGCTGAAGAAATCTGCATAACTTTGTTGTCGGCCAATGAGGACAAGGATTGCCGAGCTGGCGCCTGACCCCATGTCCGCCCGCCATGTTGTATATTGGGAAGTTTTTAATCGGGTTACACAACTAAGTGGGCCTATATTTCTGATAGATTTACCACGACATTGTCAGTGGTGTTCATTTGTATTCGAGCGAGATTTTCATGTTGTCAGATTTCAGCCTTTTTAAGACAATTAGACTAATCCTGGTTTCAGGTTTGTTTAACATTCAGAAGTGGTTCATGTGAAAGGAGGACTTTAGAAATGTAGTGTGGATGGTTTTCATGAGAATGTCGTGGTTTCTCTGTTCATTTGCTGTTCAACAGCGCGGGGTTTCTCTTGGTGTGTTGGCTTCCCCCTACACAACATTAAAATGACCCAACATTGCTGCTCGGCTCTCGATTGAGATAACAAATTTTTCCACAAACTTCTTTTTGTTTGTCTCCGATTCAAGCTTTTGAAAGATCATATGACTCCTGTGAATTCAAATCATCAAGAGTCCTAGATCGGAAATAAAGATTTCTCTTGTTCACGAGATCGCGTTACCGAAACAAAAAGCCTTCCGTTCGGGATTAGTCTCGACTTGGCTACAATCTGTCATCGATTCCAGGCCGGGATGTCGCCAATTCTCAGAGAGAATTTCGAATTCATCAGAAGTACCGATGACAAAAAGGAGTTACGAATGGCACACCTTTGACCGAACCACCATCAAACATGCGAACAAGGCAGTAGATTATCATGACTGCCTACTGTGCCATTCCTAAATCATCTCTCTTTTATTTTCGATTCTTTGAAGTGTCGTTGTAGAGGAGACGTGTAATTCTCCAAGGCCAGTGATACGCGAAAGTGGAGAAAGTCACTGTGATGTCTGCTATATATGAGTAGGATTTTGTATTCCAAAGTGATTTTGGGGAGTAAAACGGTGCTGAACTGATGAAGTGGTCGTTTGTACAATGTACACTGTCTCACTTCATTGACAAAGGCACTGTTCGGGGGAATGATAGTATTTTAGACCTTTCCAACAAAGATGTGGCTTGCTGGTTCTCCCACATGACATCGTGGCCTTTCATTGTCCAAGCATGATAAACACTACCAAACGCATCCTCTCATCGACAGAAACTTTTGCGCCCATGGCCCCTTGACTAGCTTAGCCAATCAGTCATTGCTCAATACAGCGGGACACGTTCCGACAGATTGTATTTCCTTTTACACCGAGGATATATTTTACATCAGCTGATCAAAACCCTCAGTTATAGGCCTAACTCATGTGAACCAAAAGTGAGTAGGTGGTAGCAATAGATGCCGATAGTTAAAAAGAAAAATATTTGTTGGTTCAATAGAGTAAAGTGCAGTTATGACATATATCGTACACAGTAAGTTATGAAATTGGAATAAATGAAAACAATAGATAAAGATTTTATGATTCTTGATAAAAGAGATGTCGATCCCTGCTTCATCCTATAATCGAAGCCTCTCATTGATGTATCAAAGGTCAGGATGTTCAAACTGACCATAACTCACGGAGTTCAGTCACAGTGACATTTACGAGCCCACGCAGTACTGAGCAAGCATCAGACCGCCCACAACATAACACGGTTAGGTGCTCCCCACGTGAGACTTTTCTCGTGCGAGTTGGATCTCAATGGGGAATTCGCCGTTTTTGGTTTCCTTACGACCTAGAGTTTTCTCGCGCCAACGACCCCAGCAACGACCCCGTGGTTACGTCTTGACCAAACTGAACACCCATCCAAGCGTTTCTGCGGAAAAAACCTCAATGCCACGGGCTCATACATCTTTATATCCTCGGCGAGCCAACACCTGTCAACATTCGATTGCTCGACACTCTAAGCGGAACCCGATGCATTCATGTCATTTCCTCTGGTATGAATCATCATTTGGATCTGGCAAGATTATTGTCAGAATTATTCGCATATATATCTTCCCTTGACGTTACGGCGACAGCTTTCGTTAGCTTGTTCATTTTTGGTGTCTGTTTGGTCGGAATGAGATCGCATTTACACCAAGGGCATGATGGGAGACTCTATTATAAAGAGGAAGCAACAATTGCTATACATCTTTATGTGTATTGGGCTTTGTCAATTTCAAATATCAAATTACCAACACCTTGGGCAGTGTATTACTTTTGTCGTTCACTCATTATACTGTAAAAGTAAGACAAATACACATGTATACAGAGTCGGCTATAATTCAGTACTTTTCAACTTTGTCATTTTCAATTTCATCTATAGGCCTACTAAGTATTGGTTCAGGACAAATGTTCTGCTGGTATTGCCATTGTTCAGCTCTTGCTTTGTGCTTTGATGATATGTGAAGGAACGAAAGGTCATTGCTAATCGACGGAAGAAAGGTGTTTGGCAATAATTAAAGGGCCACAGTATTATATTCCTTCCCTATCCTGCGCTAAACATACCAACTTTAAGGGAGACCTCTATTGACAATGTTGTTAAACTACCGATACCCAAAATAAAGCACAAAAACGACACACAAAATGACATTCACTTCTGGGATTTTGACTCGAAAGTGCCTGAGGAAGACCCCGGTAGGGGTCGATTATTTGCAAATATCGGAGACGAATTTGATTACTTATACTGTGTTGTTAAACTACCACTTGTCAACCTCGCCCCATATAGCGTAACTCTCGTTCCTGGGGTATCCACGTTTGCATTGGAGTGTAATCATACATTCTCCAACACTGGGGTGAAAAGCAAAACTACCGTATTGGAGAATGATGCAGTCACCGCCAGTGGTGCCTGCTGTCGACAAAAGTGGCAATATCGTGGCCCTTAAATAGGCCTTAAAATGTGCAGAGAGATGACTTTGCACCAATCCCACCCCTGCCCTGCATACAAGCTTCTTGCTCCCACGTTCTACGTAGTGCCAAAGTGTTGGAATCACGTCACCGATTGAGAAAAACTCAGCGGTTATCGCAAATCCACCTCATTCGCTACACGTCCACCGCGGGCAATAGAAAGAATCAAAACTGCTCCCTGATGAATAACGATGTCATATATCTTCCATTCCCTCGATTCTTTGTGCAAATAACTTTGTTCCTCTGTGCATTGCGCAGTACAGGATGCGAACTATCTGCCTCGTGCAATAACTACTACACTGACGTATGTACTACGATTCCCATAAATCGGAAAAAAAACAGCAATGATTTTGTCGTGCAGTTTTGCCATCAATGGAAAGAGCCATTTATTGCCACTTATAATCAGCGGGAGTATTGCTCAATTGAAGTAATCGCTATGTCGTGTAGGTACTACCAAGTACACTGTGTCGTCGAGTGTTGCTGTCACTACAATCGTGTACACCCCCACTGATTCAGGTGTCATATATACTGCCTTTCACCTTTGGATGGTAGATTGGTGATTGCTGGGAATTGCTGCTTTTAACATCCAGTTGTTTGGGGCAAATACTTTCATACTGACATATTCGAACATTTCAAAAGGTAAAAGAGCGTTTAACCGTTAATTTTTAAAAAACAACCTCAAAGGTCCTTGATCAAAGGTATAGGAAATAGTTCTGGAAATCGAAGGGTGAACTCGAAACCAGTCAAATATATTATTAGGGAAAAAACATGTTATCCAATACCAAAACACTGTAACTATTCGATTTATGTTGCTCAAACATCACCCAATAATTTATATATAGATCCAGTCCGATATTATTCAATAGCAGGAATTGCCAGTGCGTGTTTTTTTACGTTGATCATGTGCAGAAAGAGAAAAAGAGACAAAAATTAAAAAGAATAAAATAGAATTTATAATTGATTTTATGTGAGTGATGCGCGACAAAGTCATAGAGAATGGTTCTTACTTGCTATCATGGTTATAGGTTTGTCGCGTCAATATTACATAGATAGTATTGCAAATACTTGAAACGTCGATGATGTTTATTACGGGTTGCTCAATCTCAGCCTTGACGCATTGCGCTTTACAGATTATGAGATGTCTGTCGTCTAATAAGTAGACGGCCGCAAACGGAGATGAATACTGATAGATCTAACCAGACAGCAGCCTCTCTGTTAACGTTCTTTAGCCCTTTCGCAGCCAAAGCGAAATTTGTCGAAGATGAAAAGAACATGTACATGTATGTACCGTACATGTAAAAAAGCATGAAAACTACTTGAAATCCGTCACATGTATATTCATTGGAAAGATCTCGCCCATCTGACATGTCTGAACGCCGGGAGTGCTTTCCGATGAATAAACTGACTGTTTAGTAAATTATTAGGATTCACTGTCTACAACTTTAATGATACACAACGTTTCGAACGGAGTTCCGTGATCGTTTTCAAGTGTGTGTGGTTACATGGTTAGCACAGAGGGATGATATACATGTATGTTTTTACAAGAATAGACAATAAACGTTCGAAATGTTGTGTATCATTAAGTTTGTAGATAGTGAATCCTAATCAATTCAGTCAGTTTATTGATGTACCTATAAAAATGCCATATTTAAGCCCCCGTCACATATCCACCGGGCCCCGTACGATTTTGCCCACCCAGCGGCTTGCCGTGGATTTTAGACACAGTACGGGTCCATTACGATTTTCATTTTCATGTTCATTTTCATTTCTACGGTTTTCATTCCCCGGGGATCAGGGGCAATCTGTCTGTTTTTACTCGCCGTACGGGCCCCGGAGTGGATATATGTGACGGGGGCTTTAAGAACTTTTCCCGATGAATATCCATCTGACAGGGTTGTTGTAGGTTTACATGTATTTGGTGGGTTGTTTAAATGTTAATAACATTGCCATTGAGTGTGAAAGGGTTAAACAGATCTCTACCCCGACTGCATACCACGATGTTGAATTTTGGAAACAGGGGATTCCTGCCACGTACAGCACTGAGGCAGAAAGATAAGCTAAACACAGCGATGAGAAATCGAAAAGACAAACAGTGTATCTAAACCAATACGTTATCCTTCCCGTACCAGTTCGTGGGAAACAAAACGGAATTGCAATATCCGAGTTGGCCAGTGTCCCGTGAAAGTGTCATTGAGTTGCCATCGACCGCGGAATGATTGCCCGATTTCAAACATTACAAGCTAAAACTGTCGATAATGTAGAGAGACGTGTTTGTTTGATGTTGCGTCCTTTCACGGTTGGTTTCGTCTCAGGTGATGTCGTTATCTCTCTATCTTATCAACCATGTCCAGTTGTACATAGAGCGAACAGTATCTCCCACAAAAACTGGCGAGGGGGAGGAGCACGGTATTGGATCCCAAATGCGTTATTTGACTGCCGACGTAGAGGGAGCCACCTAGCGGCAGTAAGACAAATACAAAAATGCATTACAAAATGCACGTAGTAAATCAGGTCAATTCGCCGACATCGTAGTTAGTCCCTAGGTTGGAGAGTAGTGCGGTGGCGCCGGCTGTCGAGAAAAAGTGGCAATACCGTGCTCCTTTAAGGGACGAAAGTTCTCAAAACCTGAAATCCGGCAGAAAACCCTCTAACTACGTCAACCTACAAATTTCCTCCGCTCTGAGCGGATGAAAGGCTGGCAGCAATTTCACCATTTTCCAATCACTTATAGATTAAACTAAAAAACCAATAACTCTCGATATAATTTTTCTATAACCAATCGCAAACGTGATATCTCGACCTTTATTTTTTTCATTTTTTGATATTTCGCTTTTTTACATGATTGAGATAAACAAAGAAGCCTTTGAAGTGTATATGCAAAGTTTATGTAATCTTATGATCAAACTACAAACAGCACAAAAACTGTCTATTGTTTTTCTCCCCCGGAGCCTTGATTTTTAACTACATTGCATTATAGAGGAGTAGAAAATAACGAAATGGATTTACATTTTTACAACGAATACGTCAATATTCGCGTATTACTGTGGGTGTACTAGTCCCGCTACATTTTGGTTAAAGACATCACTTCGTTTGGAAATCGAGTATATATCTAGATTCCGCTGCAGTGTTATGCATAAAGTGCCTACAACATATTCGCGCGGAATTCCAGAATGGAACCCGCCACAATTTAATCTAGGTGTACTTCTGCGAGTTGGTATTCACGGTATGTTCGTCCACGTCCCTCGGGGAAGACGGGACCTGAGTCAACAAGATAATACGCCGTGTCCACGGGCGGATATGGCAAACACTGGTAGATATTTGCAGTATATTGACGGAAATACTTTGACGTTGGTCAGTTATCATGGCACGTGGTAATGCTTCAATTAGTCTCCGAGGTGAGATAAGCTACCGTATGGGATTCACGTGTTAAATAATGGAGTGATATTCACGAAAAATGGTACTTTTGGACAAATAATATTCAGGTCTTGCGCACTGTTCATTTTTTGATGAAATCCAATAGATAACGTTTTTGTGTAAAACGAAAATTTACTGGGATCAGTGATTTTGAATAGTTTGATTTAACCAATTCGTACTGGCCAACCAGATGCGGAACAAAATACGTATTTTGCCATTTGGAACCGGCGCGGTAAGAAATGAGAAACCAATTGCCGAAGTCTGGGGGGGGGGGCTGTTCTGGAGTTCAAGCAAGGGATGGAGTTAGACACTAGGGAGTTTAAGAAATCAAACGATAAACGTTAACTTTACGACAACGTTATTTTTCATACTGCGAATTCACCAGATTATATATTGCATTTTCGGTGCAAAAAATAACGTTGTCGTAAAGTCAACGTTTAACGTTTGCTTTCTTAAACTCCCTATTGTCGGGAAATACCGCAATGGCTAGATGGACCGGTCAATGAATGACCCTTGAAGCCGAGAGCGAACAGCATTTTCAGAACGAAGAACAAACAGGTCGAGTAAAATCCAGGGCCGGCCGCACGGAAAGTCCGATAGTGCTACCGGCGCCTATCGACAGTTAGTCATATGCATTTTCCCATTAATAACTAAACTGCCGATAGACACGGAAATCACTATCGGACATTCTGTGCGGTGGGCTCAGGCCTTTTCGTAAAACGAGTGCTTGAAAGAAAGTACCATTAGCCCCACTTTGAACATTTCTCCAATCCCGTTGGTCTTTCCAAAATCTTTGGGACCTCTTCAGAAAAACAAACTTGCAAATCTGATACGTTACCGCTGACAAAACTCCCTGTTATTGCTTCGACAATCACTGATGGATCATCAAATTGCCTGGTGGCGCTAGTTTAGACACGATCCCATCCAAGATTACATCAGTTTCCCTGTACATCGATGTAAAACAACACACCGAAGATTTACTCATCTAAAGATGACATCAACTCCAATATAGCGGAACCCATGAAACATGAACAAAAGTCCGAGATGGCTTTCTTTCTAAGATTGGCACTTGACATATTGAAAACACTTGACGGTGTGGAGAAGGGAATTGAGTCGACCTAAGTCTTTGTAGTTGTTTGTTTCTCGTATGGCGGACAAGGGATTGGGGATTTAAAGAAAGATCGGAAAAGTTTGACATCATTTTCTGGATGCAGAGGAAGCCTTGCCTCATTTTGTTTTCACTGTTTATCTGACTGTCGGCAAGTTGTGATGCAATCCCCCACTGTGAGCCGGAGTTAAAGCCACTTAATGTTTTAAGCGTTGGCTGCTCTGTTTTCACAGACGTTTGAACAAATGCCAACACGTATCTCAGCTCTGTATAAGTAACACAAAGTGGAAGCCCCGCGACCGCTGCTCAGTGGAAGCGTGCATGACCCAGTGTGATTCAAAGGCCCGTTTCCACGCAGGCATCAAATTCACTGCTGCTTCCAACAGTCATCCATTGCTGCCAATTGAGAACCTTAAAACTGGTACCATGGTGTTACATTCAAGTAACACCATCAAAAGTATACATGTATACTTTTGATATCATGCGGAAAGACAGTTGATACTGCAAGCGACCCGGAAATCTCTTTGTTCCGTCACTTTATGCATTTCCCGACTTTGTTAAACGGTCGCGGACTCGCAAGAATTAAATCACAGCCCCGTCTTCTAAATCGATGATAAAGATTACAACATCTCGTAAACCGGTTTCAAATGTTGCTGCAATCGACAAGCTCAATTTGCTCGGCGGTGCAAGTGATTTAACTGATGGCATTCTCGATGGGAATGAATTAAACATCTCTTTCGTCTCTATCGATGATCGTTGAACGTGTTAAAAATGTCATTAACCGACTGTTGACTGATGGTATGGAAGCACCGGCTCTCCAATATAACAATCTCCTTCGATTGGTGCTTACAATGTCGGGCGCTCCAGCATCGAGGATGACCTCATGTTGCTCGAGTCAAATTGCATCCCCGGTGTTGATGGTATCGTTGTTGGCTTATTGTCAGAAGCCGTGATAGACTGGTTCTCGTCTTTGCCGCTGCACTCCCGGGCGCTCATTCCACAACAAACGGACAGTAGCGCAGCGGGAGTGGAGCACAAAAGACGGAAACCAGTCTACGACATTGTGAGTCATTCCCGTTGTTGTAAGGGAGGTGTGGGCGAGATGGTGTTGAAGAAAATGAATTTGTGACGCCTACGAGGCGAAATTTAAGTGATAGCTCCTTATCTCCAATCTCCGGAGGCCTTAAAAACTACAGGCTTGTATCAGCTAACGATAAAATTACAAATTGTTCTCAAAAGAAGGGAACAAAGAAAAAAAGCGCCGTTTATTCAAGTCAATATTCCAATTGCAAATTCCTAATTCCCAAAAATGGTGTCTATCTCTTTTCCCCAAATAAAGGCGATGTAAGATTTGCATCTGCACCAACATCATCCTCGCACCCAGGGTCTTCACAACCGGCTCCCGTACGGTACGACCGTAAATGACCTGAGATTCTCAGGATGCACCAACATCGGCGTTCCAGTAAATGCTCAGATTCCATGTTTTCTTGACAACAAGCCCTCTTGATAAGCAAAAATACGGAATGCCGACATCTTCGGCGGAACGAAGTTTCGTATAACGCACGATTTTCGGAATGAGAGGTTAATCCACCAAGAAAGCAAGCTGTGTCCAATACACATGCATTATAACACGCATCGGGGTATCAAACCCGGCGGTAAATCCCGGCCATCAACCTCTCCAGCTCTTCAGATGACAAGCAACAAGCATGTCACGGTTATTATCTGAGCGTTACACTCTGTCGGCGAGTTTTTACCAATGTCGGATATCCTCCCAACTGTCATTATTCTGGGAATCTATGGTCGTCGAACCATCTTGCCCTTGTGTTCTCTTTCTATTGCCAATATGCCAAGATAGACGAACCCTTTCTGTTGCCAACATGTATGTCAATATAGACGTCGGCCGATTACGTATTTTTTTCTACTCCCCTTCCAAAATAGGGTCAGATGTTTTTTCGCCATCTGGCTTCCCGTATTCTCTAAACCAGTTTTAAAACGGTTTTCACAAAGTTCTATTATTAAAATATTCTGCCTCTTGACTTCTTCCCGTCTGATCAGTTAGATCTCGTTGAGGAAGTTCAGTCGATTTCGGCACGATGTTTACATCATGTGAGCATGACGTCATTGCCGTCATGCGTGCCCCGTGGAAGCGAATTGCAACTTTCTTTCAGAGCCGTGGATCATACAGCGACTGAGTGATGTAATTTAATGAAAACATAATTGGTATTGGTTGAGAACAGCAGGGCAGGTAAAATAACCCATCCAATAGGCTATTTCAAACCAATACTCCAATACAATTGTAGACCTCCATATTTTCCAGGCATATTTCGTTAGACATGTTGGCCTTGCCGCCAGTCGATTCCTTTTTATGAGCATCTTCAGAGAATGATGATGTTAAAAAAAACTAACCTATTTGTTTTGTTTTTCTCGGGGTGTTGCCGTCATCGAAGTCTTAACTAACCTGGGAATGTAACAAAACAATTAGCATCCGCAAGGGCCCAGTGGAGCATTTTCCGATACAGCACTAAGGAGCAGGTTGGATATGGGAAATATCGAGGGGGAGAGCGGGGGTCCACCATGAGATAACGACCAAGTGATTGCTTTCGTAGACTATATAAAACGGAATCGGCTAAAAAATGTGAGGTTTAAGTCTTCTCAACGTCCTCGCATGCCGGATGTAATGGCTGTCTTATATCATAAGCTTGCCTTTGCCTCGATCTTTAAGTGCGAATCTGATAGGAAAAATCCCTTGCAATAAAAGGGGGAGTGATAACAACTAAAAGAAAAGGGAAATTAAAAATGTAATGAAGATGACCAGGTGTAATAACGGAGAAAGGAAAAAACAGAGTATTCTTTGATTTGATGTCGTCACCATGGCGGACTTCCGGTTGGTCATGCGTTCTGACAACATCCGGTAACTGATACAAAACCGCCGTCTGTCTGCTAACATTTGTTTTGGATGAAAAACGATGCAGTGAAAAGTAAGGTAGGAAATTAACAGGAATCCGCCATGTTGCTTTTTTGGTCTTGTCTGAAAGCCTTTTTCTGTAGAATGGCAAAAAGTTCTCGACGAATCGGTAACCATTTGAAATAAAGGTCCTATGAGAAAAAAAGTATCAGACATGTGGTAATGGGCCAAAGACCGGGAGGCTTTTATGTTGGAAAGCCGACAATAAAGATGGCAAACAACTGGCCAACAAGACAGCGCAACATAATGAATGCTGAAACATATCAAAATGTCAAGATTTATACTAATATATACCAGACAGAAAACAGTGGTCCTCATGACTCCTACCCTTTCAAGATATCCGGTGTTAAAAGGGCCCGAAAAGGTCGGTTAAGTGATGTCAAAGCGATATTTTTTCATCATAGCTGAATTCTTCGTTCCAAATTGGCTTTTCCAAACAAAATGCGACAATGTTCGTCTGCAATGTCGACCTTGATTTTTTATGTCACCTCGCTTACATTCGTTTTCAATAATATTGCTTTATGTGTGCAATAAGCCTAAAAGCTTGGATGGACTCGGAACAAACCAAACCAGTCGATATTATAGCCATATTTTTGTATACATGTGTGGGTTTTTCCTGAGCAGAAGTGCTGAAAAGTTTCCTGCTCGAACTGAAACACCGTTCAACATGTATCTGTCAAATCTCGTCAAACCAGGATTCTTGTTCGATTCGCTGCGGTAGTCTGATTGACCAATCAGAAACTCTGTTGTGTAGATTAGCGACCAATCAAATGCAGCCGAGACAAAATGGACTGACGGTGACCTAGTTATATGTAAGCCTAGTCTATGAACTCCAGACTTGTGCGGGGGGGGGGTCCGAGGAAATAAAGTTTGATGTTTGAAATCCCTGTAAAAAGGGACAGGTCTCATGATATAATAATCGCCAGGAACACCCCTAAGGGCCAGATGGACCAGAGTCTTATTGTATCACTTTACGTGAGAATTAATTAGCCAGCGATTTCGTTGATCATCAGAGGGTTAAACGTGGTATAATGAACCACGAAATTAATTAGCAACCGCCAGTAATCGGCACGGAATCGTATCTGCAGTGTCAGTGAATGATGTAGGCGCAGGTCGCGTGACGTGGAATATTTAGTGCTATCATTTGAATACAGATTTACGCCGTGACGCCGTGGAGACGGTGTGTTCAAGGTATCAATGGCGGGAGGGGGTATAATTATGATGCAGGGCGACGAATTGTTAATCAGCGTACAACTCATACACTAATTCTAAATCGTATATTAAAAAATTGATTTCTTGCGCAAATTTTTCATCAAAGGAAGCAAATTTTCTTTCTGGCGCTGAAGGTTTTATCAACTGTGCTCATTAAATTGTCATAGTATCAAGTTTGTTTACGAGGCAAGCCTATCAAATCCAAACAAATATAAATATATGGCCGAACTGTAAGCCGCCTGACAGAAGGTTGATTTGTGCATAGCTGGCGGTTTTTTCCCAAATTAGGAAGCCAATGATGTGCATAAGACAGTGTGATTTTGTGATGGGATATATCCTCCTTTATCGGTTAATACCATTCATCTCTTTCATCTTCGCCTGAGGTTATGTCAATCCATTAGCACGGGTTAATTAGTTATGGCTAATTAATGTCTTTATGTACACAAGGGAGGAAAGACTTTTTAGCGGATCATAGATACAGCGGTCGCACATCACCTGATCTTGTGATGAGATGAGATGCATGAAAATATAGGGTATTGATGATGAGGTACTTTTTAGTACTTGCTGAGTATACGTCTGCTGAGTACAGAAAACAACGCAGCAGAATTACATGACTGTACGACTAATCTGCCGAGTATACAACAAACTACAGAGCAGAATGAAGAGTAGTCTACCGAGTATGAAAAGATACAGGGCAAAATGAAGACTATTGTGCTGAGTATACAAAAAACTACAGAGTATAATGGTAAATGTAGGCCTAGACTGACTTGACTGCTGATTATAGTTAATTAGAGATTGGATGCTGAAAGCAATCTCTAATCCGGAAAAACTCGTTTTTAACTCCCGAGTCATTTATAACCATGTGATACTCCTAAAATAAATACGCTGTCCATGCTGCGTTCTAGAAGCGCGCTGATGAGCATTATACTTATGACATGACTGTACGTGACAGTTGATTGCTCTTGATCGTGAAGCCCAATCGCATCAAGAGCTAGTCGTACCAATTGGATGCTCACTTTCATGTCTCCTTTCGTCCTGAAAAGTCTTATTTACTCTCAGTTCGCTCATATCCTGTGCTGTGATGTTTATCGGGTGTCAATGGTATTAGCGTCTGTGAGATAAATGACGGAGCGAAACGGTCCGTCGCAGTGTGGCGGTTCACAGCGGGTTCAAAATAGAGGGCAGACTTTGGCGGCCGAGAATTAGGGTGTTCATCATTGTGATTTTGTCGTGTAGGGTCGTTGCGTATGTCTCGTGGAGTCTTCGTCATTAATCACCGGAAGATCAACAGACCATCTCGGCGGATGGAATAGTTCCCGCTCTCACCGGTGGGACTACTGTCGGCCATCACGTGATTGCCCGAAAAACAGCTGATAAACGCGTTGTTTGGTTTAAAAATACCATTGATTGATCTTTTGTTGAAGAAGGCGACCAATCAACGTGTTGTTCATCGGCTGCTTTTGATGACGTAGTACGCAAAACGAAAATCGCCCTGAACGAGGCTTGGCGGACGTTTTGCCACTTATGCCTCATTGTCACGACAGGTAGCGCTCCTACCTCGCACTGACTTGTCACCGCGCGCGCAACGCGTCATGGGAAATTTTGGGACTACTTGTTGCATTTTCAAGATGGCGGGAATTCCTCGCTTCGGGTTTATAAATTGCAAAATCTCGTCAAATAGGCCTACCTAGGATGTCTCCGTGTGTGGGCATCGCATTATCCGTCATGATTATGACATACATAGGCCTATTTTGTGTGAGATATGCTGTACATGTCATGTTAGCCACTGGCAGCTAGTTGGTGCGTCGTCACATACGTTTACACTACGTTACAGCACAGTGACAGTTAGCTGCCGAGGTGAAAACCCAAATAGCATCCTTTTCTTCTCAACAATGTCATGTCTGTGACAATTTCTCATCAGAAATGACAAATCCGTCAATTATTGGCAAAGTCTGCAAGAAATAAGCCTCATATCGCTATTTTCTTAGGATTTACTTTCGTGGCGTAGTAGATCACGTGATTACCGAGTTGAGGCGGTGATGTGTCCGCGTATTACTTTTTACGCCAAATTCGGCCTGATGCGGCTCGTGCGGACACAGGTTGGTGCGTCAATAACGCCGCCTAGCGCCGACCTGTGAAACACAATGACTTATGCCTGCGTCTTGCATAACTACCCAAGTCCAAAGATTCCGCCCGACAGGCAGGAATGAAGCGACTCAGTGGCCCCGGCCGGAGTCCCGCGGTCAGCAGTGAACTGACGGACGCCACTCGCATACCGCCGGTCATTCCGTGTGCATTCCATCTCAAAGAAATCAAAGGAAGTTCTAAGGTTAACCAGAGGTAGACATAACAAAGCTATCACATCGCAGAAAGATGCCGGCGGGCTGATCAACACAACAAGGTGTATAATCATCGCCAATTGATGGCAAATACACCAAAGAATATTACATACCTAATTCCCAGGGACGTGGTTATTGGTTTAATTTTATCCGTTATTAATAAATTTCATTGAAAAACAATTAAGACTCGTTGGTGTGATATATATTTTGTACATAGGAATAAAGTTTGAAATTGTAGGAAGTGTGTGTAGTACACATATCAATGTTTATATATACACTTAGGATGATGTAAGGACAATTTTCCAGTTGAACATTTCTGATATCACAAATACATAAATCGAAATGGTAAGAAATTTGGTTCCGTGAACACCATAGCACTGTAAAAGAATCTTCTTCCCGAATGTTCAGGAATCTTATTCACAAACCCCCGTAACTTTAAGGATACGCAAATCTACTGTCACCCTAGTGAACAATAGGTTTCCCCAATTGGAATCGTTTACGCAGGGGAACTTCGTGAATAAGGTTCCTGACCGGAATTAGCACAGAACATCAGATCTGAGCTGTAATCCACCACGCTGTCAAAAAGTCGACGAATGTTTGACGACACCTCAGACAGGACAAAATGCTATACAACGTACTAAGTAGGCCTATGATGTAAAAATTCTAATCTTGCAAATGGACTGCTGCATACTGACGTCATCACATCCCCGGTGATTAGTTTAAGGAGGTCGGTGTGTGACGCAAGGTGACTTTGTGGGGAAAGTGCATCTCTAGGATGTTCAAATGCATCGTTAAGACCCTTGTCGCCCCCACAAAGTCTACCCATAGAGTAAAATTCCATTCCCAGGAGAGGAATGGTTCTAGTTCAATAGATGATGTTTTGCAATATCAAGTTACAACTTGGTTGACGTGTATTTAGTGTAACAAGTTGTTGTGAACGAAACATGAGACGACATTTATCCGTCTATGTAGTAAAGCCAGATATCAGTCACTGTCTCTCTAACTCAGTCAAGAAATTATGGGATAAACGAATGGGTGTGTCGAGAAATGTTACAACACAAAAAACGAACTGGGGGACCATTCGGAACGACCTGAGGCGAACTGCTTATCTGCCCACTGTACGGCGCATTTCACCTCGGACACAAGTCCAAGGCAGCCATATTGTTTATCAACAAACCCACGTGACCAACCGTGGGACTATTTTCACCGAATTTTGGCCTGTTAAGATGTTCAACCTTATTTGCTGGATTATTTCAGCCATATTATATAATATTATNACTCTTTCGTAACCCAAACTTAAAGGAGCACGGTATGCGATCTCTTAGCGGTATTTTGACTGCCGACGTAGAGGGAGCCATCTAGCGGCAGCAATACGAACTACACAACCATTACAAAACGTACGCAGTACATCGGGTCCATTCGCCGACAACGTAGTTAGTCCCACGGGTTGGAAAGTGGCGTGCACGGCGATGGTGGCGCCGGCTGTCGAGAAAAAGTGGCAATAGTGGGCTCCTTTAAGCCAGTTGTCAACCCTTGAAAATCGTATCATGTTTACAACTGGAAGTTTCCCTTACCATTCTTACTGTTGAGAAGTCTTTATGATCGACCTAGCCTGTCCCGATCGTCCACCAGACACCAAGAAAAAACTCTGGAAACCAATTTCCTTGTCTGTTTGTGGCTCTGTCACTTTGCGCGTTCAAAGTGATTCTTATTTGTAAACAGCTCCCGTAACGACACGACGTTCCTTTGTATTGTCTTACGCGACTAATGTGCGGAATGCCGGTGCCGAAATCTTGAGGGAGTGTATGCTCTGTACACGCGTCTGAACCAAGAATAGGCTTGATTATAGCTCAACCTGCAGTTCCTCTAGAAAAATTGCTACATTCACAATAATCTCACAGGAATTTGAATGATAAATTCATAAATATGAAAGTGCTGCCACCTATGATGTATCGGCATCTCTCACGGTACTTTACAGTGTATCAAGACAATCCGTTTTTACCATTAACAAAACTTCCAGCAGCAGTAAACTTGTACTGTACTTTTTTCTCCTTCAATAAGACCAATATACCTTTTACTGCACCATGAAAGTATAGGCCCATTTTTTATAAGAAATCCGACGATAGGTATATGGTGAGGCCGCCTTATTTTAATTCCACCTCGATTGCTTCACCTCTTTTTTCAACGCGTCAACCGTTTCCTTTTGCAGGCCTATATTTTAACAATGCAAGTTGCTATTTTGACATTTTATCAACAACTCGCTGTGGCATTATCGACTGGATTGAACAGATTCAGCTAATGCCAGATAAAAAATCAGTAATTTCTCCTCGTCGTCCGCCTCGATCAACGATTCATCACCGTTAAAAACTTCCATCCCGAACGACAACCAACGAACAACACTCTGACAGGAGATCATTTTTTTGAAATTTCATAACTCGTGATACATCAGTTTTGAGATCGCATAACAAAATGATGAGAAAGTAAATAGGCGTGGATGAGGTATGCGTGTAAGGTAGTCTCCAATAGACATCTGTATCCATGACTAATTTGTATCGTTCGCCCTAGAAAAACATTTCTTTAAATATGAATCCTCACCCTGAGGCTTTGACGTGAAATTTCAACCTTGCGTGCAGATGTAAGTACACCAATCAGTTGATATAATTAGTAGGAACGAAGTTTTCACATTTTCATGTCGTCTCACTGAGATTCATAGTTTGAAAAGCCTTGCGTTTGGTTTGAAATCAGGGTTTTTGTGGGTCATTTTAAGTCAACTAAGATTACATTTTCATCTATTACTCTAAAGTGCCTCGGGTGAGCTCGTAGCACACTAGGTGGCGCTTCACTGTGACAATGCTGCCAGCTATGAAGTAACAATGTGACCTATTTGAATTAGAATAGGCCAAGGTTCAAGTGATATTTCTGACTACACTACGTTATTGTAGTGTAGTGTAGATATGGGCAGTAGTCACCACGGATGTTGCGGGTTCGACTCAACCCGCCCACTGGCACGATAAGCCGATGGCCTGAGAGAGCAAAGCCGGGTTAATGCTTGGTGTAATTAAGAAAGGTCAGTGCATTCCCGATAAATGACATCGGCTGATCTGAAATTCCTATACATACGGTAATTCATAAAGGTACAGAACCCTGAACTAGACACCCGAAGACGAGCAATGATCAGACATAAGACAAAGGCGAGGTCAGAAGATCAAACACTGCCTTCATCGTATGATCTTACATTATGATTTGTTTTATGCCCAGCATTATCTGTTTCATGCCAACTTGAACAGAAAACCCGTACAATATCAACATTTGTTGTCTTTGTGGTTCTTGCTGAAACGGAAGTAACGAAAGATTTTCCACCTCAACTTGAACCAGAACAACGTTACTTTATTTGTCAACGTATTTCATCAGGTCTATTAGTAGCTAGGTGAAAAATTGTCCGAGTTAATTTCTACCTAACATGGCAATGAAGCTGTGCACAGTCCACCAGCCATGTGCACACCTGTCCACGGTCGTCTTCTAATGAATCACACCATCTAATATCAAGCGCAAGACCAATCAAACGTGATATCAGAGGACAGAAGCGCCTTTCTTGTCCTTCTTGTTTTCAATTAGAGGGGAACAGGTCATCACTTTCATCGCGAATGGCCAATTTTCTGTCGCGGTAACCTTGTGGTCAACACGTTCTTCATGCCCGGGTTAGCCAAGTTGTTTGTCCAAAGACGACGGCAACTACACAAGGGCGTTGGTAAATCATAACGCTCAACATTCGCATATCCAAGGGGTCTGATATTTTTCAAAATATCAATGCTTTGTCGCAATATCTGCTGATTTCTCGGCAGGTTCCTGGGACTGATCTCACTCGTTCGTCAAGCATGAAACGAGAAACCGAGAATCAAATGGAAACAGACCCTGGTGCAGTCTGCAAGTATCGTCATCGGGTTCAAGCCAACTGGAGAAACATAAAACGCGGAACGGCACAACATTGGCTTGTATGAAAACGAAAACTCGAGGGGCTGGCCCGTGGATGGGCCTTCGTGTATTGACAAGCAAATGGTGTTCGGTTAAAGTTCCGCTGTGATATTCATTCCTTTGGGAGAAATTTACCAAAATTAGCATCATACAATTAACGTGATTGCCAGAATGATGTTTTTGAGTTTCCACAACTTCCGTTTCGTTCCTTGGTTCCTTCAGTTCATTCCCAATTTTCAAATACCTTCTTTGACGTCACAACGTTCCACTTTGCCTTAAGTTCATAAAAAAGTTGTCGCGACATTTACATAGTTTTGATTTTCAAGATAATTCTTTTTTTCGTATTTCAAAGATGAATTTTTTTCAAATTCAAAGTAAGAGAAAATGTTTTTTCCCTTTCATCTCTGAATGGTCTCTTCGTCAAGTTTTGTGCCTCTTCAATCGGAAACATAAATGATGTGGGAGAATGGACATTTATGTATCTTTTCTGCAAATATTAGTTACCAGAGTCTAAAATCACAGACAGTAGCCGGATGCAAATCGAAAGTAACCATGTTCAGAATCATTCCGGAAGACATACACAATTTGTGCCTGGCCAACCAAACTTTTTTCTATTGTAACATAAAGGAGAGGCGGTATTGATGTTGGAGGAAATATTACCAGAAAGCTACGGATCAAATTGGGCCTCATGCAATCGACTCCCCGTAATTGTAGGGTAATCAGAGACGGTACACAGGTACCACGTCAATACAAAGGTAGCCATGGTTCTTTTCAAACTGTCCGGCAGATGCATCAGCCAAGAAAAGATCGAAACAGACGAATTGATTGTACTAAAAGCACTTAATTCATGTAACTCCCATAGTGGATGCAAAATGTTTTTGTATGTTTTCATTTGACGGTTGTATCAACGAAGATGAAGATATTAGTGGGAGGCAACACCGCTTTGAGGGCTAGAAAAAACACAAACTATTCTTGTTCGCCAGACTGTTACACAGAACTGTAATTGCTTTCTTGGCGTTTAGTGTTTTTCGCCAACAAAATATTGTGATCGATTTTCGATCCGTCGACCACGATTGCCAGGATGTGGTGATGGCTTTTTTCATGACTCGATCGCCCATCTTTCTTTATAACTGGCCAGTAAACATTGTTCTACCGCGAGAGAGGTTTTTCTTAGCACCAAACTTCTCCTGCCCAAGTAACGTAAACCTTTCTTGGAAAGTTTGACTTTAGTTCCTGACCGGAGCCTCATAACAAACTTGTCAGGCTCTACGGACGTCACCAGGAGTGGCTCCAGCAAATAGCATAAAAAGGTTATAATACTTTTCAAGCGTCCAATAGAACCATGATACGGGCGGTCTCCGTACTTCCGGTTTTGAAACGCCACATCCGGTTTACCTGCGCAGCAATATGGCCGAATTCTCGGGCTAAACTGCGTGACTCATGCGCCTGGCTCTGCGTATTACTAGATAGAAAAATCGCCTCATGGTCTAAGCAGGACAAACAGACATCCAATATCTTATCTCGTGTGACAGGAGATACGATATCAATGACAGAGATCCCTTCCTTCGGAATTAGTCGGAATAATTCGTCATTTTTGGTGACGTAAACATCGATGATCTCTGTCAGTCACACGAGGTAACGTTCGCACTGCATTTGGTTTTGGGTTATAGACAGACCCAACTTCCGAAGCAGATCGTCAGATTCCGAGATAGGCACATTGGTGAAACATTACGCAATGTTTTTGATTCAAAATCGATGTTAAGTCTGAGTTTGATAAGAAGGGTCTAAAATCCTTGTCCAATAAGAAGGTATCCGCGGTAAAGTGACTCCGCGGAGGAGGACGGGGCGGATCCTTATCGCCGACGAATCATAATACAAACTAATCAAATTTGACATTATGATTGCCATATCACTAAAGTCCATTAGGGCCCGAATCCCTCGGACCACGTGTATCGTCTCGAGATAATTTCAAACACATCAGATGAGGAAATTGGTGAATAATACATCAGTATTTGAACGCACCTTTGAGACTGAAACTGCCATATGTCTGACGAGGGGAATTGTTGTCAATTTTCGTGCAAAAGTTGGAACACGGAACGTATCAAGAGCTATTGTCTGATTGGTCGGGTGATCGGGGTTTTTTTTTCGTTGTTGAAAATGGTGAGAACGGAGAACAGATGATATTTTTCTCGCTATATTCGTGTACACTTGAAATTGAGAAAACCTACCCCGTTTTGCAATTGAAAAGTCTTGTCACCCACATCGTGAACCATGATACTGTGAAGTATCGTGTACACTCCG
>NMRB01000285.1:198048-211030 GCA_002633025.1 Notospermus geniculatus
TTCAAACGATCAGTACAAAACCACTAGATGATTCTGAAGGTTTCAAACGATCAGTACAAAACCACTAGATGATTCTGAAGGTTTCAAACGATCAGTACAAAACCACTACGTGATTCTGAAGGTTTCAAACGATCAGTTCAAAACCACTAGATGATTCTGAAGGTTTCAAACGATCAGTACAAAACCACTAGATGATTCTGAAGGTTTCAAACGATCAGTACAAAACCACTAGATGATTCTGAAGGTTTCAATAAACGATCAGGGCCCGGTTGCACGAAACTCACGACAGCGCTATCTTGGTGTTAGCGCTATCTTGATGTTAAATGACGTAAAAGAACAATGGATTTTTACGTCATCTAACATGAAGATAGCGCTAACACCAAGATAGCGCTGTCGTGGGTTTCGTGCAACCGGGCCCAGTACTAAACCACTAGATGATTCATTAAGAATACGTTTGTTCAGCTGAACTGCCCCGCACATTAGGCCTGTGATACTTGACGAAGTAACGAAATGACAACGAAATAACGAAATGTACGAATTGATCTAGGGAGAAATCATTATCATTTGACTTGAGTCCGGCATGATGGCGTTCCCTGCAACGTAACTGGCAGTCTAGCAGACTAGGCCTAGATACTCTATTAATACGATTGTTCAAGTAGGCACACTGTATCTATAAAAGTAACTTATTTCGATATAAGAGCGAGAGATTTTCGTATTGTCGGAAGATGACGACTGATTCTTTTACCTAACCACGAAGAGGACTAATTCCACGATGACCGTACTGTTACTCCTCGTTCAACCTTTAGGCCTATCCGTCTCGATGATAACAAACCCGCTAGGCGTGTGAAAAAATGCAATCTCTCCTGAAATAATCGCTCGATCAAATTATATACTGGGCCTGATACGCCCTATGAAATGAATGCTCCCGACAAGGTGAATATCACGGGAAATCCAACCTTGTTCCGTCAGTACAGAAATATACCGGTACGAAATTTAGGTCAATGGTATACATGGTGTGGTGCTGCCTCATTCGGGACGAGATTGGCACTTCCTCATTCGTTACGTATAATAAGCCCGCACATAATGCACAAAGAGTTTTAGCCAACTTATGCAGTTGACACCATCATAAGCCCTATCTGTGGTAAAAAAAAGTTAGTCGTTATGCACCTCCACCTTTTGTAAACAATGGGATACCCACGTGACAATTTTCCTGAGAGGTCGGCGTTGCGAACGATGAGTTCGTAGCGACGTCATTGACGTCACTTTAAGTGTTGACGTTGCGTCATGAAACACTGTCGTGTACACATTTTTACAGGAATAATGAGACAAACACGTTGCAGAGGCTATGCTTTTCTCCTCGAGGGCACTCGCCCGTCCTTGGCAGCTCCGGCTGGACAATGTTATAGTTAAATTTGTAGACTCGCACAAACATCTTGGAGTCAAATTTGATACAAAATGTAACTGGTCGTACCAGGTGCAAATGCTCGTTGAAGCAGTAAAATCGCGTCTAAATATCCTTCGAAAGTTACAATTTCAACTGAAAAAAGATACCCTTAATACTTTGTATATTAGTTATATTCGTCCGATCTTGGAATATGGTTCAGTTGTCTGGGCTGGTTGCTCTCGGGGAGAAAAGGATAGACTGGAAAAACTACAGTTAGAGGCAGCACGTTTGGTTACTGGACTGACCCACTTTGCTTCTCGTCAGTCACTCTATGCAGAGACAGGGTGGCAAACTTTGGAATCTAGAAGGGAAACTAAGTCATTATGTTTGATGTTTAAAATAAACAAGGGCCTAACTCCCAATTTTTTAAATAACATTATTAGTCCAAACGTTGGTGATGATCAACCTTACAATCTCAGGAACAATCTAGACCTAAGAAGACCCAATTTTACTAGGCGTATCACAATGAATTCATTTGCATATCGGGGTGTGATGTTATGGAATAATGTTGATCCTGTGACAAGAGCTCTAAGAACTCTACCTAGTTTTAAATATGCTATCACAAGAAATAATAGAGTTTCAGTTCCTGTATGGTATGGTTTGGGGTGTAGGCCGGAATCCATTTTTCTCACTAGATTAAGAAACCAATGCAGTACTTTGAATGGTCATCTGTTTAGATGCAACATTGTAAACAATCCCAGTTGTGATTGTGGATATCATTTCGAGGGCACTTGTCATTTCTTCTTCGAGTGTCCTCGTTATGATGGCCAACGTCGATTATTGAGGCAGGACTTGCAGTGGTTACAAGACCTCTCACTGGATGTATTATTGCACGGCAATATTAACCTTACTTTGGAGGAAAATCGTTTGATTGTTGTTGCCGTGCATAGATACATCCGTGATACAAAACGTTTTCGCCAATAGTTGGGCTCTCAACCTTTCATATTTAAATTTTCCTGTAATCATGGTAACATTGCTATTTTATTAAAACCTTATCAAGCTATTACTGCTCAACTCGTGGCTGACTCGCGAATGTCTCATTTCACTGCTGCACGCTGTTCATCTGTCCATTTTTGTTCTAATATGTATAGCAAAACAATGTATCTTTATTCAGATTGCTTGTAACTGGCATATGGTAAGGACGTCTGTAAGTTCAGTAGGAACTTTTGGTCCAAACCCTATTCCTGTATGTCTGGAATAAAAATATGTTTAAACTAAACACGTTGCTTTTATCGCCGACCTTCATTTTAGGAAGAAGGCCACGAGAATAGAGATTTTTCATCTAATACAGGATGGTGTATGGCTTACTCTCAGGCGACCAGCACAAACAGGTAATTTTTATAATATTTACACCAGAAACAAATGATCAATGGAAATAGCTTACATGAAAGTTCGGGCACATCACTCGCAACTCTCCTGGTCGTGACGTTAGTTCTGCAGGTATCCCATTGTCAATAAACCGAGCAAAACATGACGGTGATGGGGTGTCGGAATGAATGCTTACTGGAATTTGCGCAAAATCAAAATGCGCATGGGAAAATGCGCAACAGAATTTCCCTCGATCCAGGCTTTCTTGCGGGTCCGAGATAGCATTGTGTGTGGGTATCCTGGCTTCGAGTTTTGGGATTCCCAGAAAAGTGCATGTGCATTGTTGAAACCCACTGTGTGTGGATGGATATTAACTCACACAGTGAGCAGCGAAGCGGCTTATAAAGTGAATATAATTTATTATAATGGTTACGTGTGTGTGTGCCTGTGTGTGTGTGTGTGTGTGAATCAATGAACAACATGAGAAATGTAAATTAAAAGAAATCCTCCTCAGTTTCAGCCCTGGTAATCAATCTCATTCTTGACTGTAACTCCGTCTGAGCCACCTGGACCATGCTTGTTCCATATGAAAATCACAGAGTAGGACACAACAGTCTGAAAAAAGAGAATCCTGATTGAAACTTGAACAAAGACAATCCAGTGCTTTTATCTGTAAAATTCATTTTTTTGGAAAATGAAAATATTTTTCTGATAATTTTGAATTTTAGAATTCGTAATGTGGAATGTGGAATTATAAACCATAAGCAAATGCACACGTTAATAAGGGGCTGTAGAGTTTCAACATATTCAGGTGTACTGCATGTAGAAAGATGACTACCGAGTCTATCCTTCAAATGCAACTTTGTTTCATTAAGAAATAATTAGCACTTGGTTGAGAAAGGAGATTTCACCAGTGAATATTTTCATGTATCGCTTATGTCACTTTTATTATCGTTTCTGGGCATTTTAACTTCAAGTACCAAATACAACGAAATGTGCCACCAATTACAAGAGATGACAGATGAACCAAGCCACTGCAGATACATTATGGGGTCATGCAATTCATACTCGCCTGGAAACACTGACTTGATGGCTGTGATGTCCTCATCACAGTTGTCGGTCATTGCATGACTTGGTGACCAATTTGGGTTCCAAGATTTCAGCATGGTGACGGCCTCTGTGATGGATTCCATAGTTTCATCTTGAATGTCTAAGCCCGGTGGTCGAGTGGTTAGCACGCTTGACTACCAAACTGTGCAATGGGTCGGCGCGGGTTCGACTCCGGGCGAAGGCATGTGCAAAATATTGCACATGCAGGGTCCGTCGGATGGGACTAAAAGCCGTGGTCCCTTGTACCTGAGTGTCTATGCCAGGGCAAGTAAAAGACCCCACACAGGTGGACGTGTGGACAGTAGCCTGTCGTGGACTCCATACCTCCAGCAAAAATCCAACAGCGTTACAACGCCGGTAATGATATACATATACATGATAAAGGTTCCAACCACTTGGTAGTCTACATTTGTGCGAACTGCCAGGAAAAAGAGTGGCAATGCACACCTTGTAACTCGGTACGTGGCATCCAGGAGGAATAAACTGTTTCCATACATATTCAAAAGTCTTTTCTGCACTTTTGTCTGGTGAAAACAAAGAGTAATTTAACAGCAATGTCAGTACATGTATTTTCTTGTTCTTCATTGTTTTGATCATCATTTTCATTTTCTTGGGTCTTTTGATGTGTAAAAATCAGGGCCCAGTTTCACAAAGAATCTTAAGTCTGAAGTTTGACTTAAGTCATCATGTGACCAGGTTTCAGCAAATCAGATGACTTCATTTCAGACTTAAGTTTTTTCTTAGACTTAAGATTCTTTGTGCAACTGGGCCCTGGTCTTTCACAGTTCTCTATTTCAAGACGATAGTTCTTCCAAACATGTTAAGATGGCGCTTCATCACATCAGCATCATCTACCCCTTCAGACACAATAGTGTGGATTTGATGCAAATGAGCACGCAGTTTGTGCACGCAGCATGCGATGTCATCATTAAATTATTAAATATCCATCTACCCCCAGGTATAGCCTACCTTCAGTACACTACATACCACACTGTATACTAGGGTAGGGTCACAGAGTCTAGGTCATAGGCCCTAGTCATGCCAGTTAGGCATATAGTACAGTTAACAGTACAAGCTACGGTAGCCTACCTCAACCTACCAGTTTTTCCAATCTTTTTACTGCCTTTCCCATATAAAAAACAAACTGCACTTTATTGGACAGTTCATGTTGTTGAAGAAGGGCAAGGGCTTCATCAATGCTTCTTACAAAGCCATGGATCGCACCTTCCTCATGATCACCCACCATGTCCATACTACCATCATCATCATGAGTAGGTACTATTATCACTGAAGGCCATACTGTCCATGCTGATTGCTGTCATGCAGCATGACACGTCTTGTAATTCCCGCCAAAATATGTTAAATACAGGATATTTCCGAACATTACCGAAGGACCTAACTATATAGTGGCGCCTCTATTCGCCAAAATGATATACTAATGGTACCTGGCGATGGTCTATGTTAAAAAGTGCCAACCGTTTTGGAATACCGGTAATGATATGTCCTCATTGCGCATTTTCCCATTCCGTATTTTGATTTTGCGCAAACTCCAGTAAAGGTAAATATTTCATACTTCTCCATGTTGCACTTTGCGCTTGTCCGTTCCCTATGTTTATATGTGGTACCAACAATAAAGTTACTTTTCTACCACGCACTCACATAGGAAACGGACAGGCGCAAAGCGCAAAACGCAAAGTATAAATTGTCCTTTAAGGCTAGGGATACACCGAACGCGAATTCGCGTGCGACAGGGCAAAGCGCGCGATTTATGCTTTGAAAGCCTTTGTTTGCGTGCAGTGCGGCGGAAAATAACAAAGTCTTTGACGCGCGCGCCAACGCATCGCGTTTGGTGTATCCCTAGCCTAAGGCTAAGAATCCATTCACGCGATTTTCGAGCGGTGCGATGGCCTATCCTTTGTCCGTGACTAACGCCACGGAAACAAACAATGCTTTCAGCGTCCGCCGCTCGAAAATCGCGTGAAGGGAAAGCCAGCCTAAGGCCAATTCATACTTTACGCATTGCGCAAGGGGTCGGCGCAAGTGTTTTTGCGTCTCGCATCGCCGTTCATGATCAACTTGCGTTGCGCGTCAACTTGGCCGACTCAAAACCGAGTCCGTCACGCCACTCGCTTCCGTTTATCAATTCATACTTCACGTGCTACCGGTGCGAAGCCTCATTTTGTGCAATGGATTCGACAGACGAGGAGCGCAACACGCAAAAAGTTCATACTTCTCAGTTTTGCGCTTTGCGCTCGTGCGTTCCCTATGTTTATGTGTGATACCAATAATAAAACAAGAGCTGGCCAAGGCCAGCAATGAAGTCGTTTCGAAGTGCTGTGTGATAGGGGGCCTAGTTTAAAGCTGAACTTAATAGATATAAACCCCAAGCGGCAGAGGTAGAAATTACGAACAGCCACAATTAAGGCACTTCCAAACTACCTCTGAAAACGATACATCCTCTCGGACGGTCACAGTTGGTTTCACTTGCCACCACGCTCTTGAACAGTAAAGATCTCAGCACAGCTACCAAATGAGAAAAAAGTAACGAAAAATAATCTATGACGGCACCGAGATTCGAACCCACAACCCTCTGATTGATTTGCCAACCTCTTTCTGTATGTGCCACGAAGACTGCATGCATACAACGACGCCGATCTACAATAAGCCCACATAAAAAAAATCTTTAGTTTAGCATCAGCGCCCGCCTCGAATTTTCTCGCCGCCTCAAATTTTTTTTTTTTTTTCAAAATTTTTTTTCCAATTTTTTCTCACATTATAATGTTCTCTGGCAAAAAGTGTGGTTTCTTGTCTACACATGCCTTTTCCAGGGTGACTCAGATATGTATTTTTTTAATAAAAACCTTTTTCGAGTTAATACTAAGGATTTGTCAAACTCGTCCCCAGTGGGTTTACGTTCCTACAACACCACTGGAAAGGGCTGACGACTTCAGGAATACTGCGCATGCGCAATACACTAATTTTGAGGCGAATCACACCGAAGCTGGCACCTGCGGTTTGATTTTCCAAACTAAACTATTCGTTTGAAATTGCTCTAATACTCAAACAACTTCGTGTTTTGGGTGTATTATATGGCTCTTTAGGCATATATGATCTTTTTCAGTCATTGAAGAACGAAATATTGTGGGAAACAAACATTTTGGCACGCTGCCAGCGGTTGTCCAGAAATTTTGGACAAGTCGCCAGCCCTTTCCACAGATATCCTCGTATGAGGTAGATCTGGGTACGAGATTGAGGATTTGTCTATTGTATGGAAAATGGTGCAATGCTTCCAAGCTCTCTTTCGATGATCACAGTCCATTTCAGTATTTGAAAAAAAAACACTCCTCACTTTTTACAAGTTTGACTGATGCTAAACTAAAGATTTTTTTCATGTGGCCTAAAGGCGCTGTGGTTCTGAAGATGTCCATGAGGAAATAAAGCGATCGGAATTGTCGTCATGCAAGCAAGCAGTCTTCGTGGGGTGGGTCACTGGAGCAATATCAAAACGAAACAGCCAAGGTGATATCTTGTTAGACCCCTTGATCTTGGGTGGGAAGATGTTGTAAAACACGCATGCCAGGCCTACAATCCTATTCCTGGGTGATCAATAATACTGATAAATTTTAATAGACCCTTGGATGGGAAGGCGCCCCATACTTCGGTCACAAAAACGGTACAAACAAAACGCACGTGCAATTGAATTCTAAAATTAGTTCATTCTGATGACGTTGTTATCCTATGTGGTCCGAACCAAGAACATCAAGAGAATTATACATCACCGTGTCGACAGTACGAATAATCATTCTGCACACACAGGTACAAACAAGAGCCGGTGGCGCAATATTCCATATTCACACAGTGACGGTACGAATAAGATCTGGTTCGGTGTTATTCGCACCGTGACGGTACGAATAAGGGCATCTGGTTTGGCGTTTTTTGCACCGTGAGCAGGTGACGGTACGAATAGGCCCGGCCATCCGGACAGGCAGGAACAGGTCAATTCCAAGCCATCCGATGATTTATTACAGGGAATTATACCCTGGCATGCAGAAAATTAAATACATCTACCTGCACTGTTGGCCCGCTGGTCGAAAACAATTTCCACTGATCGAAAGATGGGATTTGATCAAGTCCGTTTTCCCCATGTATCACTGTGTACAAAAATGTACACACGCACAGGCCTAGGCCTACTGCTCGATTAAATGCCAAAATGTGCGATTATTCAGACCTTAAAAACTTACCTGCATCATCCGTTCGTCTAGAAATGTTCCAAATATAACATCCGTTCAGACTGTACAAATCAAAGCCCCCAGATTGAATGAGAATCCTCCCAAATAATACTCGAATCGACAGCATCCATAAAACTACGAATACAACACGTATGACCCATCACAAGCCCCTGGAGAATTAATCAATAGAATTCGACGTAAAATTGGGAAGAAATGAGCATAAAGTCAAGTGGTGAAATCTATACTATAATATTAAAAGACACTTTTATTTTTGTGTAGATTTGACCACCGTATGCTCACTTTTCCCCAATTTTACGAGGAATTCTACTCGGTATCTCTCCAGAAGACTGTGGATCTACGTGCTTAAATCCGAAGAACGTTGATGACTCTGCCGCAATGCAGTTGGTCGTGTCGCACGAATACTACAACTGAATCTAAAAAACGCCAGTCAATTTAAATAAAAACACAAACGCAATAACATCCACCCCGTTTTATTTTTTTTACGACCAAATCGTAATGAAAAAGTAATGACTAGATGAGGAACTATATCATCATGTTCATCAGAGTGTCACGAGTTGGCGGATGCAGACTGCGAATAGACGGGTCGCAAACCTGTCTCGTCGCCCTCCTCGTCTCCAGGTTTAGTAGCCGTACATTGGCGTGTGGAAAGAGCGCCGGTTCAACGTCATCGTAGATCCAGGTTAGCCGGTGTCCAGGCTACACCTGGCCGTGCATTGGCCTGTGAAAGAGCCGTGCAAACGGCCACTGGGTCGAGGCCACACACCACGCCGTCACGCCACTTTTTCCAGCCCAGCCCAGTAGCAATATGAAGTCTACGACTTCATAATTACTTTTTGTACCATGCACTCACATAGAAAACCGACAAGCGCAGTAACGCGCAAAGTATGAACTGGCATAAAGTCAAACAGATTCGTTGACGGGATGTACGCGCGCGCCAACTGACCGGGTGAGATGTGATTAGCGAGTCCAGTGCGTTCACTGCGTTCTCGATTTGTTGCTTGCATAACCATGCCAGTTGCTGGTGCGGCGACCAGTTTTCCGTTCCGCCGCAGAAATATGAATTGGCCTTTAGCCGGAATGAATGTATAGTCGTCCCCGAATCTAGCAACTCCTACACAGGGCAATGTGAACTGTGTCCAAGTTTTCTTAGATCATCACCTAATGCCACATACCAGAAACTGTTCCCTAGATTGCATGTAGAAGTACATGGAGATCGAAACCGCAGCTCATCCATTCAATATAGTTTGTCATCCTGAGTGTAACCAAGACAAATGCAATATTCCGTTGTAACACACAAAGTCTCTGTCAGAGAAAAATACACCTTAGGCAAATATTACGTATCGGTCATGTCAGCCGAGTAAATTGGTATAATTTTTTCCTGTCATTAAAATGACAGTAATAATGCTAATATCTCTTTATCCTCTGTTGTCAACAGCCAGCAGATTCACGAGTCGCGTGCAGCGAGCAACTCCCTCTTGCGCAGGAATGTGCACATTTTGGTACTGGTTTGGTTGGTGGTTCTGATTTTCCTCAAGTGTAGTTTTCAATGTCATCCTGATGAATCACGTACAGGTTATGTAGAATGCAGCCTGCTGTAAGGATATTTACAACATCCTCTGAATTATGCACTGGTCAATTCCTTCAGGTGCCCGATTGCCCTCTCCACACACACAACGACATGCAGATATAGTTGTTAAATCTTGTCTGTTGTGGATTGAGGTTGCCATAGTTTCGGAAAGGGGCGATGAGTCACCTCCTGAGGGGATATGCACTGTCAGCCAAAAATTAAAGTTGTCACCTTGAATCACCTTGAGTCGCCTGCCCAGTCTCGGATTGCTCATAAAGGCTATTCCTGAGTACCCTTGCACCCTGAGGACAGCCAGGCCATCCGGTGTAGGCGTTTGTGATCACCACCAACTGAAATGAAAAAAAAATCAGACAGTACATGTAGGCCCTAAATTTAAAAAAATGACCGACTTGATTTTCAGTGAAAATGAGCAATATCTCTTTGAGTTGCATTGATGGATAGCGGGATGTAGTCTTGGTCCCCACGAATGCAGCCAGTCAGTTGTTTGTGGGTACCATCAAGGAGACCTATCACACCAGGAATTGTATAGATTTCTTCAAACTGGGCGGAAGTCCTTTCTTGTTCCTCCAAAGTGCCAGGCCAGTGGATTAAAGTATATCAAAATATTCATATTTATGCTTCCATGGAGACAGATGATTTGATATTACCAGTCAGAGTGAAAATCCACCTTGAACAATTTGAATTGAAGTGTAGGCCAGGCCAACCCTACTTACGTACATGAAATTGGCAATCACTGCTTTGGTTACACTCTTGAAATGTTGGTGTATGCCTACTGTGGCCATTGACCGGTCGTACTAGATAGCGACTTCTCTTTTACAATCTTGGTTGAGCATGTACCAAAGCCACATCAATAGCATCTTTTCAGGTATTATCGCCAGTACTATCCGACTTCCAGGTCTTCCACTGCTTCTCAGGTAAATTCTGTTCCGAGAGTGCAGCTAACTGTCGAACAAATCCACGCCTTGGAAAAGTGATATCTGAGCATCTTGGGAAATTACAGCGCATTATGCCGTACTTCCACGCCTAAGAGGTCAGCAGTGCAATGTTCAAGTCATGCCCGTAGAACCAAGCGGACCACCGTTTTAACAAATCAGACCAATGGCAGGTTCAGATTACCCTCCAGGCCTGTCCATGCATATATTTATCTTTTTAACGGGTGTTTCTATTTCGATTCAAGGTGACTTTCTCTCTCTTCATGATCAAGAAGCATGGTTTGTTATCATCAACGTCCACAAGAACATGGCAGTTCCGGCCGAATGGGTTTGGTCCACGCCAGGCAGTCCTGGGATCATTATTTGTTCGATAGTCTGGCTGTTGAATCCGTCTTGTTTCTTCACTTGCTACAAGAACGGAGGTTGCTACTTCAATGGCCTCCTTCGAAAACCATTGATGTAGGGGGGGGGGATTTAGATATCTTTGCCGTCAGGACAGCGATACCGTAAAAGCATCCGAAAATGACACGTCAAGTAGGTTGTGGAGGATTCGGGTATTGAAAATCTGCATTAATGTCAAAAGTGTATGAGGCGAGCGCTTGTGAAATATAATATTGGTAATGGTATGAAGACAAAAGGTCTAATGCATGTTTGTGTCGAGGACCAGTCATTGAAATTCTGCATTGATGTGTAACATGCATCAAGACAAAAGGCCTAATGTATGTTTACCTATCTTTGTAACTAACTTCTGCTTCGGATCAGGAAGCCAGGATATTCCATTTAAAATACTTTCAAGTGAACGCTCAAGATGTGCACCAAAATGAGAACAATAATGTTATGGTGACAGGCAATTTGGTGTTACCACTCATTTGACATATTTGCGAGCTTTTTATCCATGACATAATGCAGTCACACTTATCCGCACTGCACTCTACGTCGGTTTCCTATCTTTATCCATTATGTATAGTAAAACCACTTTTATTTGTATTTCGGGGCTTATGAATTGGCTGTGAAAGTACCAAAATACCATTAACGGTGTGTAAACTTTGTTGATGATTATTTTCTTCAAGTATTCACATAAACCATGACAACAGGAACTGACATTTATTGGTGAGTCTGCTGAAAACACTTGTGAAGTATCCGGTGAAGTGGTCGGACAGTTTCAAACTCCGGCAGATTAAAGTACATGTGACAGGTCGTTTCGACAGTTCTCTTGGAATAGAATCTGGAGAAGGAGCGTGTTTCTGACGCTGGATTCGTTCGGGCTTACTTTGGAGCGTTCATCGGAGGAGATACCTTGAAACAGTGTTCATTCTCGTCATTACAGTTGACACATCATGTAACCGCAGAAAATGAAAGTCTTTAGGGTGATGTTACTCTTTTTGCTAATCTCATGGCACTGTCCTCGCGGTGTCTATACTAAAGGTAAGCACTTCGTGAAACCAACATTCTTCTTTGCGCCAATGTACGTAGGTGATCCTGATATCACGAATGAGGGTCTCCTGCGAATTAGGCTACAGAGTAGGCCTAAATTGGTGTTGCATCTTTCACCCGCAATGTTTTTGGAATGATGATGTCAGGGTCTCCCTCATTTGTCCAAATTCGGCTACAGAGTAGATGGCGCTCCCGCTCGTCATGGAGCATCAGCGCCGTCGTTCGTCAGTAGAATGAGACAAGAGCAACCCACGACAGAACGACCAACTTGCACTGTATGGATTGCATTTTATCGGCAATCCTTACATTACAGCAAAAATTCCGAAACTCGCTTGTGAATTTTTGATGTCATCTCTCTGTTAGGAAGTTATAAAGTTGAAGTTATAGCATACCAGCTATCCAAAACTCGTATGTGAATTCTTGATTACAGCATCGATCTGTACGTACCCAAAAACCGCTAGTCGCTCGATCGATTTGAGCGTCAACAAATCAACCCGCATTTTTTAAGGGCTATAGAAGGTGTTGTCAAACCAGAGTGTCACATCATCTATATTATTGCCGAATTTTGGCCATTTTTCAGGTTTTTGGTGTTGTATATTTTCCTCCTATACATTGAATATTTACAATGAAGTCGTGATCTTTAATTTTAAGGAAGTGGTTATTTGGCAAGCAAATGCTTGCCGAATTACAGAAATTTGGTCTTAGATGGCAAGCAGACAATAATGAATATTAATTAGACCTCATTAATTATGCAAACAGAAGACGAAGATGGCGTCCTCCGACTCGCCGTCGCAGCCCTCGCCAAAAGGCATCGAAAAGTTGCGATTGGGAGTAGGCTATGCCTCCAACGAAGATTTTAAGACATTTTAAGGCATCGAACTGTTTATTTGCACAGTTATCTGCTGTGTATGCAGTA
>NMRB01000285.1:227004-253495 GCA_002633025.1 Notospermus geniculatus
TTATTAATTCGTTTTCATTATGATTTTCAAAGAATTGTTATTACCATTTTGATCTTATTATTATTAAATCATTTTCATCAGCAGCGATGGTTTATGTCTTCTTATTTTCCTTATTGTTTCCTTTCTGTTCCTTTTTCTCTTTTCCTCCAAATAAAATCAATCACGATCAATCATGCCATAAAATGGTCAATAATAGCATCGACCAATGAGGAACCTGCAGAACGGCCATTTCACCCAATCGAAGCACAAAGAGAACAAGACACAATACTGGCAGAAATTGTCAATGGCGGTGGAGGAAACAACCGTGTCAACGTCTTTACTCCCACCGCCTGGTGCTACATCCCTGGTAATACAACCTCTGTTTTGATCAGCCTTAATTTGGGCGTAAAAGCGCGTGGTGTCGACCCCTTCTGGGGGAATGAAATGTCTTTGTTACTGATACGTCCTGTTTAGGTAAAGTGGGGTGAACATTTATCATCTGAATTTACAGTCAATTTACAGGGGTGAGTGATCTCACCATGTATTTATATATATTGATGAATTATTAGGTAAATTTAGCAATTTGGCTGTTGGATGCTATGTTGGTACTCTCTTCTGTGGCGCCTTTGCGTACGCCGATGACATCATCATATTAACGCCATCTTTATTTGGATTGAGGAAAATGCTTAGCTTAGCGAGTGAATTCTCTGAGGAGTATAAGATATCTTTTAATGCTACAAAAAGTAGTTTTTTTTTATTTGCCTGCGTAGAACCACCGAGATTGTATTTCAAGGTGCTATTGTAGAAAGATCAAACGAGGAAAGTCACTTGGGGATTCTCCTAGGTCGGAAGGACAGGATGTTAAGCACAGACGGTTAGAGCTCATGGTTAACGATTTGTACAGAAGAACAAATTTACTAATGGCACAGTTTACGTTTGCAAAATATGACACTCGATATGAAATTCCCAACTTACTAAACGAAACACATCCATAAACTGCATTGATTAATTTGATGAATGAAATAGACCAGAATAAAATACACCAATAATTAATGACAATTGTAATTGTTCTTTATTATATTAACCACCATTATTATCTTGAATGTTACATCGATTCAATGGTATGTGTCGATTACAAATTGTGCACGGTCAACTTCATCTGTAAATTTAGTAGTGTATTTCTATCAACGGGCAACGTAACAGAAATTGTGACTTATGACACCATTACCAACATTAAAGAAGGGCTACACTATGCTGATCCATACTCAGCCAGCAACCAGTTTCATATTCATATACCAATTGTGGAATTTGCCATTAAAGGGGAAGTACTCAGTTTGAGTAAGTATCTCATTCACTTTAGTAAGAATCTTTCATTCTTTCTCATTTTTAGTAACTCGTGCAAATCCCAGCATAAAAGGTGTGTACCAATGCTCCCCAGATACTTGGGAATATCTTCAAATGAACAGGAGAATGACTTACACAAGTGGTCATGGAGCACACTGAGCAACCTTCCACCAGGAAATGTTCTGGTAAAGTCCTGCAACATCTAAGCGCGACCCAATGAAATGCGGAAGTTAGGAAATGAGACATGAATTTGTGGTTTTCAATTTCGACTTGCGTAACTGGTGATGATCCGTTGCACACTATTGGGCACCACCAACATCTGTTTGTATAAGCTACCATTACACCTGTTTAAAAAGCCGTCTTTTTCCAGACCCGTACTAATTGCCAACCTGTAGAGACGTACACTTCAGCTGTTAACATGTGTTGTAAGGCTGTTAACACTTTCCTTGGTTGCGACAAGCACCTACTTCTGGTGTAGCGGTCACAAATGATATTTATATGACTGATATACACCTTTCCAGAAATTCAGTGGCCAGTGTTCGAACTAAATTCTCCCCTCTGCATGCCATCAAAAGAATTAAAAATTTGTGGTCAACACTGTGACCGTCTCTTTTGTGTGGCAATGGAAGGGGCTAAAGAATCCTCCTTAGACGTCACTGAACACTGAACGCCGTATTTCTGAAAGCGTCCATACAGGGAATCCTCGTCAATCCATCTTTCATGCCCATGTATATATTGCATGTACGATGACTGGCTATAAATGCCTACCCAGTTTACCTGCAAGGAACCCTAAATCCACGTTCCGAGTTCCAAGTTCCACTCAAAACTAAATTCCAGTCTGCAATTTTACAGCGCAACGTATCTTACAATGAAATGGTCCATGGACCATGTGCTCACTCGTTTGGACATAACAGAGAGAGGTACATGTAAGTTATGAGCAATCTGGGTCAAGTCATTCCCAAGTTGCAGGACTTCAATGATTGTTGGGTTATGCAACCTGGCGGCCATATTGGATGTCCGATCGGGCCAAAACGTCACATGCACATAAAGGTCATCTAGAGGGAGCCACATAGCACATTTGAGCGCTCTGGGTCAAGTCGTTCCTGAGTTATAGCACATTTCATGATTTTCGGGTTACGCCACCTGGTGGCCATATTGGAAGTTTAATCAGGCCGAAATTTGACATGCTTGTAAAGGTCACCTAGAGAGAGGTAAATATCAAGTTTGAGCACTCTGGGCAAAGCCGTTCCTGAGTTATGGCACTTGGATGATTTTCAGGTTACGCCACCTGGTAGCCATATTGCAGGTCCGATTAGGCCAAAACTTCACATGCACATAAACGTCATCTAGAGGGAGCGACATAGCACATTTGATTGCTCTGGGTCAAGTCGTTCCTGAGTTACAGCACATTTGATGATTTTCGGGTTACGCCACCTGGCGGCCATATTGGAAGTTTAATCAGGCCGAACTTTGACGTGCTTGTAAAGGTCACCTAGAGGGAGGTAAATATCAAGTTCGAGAACTCTGGATTAAGCCGTTCCTGAGTTATAGCACTTGGTCGATTTTCAGGTTACGCCACCTGGCGGCCATATTGGATGTCCAATGGGACCGAAACTCAGTAGTTTTGAAGGTACCTCTCTAATACATGTTTATGCAAGATATGAAGATGCTCGGTGAAATAATGAGGACCTGTGGCAGGTTCGTCACTTTTGTAGAACTTTGACCTCTGTGACCTTGAAAAGTAGGTCAAATCAAAAACCCGTTATATATGTTATGTATCCTAATTAGATACACCTATGATAAAAATTTGGAGATGATCCGGTCATTTGTTCAGGAGTTATTGCACTTTTTGTGTTTTTGGTTTTGGCCACCTGGAGGCCAAGCCATGAATCGAATCGGACCGAAACTTGGTGTCATAGGTCATCTGACCTAGGGGTATATATGTACCAAGTTTCAGATCAATAGCTCCAGCGGTTACGAAACGTGCCCTGCTAACGGACGACGACGACGACGGACGACGGACACCGCAGGACGGTAAAAGCTCACGAGTGAGCTAAAAATAGTTGGTCGTCAAGAGCATCCTAGAAGACTAAGATCTTCCTACAGACAGAAACTGTGTGTGCAAAACAAAGTGCATTTTTGGTGTCCTATCTTTTAATGTGTCCGGCCCCTATGACATGGAAAGTGTCCGGCCCCGATGGCATAGAAAGTATCCGGCCCCTATGGCACGGAAAATGTCCGGCCCCTATGGCGTGGAACCTGCTTCCACAAGCAGTCTGTGATAAGAATCTCACGTGCGTAAATTTGCTTCTGGTGTCCAGTTCCAATAGATATTATTACGGTCTGTTATTATCGGGGCCTATTATTAGTCTAAGTCCGGGAGCCTACCACAGTATTAGCCATGGGTACATGTACCTTACGAGGCACTGCCATCAATTTCAATTTGAGGATATCGCTGTTTCAACAAATTGTATCCGATTGGATTCTATACAAGCCTGATTCCGTTCACGAAGGGGTCGTCTCTCGACTAGAATGCGCCGTTACGTGCATCAACCTGGACTCTTCAACAACGATCAACGTTTTCTATAATGACACAAGGTTACTTTGTCAACTGACTACAAAGAAAGGAACGTGTATGGAGAGGGAGGAAGGAGCAGAATATCCTGGTGCCAGGTTGTATCAGAAACAGGTAGGCCCCTAAGTTCCCAGTCACATGTACCGTATATGCTACTGTGACAAAGCCATCTGATCGTGATGCAATATGTTCCCACGGCGACCAGTCTGTAGTATAGTGCAGTTACACTACATACATTAAATCCCCGTGCTTACCCGGGGATTAAATCGCCGAGGCTAAATAGACCCGTGTCTGAAATCCCCGTGCTTATTAGCCCGATCGAGCTTGAAGGGGCTACGCCAGGGCTATTTTAGAGGGTCGGGTATTTATGTAGTGTAACCGCGAAATTCCCGTGTCTACCTCTGTAGATCCGAGCACCCCGACAGACGGCGATGCAAATCGATGACTCATGCACGTGCGTATAGAGTGTTTGCACCGGTGGCCATGTTGGAGGTATGAACAAAAGAATTTGTCGCCAGTCACGGTCTATGGAGATTAACTTCGATTGTTTTCGAAGTCTGTTCTTTTGTCGTATGCCTCCAACATGGCCGCTGTGACGTCACGTGCAAACACGCTATAGGCTATTTCACGCCTCAAGCAACCACTTGATTACGGAGAGTTGCCTACATGCAGTGCCCCTATCGCCGGGTTACAGAACTTATCACCAATCATATTTTAAGGAGTGTAACCGCTCGCCGTGTCAACACACCGTGTTTTTTTCTGGTTCGGAAAAAACCCGCGTTTCAAAAAGCATGGGGATTTTAGATACGTGAACTAGGGCTTGTCTCGAGTGTAGCAGAAAGCGATTTCAGAAGGTATTATGGCCTACACAAAGATTGAGATATATATATATAAATGTTTTATTACCAAGAAATAGTACAAATAAGATTTACCTAGCCAGGGCTGAAGCGGAGCATTAATAGCCCTGGCACTACATCAGACCACAACCAGAACAACATACAAACATAATAATTAAAATCAAGATAGGAAAAGTAATTGGATATATAAACACAAGATGGAGGTAAGCAAGGTGTAGTTTGGTTCCCGAACCCACCGCTAGGGCTATGAGGGTTCGGTATTGGCTTCCGAGCATTTCCTTTTATGGCGTTACTATTTTTAGAATCACAATGAAAACATAGGCACGTGGTTGGGAAATGTCAAAGCGAATTCAACATGTTGAAGGGGAAAGCCTAATGTTTTCGGCCACTACGAACGCAACCATCGAATTTATTTGATTCAGAGGCTGGTAAAAACGACAAACTTGCCGAATTGTTGGGGTAATTCGGCGGTGACCTGTGCATGCATGCAGAGTCTAATCCTAAGGCTTATTGGAAGTTAGTGGAGGAATTAAGAAATATGGACAAGGATGACTTGAAAAATGGTGGCAACTCTCAGTCCCAGGTAGACAACGAAGTGTGGGTTCAGCATTATAAAGATCTGCTTTCCAAACCCCCACCCTCTGCTCCAATAGAGATGGTGAATGAATTTAATGACTTGAAAGCACAGCCCTTCTTCTCTGAGTTGGACTTTAGGATTACTGTTGATGAGGTCAGGAGGGCTATTTCTGCCCTTAAGAATGGTAAGGCGGCAGGCCCTGATAGGATAAGGAATGAAATGCTAAAGGCCTCGCTACCTGATATGGAGGAGGTTTATACCCAGCTATTTAATAATGTCCTAGTGAGTGGGGTTTACCCATCTCAGTGGTCGACTGGTTTTATCTCCAACATCTTCAAAGATGGTGACCCATCGGATCCAAACAATTATAGAGGTATCACCGTCAATAGCTCTCTCGCAAAAGCTCTTAGCATTATCCTAAATGAGAGGTTGGATAAATTCTTGGAGAATAGTAAAGCTATGAACCACTTTCAGATTGGATTCACAAAAAAGGCCAGAACCACCGATCATATTTTTGTAATAAGGACCCTTTTTGAGAAATATGTCAAACGATTGCATAAACCATTGTATGTAGCATTTATCGACTTTAAAAAGGCATATGACAGCGTTTGGCAATTCGGACTGCTGTATAAGCTACTTAAGTATAATATTCGAGGCAGGTTTTTCACTCTTATTGAAAGTATGTACCGGCAGTCACAAGTAAAGGTGAAATCTGGTGGACAGGTGCTTGAACCTGTTGATGTTACTACTGGTGTAAAACAAGGGGAGGTTTTGAGCCCAAAGCTGTTTAATCTCTTCATTAATGATTTGCCAGGCAGTTTACCAGTTGATTCTGATACTCCATTTTTGGAAGATAGTGACATCAGGTGTTTGCTATATGCCGATGATTTGGTGTTATTCTCTCTGTCTGCCAACGGCCTGCAAAGGTCTCTTGACAATGTTGCTGAGTACTGCTCCAGATGGAAATTAAAAGTAAATGTTCGAAAGACAAAAATTATGAAGTTTTCGGGGAATGGCCATAAATGTAAAGATGAGTTCTTCCTTGATGGCAATCCTTTGGAAAACGTGCAAAGGTATAAATACCTGGGTCTGGAATTGAGTGCGTCCGGTTCTTTTTCATGCTGTATTAAAAACCTTATGCGTAGGGCAGAAAAAGCTATGTTTAAACTGAAGGGCAGTGTAGGAAATAAAATATGCCCACGGTTGGGACTGAAGTTGTTTGATCAGTTGATCAAGCCCATTCTAACTTACGGCTCAGAGATATGGGGCATTGATTTCCCAAAGAAGAAGTCTCTGTCTGATTTTATGAGTGATTCTCGGATAGAAGGGATGAACCTGTCATATTGTAAATTTATCTTGAGTGTAAGTAGGAGAGCGAGCAATTTTGCTGTCAGAAGTGAGCTTGGCCGTCTACCTCTGTGCATCGATACTATTAGTAGCGCTTTTGCTTTTTTAAACCATGCAGCGGAGTCTACTAACCCTCTTTTAAAGGACGCACTTAGGACCTCCAAGAGTCTTCATAAGGACAACCACCCTTCGTGGTTCTCAGCCACTTCTCGCATCAAAACTTTGCTCAATCTCGGAAAAAATGATTTGTGTAGTAAGGAGTTAATAAAGAGATCACTAATTAACTTTTATTTGAATGTATGGAAAGTAGAGAGGGATAACATCGATGAGGAGTCTAGTAAACTGTCTGTCTTTAAGATGGTTAAAAACCATTTTGGATATGAACCATACCTTGACCATATTAAGGTCTTAGAACACAGGTCAGCATTTACTAGACTCCGAATCAGTAATCACTCTCTACAAATAGAACGAGGTCGCTACACAAAGCCACCCATCCCAAGAGGGTCCAGGTTCTGTAGTCATTGTGCATCTATATTGGGTACCAAAATAGTAGAGGATGAGCTCCATTTTCTACTTCACTGTCCTAAATATGACAGAAGTTCACTCATTAAAATTATCCAAGATAAGTGTCCGTCGACTGTTGATTTATTAGATGACCAAAACCTGTTCTATTTCATGTTGACTGCTGAGGGTGATGTTTGTAAAGCGGTTGCCAAATTTTGTTTCCTAAATGTGCCAAACTGTGGGGCCTAGGGCCAGGTCAGACGATCCCCCATGTACACGCATGCTGCAGAGGTGACATACAATTCTCATATTAGGTTGTCTTTTAATTTTTATGCCCTGTCTTAATCTTTGTCTAATGTTTTAATATCCTTGTTTCTTTATTTCATTATTAGTCACTCACTCCTTCCACACTAGGAACCTCGGTACACTCCTAAGACAGATCCGAGGTATCCTCTTCTCCAACTTTCTCTTCTTCCTGTCTGCACTTTCTAGTTTATTGTATCTCTTCCAATGAAACTGTAATATTTCAAGGAATCAATAAACTATTTGTAATTTGTAATTTGCATGGACGTGGTTTAGGCATCGCGTAGGCTACATGTGCAGAAAAAGCGTGATGCTGCTCTCGAAAAGGCATCCAAGGCAAATTGTGTTGTTGTTATGTAATCCCTAGCAACAGCATAGCAACCTTATTGTTCTGCGGTGTTCCTGGGATCATTACACTATTTCTGCACAGAATTATACCAAAACTTGTAGGATGATAATGGGGAGGCTAAGTTACGTCATGGTACCACTCATTATCCAATTAATATGTAATCCCTAGCAACAGCATAGCAACTCCATTGTTCTGCGGTACGGCTGGGATCATTTCAATATTACTGATTAGAATTCAACTAAACCTTGTGGGATGATAATGGGGAGGCTAAGCTACGTCATGGTACCTGTCATTATCCAATTATGTAATCCCTAGCAACAGCATAGCAACTCCACTGTTCTGCGGTATGCCTGGGATCATTTCAATATTACTGATTAGAATTCAACCAAACCTTGTGGGATGATAATGGGGAGGCTTAGCTACGTCATGGTACCACTCATTATCCAATTATGTAATCCCTAGCAACAGCATAGCAACTCCATTGTTCTGCGGTACGCCTGGAGTCATTTCAATACTGATTAGAATTGAACCAAACCTTGTGGGATGATAATGGGATAGGACATGGAATGGAACAGAACTTTCAGAGTGTGAAGCTCAGGGCCGACCGCACAGAAAGTCCGATAGTGCTTTCGGTGCCTATCGACGGCTTGGTTAATAGGAAATTGCGTTATAACTGTCTGCCGATAGGCGCCGGTAGCACTATCGGACTTTCTGTGCGGTCGGCCCTGGACCCTTCATTAGCAGGATTGTGGTTGGTTGATATGAAGGGAACGAAATATTGAGAATGCCAAAGTAACCATATTTAGGTGGATTGCTCCTGGCTGACATGGAATAGAACAATTAAAACAGGAAAAAATGCGCTGTTGCTAGTGGATTAATATAGATATGGAAAAGGTACGAAAGGTAGGAGATCCTTAAAGATATCATCATACCATGTTTCTTTGTCCAAATAGCAAAACGAACATAGCATACAACAGAACAATGCTCTTACTAGGGTATTACATAACAGTGTGATGAGTCGTACCACAAATACTTAGCCCACCATATCATCCTACAAGGTAAATAGCTGTATTCTAATCAGTAATACTGAAATGATCCCAGGACTACCGCAGAACAATGGCGCTGCTATGCTCTGTTGTCGCTAGGGATTACATAATTGGGTAATGAGTGATACCACGAAGTAGCTTAGCCTCCCCATTATCATCCTACAAGGTTTGGTTGAATTATAATCTGTAATATTGAAATGATCCCAGGGGTACCACAGAACAATGGAGTTGCTATGCTGTTGCTAGGGATTACATAACTGGACAATGAGTGGCACCATGACCTAGCTTAGCCTCCCCATTATCATCCTACAAGGTTTGCTTGTATTCTAATCAGTAATATTGAAATGATCCCAGGCATACCACAGAACAATGGAGTTGCTATGCTGTTGCTAGGGATTACATAATTGGATAACGACTGGTACCATGACGTAACTTAGCCTCCCCATTATCATCCTACAAGGTTTGGTATAATTCTGTGCAGAAATAGTGTAATGATCCCAGGAACACCGCAGAACAATAAGGTTGCTATGCTGTTGCTAGGGATTACATAACAGAATGATGGGTGGTACCAGAAGGTCCCCTAGCCCCACCACTATTACCATACCAAGTTTGGTTGAAATCTGTGCAGTAATAGTGAAATGATCCCAGCCATACCGCAGAACATCTTATTTCCTCGGCCCCTTTGATATTTTGAGATAACTTGCCATATTGTCAACTGAGCAACATGAAACAAGTCTCAGTTCATGCCTGCTTATCCAAGGCCTGGACTGTGTTAAAATTCTCAGCCTCGCCTGTCCGGGTGATTGAAATATCATGAGATTTTGATATATGAAACTTGATAATTTGAAATATCTCTGCCTGTGGTAGAGATAGAGGCATGATATCAGCCTTACTTAGGTTATTGATGATGCCCATTTCGATTATGCAACGACCTTGAAGATCAGGGGTCAAGGTCAAACTTGATAATTTGCAATATATCTGCCTGTGGTAGAGATAGAGGCATGATATCAGCCATACTTAGGTTGTTGTTGATGCCGATTTCGATTATGCAACAACCTCGATGATCAGAGGTCAAAGTCAAGGTCAAACTTGATAATTTGAAATATCTCTGCCTGTGGTAGAGGTAGAGGCAGAGGCATGATATTTTTTCTATACCTTTTTACCTAGTACCTTTATTACCTTGTACCTTCTTTTACCCAGTACCTTTTTTACCTGGTACCTTTATTACCTAGTACATGTACCTTTTTACCGGTACCTTTCTACGGTACCTTTTTATCTGATGTCTAGCAACGTGCCTTGATCTCTGTCAATGTATCATCATTCATGGACCGGTAGAAGCACCTGTACATCGGGAACCATACGACATTTACAATGTCATCTTGTTCTAGAAGAGGAAATTAGTGTATCCAAGTACCCAAACCAGTCCGAGACTGCAGTGTGTGAGTGCGCCTCGAGCCAGTTTGGTTGGATCTGGTTGGTTCTACATGCTGACATGGTAAAAATCATTGTGACTGGTCCTGGACTGGTTCGAAGCCGGTGTAACGTTTTTTAGTGAGGCCCGTGTTGCAGTGTGACATTACAATAGATTGACGGAATAAGCCGCGACTCAACAATGGGCGACACACAGAGAAACAGCGAGTCCATTTCCCAGTGTGTTCCGAACAATGGAAATCACACAGAAAAATGGCCACACTGAAAAACGTTACACCTGCATCAACCGTTCTCGTGTAAAAAAAGGGCTAATGAGAAGCCCAGTTCAACGCTAGTTCCTCTTAATCTGGGTTGTCATAAATTCAGGAATTAAAACATCTGGGCCGACCGAATCGAAACTCCGATAGCACTAACAGGGCCTAACAGAGAAACTCTGTAATGGTAAAAGGCATTGCATACCTCTCTGGTAGGCACTGTTAGTGCTATCGGAGTTTCGATTCGGTCGGCCCTGGGATTCAATGTTCAGATGGACCAGCAGTCGTGATGAAATTTTAAAGCTACTTGGGCATCCAGAGACATTTCTAACACTAGGACATGTTTTACACAAACCAGATCCTGTCCTTTTTGCAGATATGTCTAAGCTATAGACTGAGGCACTCAGTCTCTGTAATACGCATGCGCGAACTGCGCAGCATTACAGAGATTGAGACCAACCTCAACAATTTTTGTTACGAGAATACCGAAATCCTGGTATCAACGCTGATTGGTCAATTTTGAATCCAGATGTTTACAGCCGTGCTGATTGGCTATCTTGCGGGTCACATGATTGCAAAATGGCGGCGCTCTATTTAACGAACTTCAGTCAGACTAGACAGAACAGAAGCAAAGCTTGGTAATACCTTGACCGCATCATGGAGGTCTGATGATCTGATCCTCCATCAGTGACACTAGGATATAGACAGGACAGTTGTGTCGTCTTTATCGAGAAATTTGCCAAAGACCGATGACGCCGGGACGGGGATATGATGGGGCAGTCGTGCGCAAAGCAGCATCACAAAAGTTTTGGACATTATGGCCAGACCCTCGGTTGGTAGACCGAGGGTCTGGCTGCGCGAGACTATCAAGGTTACAGAAAGGTAATACATGGGATAGAAAGGTGTCATGCTTGTAGAGATCCCCGGTTAAAAAGGGGCTCTGATCTATATTCTGCTGTAGGACATGAAAGGGATGGATACCTTCAGGTATGGTAGGAGGAAACAGTTCATTCCACAGATAATACTCTCCTGGGATGATTTATTTGATTATGACACACTGACAGGACAAGTTTCAGTTTTAAGTCGGCCAGGGACCAACCTCATTAGAATACTCATTTACCGAAATATAAAGGAACAATATGGTATTGTTTATGATACATCAGTATTGTACCATGCAGGGACGGCACATATATGTCACTGGTTGCTATATCACCAGTGGATCCTTATAACGAGATGCGATAAGGGCTCTAGCCATTACCTTCAGGTTTACAATGTTTATAATGGTTCATTTATTGAGGAACACGGATTTCATGAAAATGAAGAGGGCTTGGCAACTACTGGGATTGTCCAAGGAGGGAATATAACACTCTTTGTTATTCACAAAAAAGGATCTGTGCGAGAAGCCACACTTTACAATGCACAGGTGAATGGCAGAATCAGATTGGATCGTGGCCACCTTGTCCCAGATCAACCGATTCGAGTATGTGTTTATCATGAAACAGTTTATAAGGTGAGCACATTTCCACCCAGAGGAGGGTTTGTCCGACATATTTCTATCTTTAAACAAGAAAGAAATTATGTGCCAATGAATTACTACATGCAACATTCAAAGAACAGTTTCTACCATCATGGGCTTGAACTCAAACAGATAAGACAGTCTGGTAATCATATCACTTCTGTATTTTTTACATTTCCATCCAAGGCTGTAGGTTTTAGAGAAGTTTGCAGGCCAAAGTATGGCCTTATCAAAAAGAGGAAAACTGTTGAGGAAAATTCAAGAGCATTTCCATTACTCAAAGATGGTAATATAATAGATTATGTTTTTGATCCTGGCGATGGGTCAGTGCTTCTGTTTAGAAGAATCCGAAGGGCGAGGGAGACGCCACTTCAGTTTGTTTCAAACACACAGTCAAGAAATACTGGATAGTTCCCCCAATACCGTCCAGTATACAAATCTATAATTATCATACTGAGGTGGCGGACAAGGGCCTATTTTCCACGCCTACATGTCCATGCTCTTCATTCGTGAATATCAGTTGTACCCGCGTGAACTTCGCCCGGAATCCGCCCCCTGGTATCCGCTCCCATTCATGGCGATTTCATACACTCTGAGCGGTATTGGGGGAACTATCCAGTCTCACTCATCCTGTCTACACAGGTGTTAGTTCTACATTTGGGTTTCAGCTCAGTCTTTTCTAGAGTTTCAGATTGTAAAGTTCCACTTGAAAAAGACCCCGGTTGGGGTCGAAAATTCGTGAATTCTGGAGATTGACTTCTTGCTTATTATCATTTGTGTGTCAATTTTGTGCTTTTCTGTATCTTGGGGGAACTATCCAGCATATGAATTGTCGTGTTTTATCAAATGCACTCTGAACACGGCCAAATTTTTGGTCGAAAATTACCCGAGTATGCTCAATAAAGATTTCCTATGTGATGAGATATTCATAGGATATCTTTTTTTTACCATGGAGAAGGCAATGAAAATTAGGGGCAAGAAGAAAATGCAAGGGAAAACCCTGTTGCCGCTACATTGAGGATTTACAGTCAGTTTTAACACCATCTCCAAAACATCAGGGGCGTTACCACCCACACCGACGCATAGTCACCGACATTACGGGCCATATGAATAAAAACTAGCAAATGCTTTTACTTCAGATATGTACAGCATCGCCTAGTGCATTTTTATTGCAAAATTCAAATAAAAGCATTTACTAGTCTTTATTCATATGACTCAACATCTCTGACCTTAACTGCAAAATCAAAGTTGTTTCCTGCTGTTTGCCTTGAATTGGATGGGACATGTCATCAATCAAAGGAAAATCTGGGTGTTTTATTTGCTCTTTGTGCATGGGACCTTTCCATTTAGCAACTACAGTGAACTTTTCAGATTGCACATTCACTTTCGAGGTAAATCTGTAAAATTTGATGTTTTCAAGTTATGGGGAAGAATGCAAAGTCCAAAATGGCCACCTGGTGGCCATATTGGAAGTCTGAGCCCACCCGCCCTGTAATCGACATGCACCCTCCATATCTCTACGTTGCTAAATATGAAGCTGACTGACCAAGCGGTTCTCAAGTTATGGAGCAGAATATAAAATGTAAGAGGATGAACTGACCAATGGAAATTTCAAAGTATTTTCCAAGCAGAGACGTGTCACGTGAGAGGTGGAATATTTTTAATGTCTCCCGCTCAAGATGCAATGTCCACCTCTCACGGAAAACAAAATGGCGGATGTTTTCTTTCGTTTGAATGCTTCGAGGCACGTGTTTTTGTTTACCTTCCCGATTCCCCTGTTAAGGCTCATGGCGCCNTTTCCTATGTGATGAGATATTCATAGGATATCATTTTTCACCATGGAGAAGGCAATGAAAATCAGGGGCAAGAAGAAAATGCAAGGGAAAACCCTGTTGCCGCTACATTGAGGATTTACAGTCAGTTTTAACACCATCTCCAAAACATCAGGGGCGTTAAAGTCTGGCAACATCTATCTTTGACCTAATGGAATGCGGAAGCTAGGAAATTGATCGTTGGATTTTCCACGGACCTATAATCACATGCGTCTATTGAATGACCAGTGGACAACGCGAACAATCGGGGAACGACCACAATTGATCGACAGGCATGATTATAAACCGCAAAGCTCTGTCACATTACATGACTTCCGCATTCCATTAGGTCGAAGTTAGATGTTGCCAGACTTTACCACCCACACCGACGCATAGTCACCGACATTACGGGCCATATGAATAAAAACTAGCAAATGCTTTTACTTCAGACATGTACAGCATTGCCTAGTGCATTTTTATTGCAAAATTCAAATAAAAGCATTTACTAGTCTTTATTCATATGACTCAACATCTCTGACCTTAACTGCAAAATCAAAGTTGTTTCCTGCTGTTTGCCTTGAATTGGATGGAACATGTCATCAATCAAAGGAAAATCTGGGTGTTTTATTTGCTCTTTGTGCATGAGACCTTTCCATTTAGCAACTACAGTGAACTTTTCAGATTGCACATTCACTTTCGAGGTAAATCTGTAAAATTTGATGTTTTCAAGCTATGGGGAAGAATGCAAAGTCCAAAATGGCCACCTGGTTGCCATATTGGAAGTCTGAGCCCACCCGCCCTGTAATCGACATGCACCCTCCATATCTCTACGTTGCTAAATATGAAGATGACTGACCAAGCGGTTCTCAAGTTATGGAGCAGAATATAAAATGTAAGAGGATGAACTGACCAATGGAAATTTCAAAGTATTTTCCAAGCAGAGACGTGTCACGTGGGTGGTGGAATATTTTTAATGTCTCCCGCTCAAGATGCAATGTCCACCTCTCACGGAAAACAAAATGGCGGATGTTTTCTTTCGTTTGAATGCTTCGAGGCACGTGTTTTTGTTTACCTTCCCGATTCCCCTGTTTAGGCTCATGGCGCCCTCTCTTAATTGGCATCAAGTAACCACACAGCCAATTTCAGCATGCTAAACTCCCCCTTGACAGCAGAGTTCTGCATGAAAGCAGGCTTTCTTCCTTGGTTTTCGGCCACGGCATTTTCATCAGCTTGGGTCATCACATCTCTCAGCCAATGTGGGGGGCAGGCTGAAGGCTAATCTATGCAAGAGAACAAAACATTGGTATTTATGAATGGAAAATGCCCACGTGATGTCAACAAAGCATGGGATTTGTTTGTAAACATTAGCCACTTCATGGCTCATGTGTTTTAGATTTTGTCCCCAAATGAACTTCAACTTCTCTTTTGAAAAATTGGTTTTTGGCTTAATTCTTGAACAGTTATTAAAAAATCAGGACAAACTGTCCAACCGGAAAAACTGTGCCACTGTCTCTAACAGGTTTTGTCACCCCCAAATTTATGTCTGTTTATTTCATTTGTACGTATCAAGAAACATCAGCAATGGGCATCGCAAGAGGGAAGAAGAACAAGAAGAGGAAAAACGGTGCCAATAAAGATGACAAATGTGTCATGGCAAAAAAATGTGCACTAACCCAGAATACCAAGTCCAAAGAAGTCCAGTGAGATATATTCAAATCAAGGATAAGAATTGGCCGTATTCAATAAAGGGTGATCATCGCACGATTAAGGGTGTTTTGGCCTAATCAGCGTACAAATTCTGCATTACACAGGTTAAAGGCCTAGAAAACTATTGTCTGATGTCTGTATGGTGCTTCACCAGAGGCATTTACCCGCAGGATAATCACACGCGTCTAACGCGTCTAACTATCCTGCGTCTAAGTCAAAGAGCATAAAGCAAATGTTGAACGATCAGGAAGGCTTGTCTAGAATTTTTCCAACACTTTCTAGTGTCCTCCCACACTAAGACGCAGGAATGTTAGACGCGTGTAATCATCGTGTGGGTAAAATGCCAGGGATCAGGCAGCTTATAGAACGTAGAACAATAGTTTCTAGGCCTATAACCTGTGTAATGCAGAATTTGTACGCTGATTTAGCTAAACGCCCTTATTGAATACGGCCCACGGCGTTTATGCAGTTGCCGGGGATGGTGACTGTTTTTCCACTGCATCAGTTTGGCCTTAAATGGTGATTTCAGCAATCACACTGGCAACTTTTATCGTATCATTATTTGTGAGTATGTTCACAGCAAGTTTGATGAGATGCGTGGACTGATCAGCATCAGTCATGATTTCCCAGTGATGACACCGGCTACATACTGGAAAGAAATGTTAGACAGGAACGGATATGCAGGTAAAAGTGAGATTCAGGCTGCTGCAGCTCTCCTGCAATGCAATTTTAAAATACGGCTGCAGGGAATCAGATACAATAAAGCAAGGGGAAAGAAGAAACAACTTACCATGAAGAAACCTTCAGTACTGACAGTGCGTCACACACGATAAATCTGTTGTTACACCACCAGCACTTCAGTCTAGGCCTACTATAATAGGAGAAGTCAGGCCTGTCATCCTCAAGAACAAACATCCGACAACGTAACATCCTCAAGAAAAAACATCCGACAACGTACAAACTTCCGTAGTAACCATTATCAGGGATGACGAGGCGACAGCACCACCAGTATTAGTACATGAAACCATCCAAACTATCAATGACGATCAGGAGTTAAGAAACATCCATGATGGTATAATCGGTACATCTCAATAACGTGGAAGACCAGAATGCCACCAACACAGTCTTGGCGAGACTAAGCTTCAAAGGGCTGCACGTTTGCGTAGGGAAGCCAGGGAATCCGCAGGAGACAAGAAGAAGAGAAAGGCAACACTTAATAATAGTGGTAGTAGTAGTGAACCACACAACACAAACTCAAGAAGAAACATGTTTGATTGTGCAATTAAATCAATCAAACAATTTGAACATATACAAATGAACTACACATTTGGTGTATGTGAAGTTTCCAATGAGCGTCGCTTGCAGATGAAAATGGGCAAAAAACAACAACATGCAGACATTCTTCAAAAGAAAAGGAAGATATCAAGATGTTTTCTGCTGATAACAACATGGACCCAAGGGAAGTCCAAGCAGAATTGAAAGATCTTACCATTACGGAACAACAGCTGATATGCCGTATGGCACCAGCCATAAATGTGCACATGATGAAGCAAGGAGGGATAGGAGCCAAAGGCCACTGCATCACGTTTCCGCAGGCAATCAATGAAGCAGCACAAATCTTTCCAAGACTACCTAAAGAAATAAACATCATTAAAGTTAAGAAGCAAGGCCGGAATGATAAACCAAACATTTTACAGTTAGGAGGTACAAGGTCCAAACAGCCCTTCAACATGTTCAATGGCTCAAAGACAACAATCCTGTCTACTCAGACATCATCATAAGCCAAGAACGACTGAATAAATTGCCCGAAAATGGAGATGTGGATAAAATACCCACAGTTCAGTTTAAGGACCAGACACATTACTGGAAAGAAATGTTAGACAGGAACGGATATGCAGGTAATAGTGACATTCACGCTGCAGCACCGATCTCCTGCAATGCACTTTTAGAATATGGCTGCAGGGAAACAGATACAATTTTTAAAAGCAAGGAGGAAAGAAGAAACAACTTACCATGAAGAAACATTCAGTACTGACTATGCGTCACACACGATAAATCTGTTGTTACAACACCAGCACTTCAGTCTACTAGGAGAAGTCAGGCCTGTCATCCTCAAGAACAAACATCCGACAACGTAACATCCTCAAGAACAAACATCCGACAACGTAACATCCTCAAGAACAAACATCCGACAACGTAACATCCTCAAGAACAACAGCCCTTCAATGCTCAAAGACAACAATCCTGTCTACTCAGACATCATCATAAGCCAAGAACGACTGAATAAATTGCTCGAAAATGGAGATGTGGATAAAATACCCACAGTTCAAATTATGGACCAGACACATCACATCCAAGACCATGGCCCAGCCCCACAACAGGTAGATCCTGGTGATACAGATGAAGATGCATCAACAAATACAGTTTCTGGGATGTTCCGACCAGAACCACTAATTAACATCAGACAGAAGGTAGAAGACGTAGTTACAGAAGTCCTTGGAGAAGAAAACATAGAAGTTACTTAAAACCGTAAAGGCAACATTACCATCCCATGGCCAACACGGAACAATGAACATATCAGAATTCACAACCAGAAACTTCTTCACTCTTGCATTTCCTTGCCTTTTTCCGTGTGGATCAGCTGATTTTCACATCAACAGGCGGCGTACATGGCGTACATGTACATCTTTGGAAGACTGGGCTGAACACCCACTATGGTACAAGGACGGCAGATTTTCAAGGCATCAGTATTTCAAATTCACTGTACACAACATGATTACAAGATAAAGGGCCTTGGAAAACTCGAATTTCATCATAAACCAGCAACTTGGTGACCAACATCTAACTGTTGCAGATCTCAAATCAAGACTACAGCGAGGAGATCAATCTGTAGCACAGAATATTATCTACTTAGTGCAAATTTAAGGGGAACGCCACAATATTGGGCACAGCGTGCCAAAGAGCTCAGATCCCTCAGTCAATTCCAAATTAACGAAGGGAAAGGTCTACCATCATTTTACAGTACCGGAAGCTGCGCAGAGTACCACTTTAAACCTCTCAGAAGACTGCTACAGATTTACCTGAAGGACACCACAGGAGAAGATGTCAATCTAGGTGACAGGAACAAGCTTTATTCAGCTCTGCAACAAAATGTCCATGCTATAGGCCATTATTTCGATCTACGGACAATATGCTATTTTCAAACCGTCATGAGACCAGTATTTGGAGTGTGGAAACCTACTGGTACCGCCAGGAATTTGCACAGAGCCGTGGACATGTTTCCCTTTCAGTTGATATTGGATTTAATTTGTACAATAATTAATTGGTGTCAGCCAGTGAATGTGTTTGTTCCTGAAATGGTAAGTAACTTTCTTGAGGTTCCCAATCACCGTTACTTTGCAAACTCGAGGGACTTTACAATGACACTTACCAGTTTTGTTTCCCTTTCAGTTGATATTGGATTTCATAAATACTGTACAATAATTAATTGGTGCCAGCCAGTGAATGTAATTTGTTCCTGAAGTGGTAAAGTAACTTTCTCAATGTTCCCAATCATCGTTACTTTGCAAACCCGAGGGACATTACAATGACACTTACCAGTTTGTTGAATCTAGTTCAACGTGGCAAAACTAAACAGACGAACTGACCCACAGACAGGCAAGGCCTAGGCCTAACTGTGTGTGCACACTACGCATGTGCACTCATCACGCAGGCTAACAAACACAGGCCTTGGCCCAGGGGCCTATATGTGATGTTCCCTTATGACACCTTTATGTACCAACCTTATGACACACCTTCTCTCTTAAGTCTGGAGGATTTACAAATATACTTATTTATATAATATACATGTACATGTACAGTCATTGACATTAGTTTATCTACACCTACTACCTTGAATGTTTCAAATACTACTGGGCCAATTTTAACACGGTTTGTACCACATGAAAGTATATAACCTTGGTCATATTTCTGCATCAAAATTTTGGAAATTTGGAAATATCATAATTATGTAATAACTCATTAGAAAACCCCCTAAAAATCAACATTTTTATTATGGAATTTTTTTTTGACTTTTGTTGTAGTTTTGATAGAATGGAACTTTCTAAGGATTTTGGGCTTTGTTTCATCAAAATATCTCAAGTGGTTGCTGAGATATTTGAGATTATCAAAATTTTGATAGTTTGAGATTTTCGTGTTTTTCAGGAAATTTTGATGTCATTAGTTAAAGCTAACCTCAGAATATGGGCTTACAAAATTTTGGAACTTTTTGCTTTAACTGGGCCGAGATATTCATATTTTCAGAATATCAAAATGTTGATATGCTAAACTCTTTAACTTAAGACAGCTGTAACTTCCAACCAGTTTACGCTGAAAGTTTCAAAACTTCATTCTCCTACGTTTCTAGGTGAGCTCTGTCTACTAATATCAAAATTTTTTGAAAAATTGGAAATTCTCAAAATATCGAAATTTTGATAATCTCAAATATCTCAGCAACCACTCAAGATATTTTGACGAAACAAAGCTCAAAATCCTTTGAAACTTCCACTCTATCAACCCCGTAACAAAAGTCACAAAAAAATTCCATAATAAAATTTTTGATTTTTAGGGGTTTTTCTAATGAGGTATTACATAATTATGATATTTCCAAATTTCCAAAAGTTTGATGCAGAAATATGACCAAGGTTATATACTTTCATGTTGTACAAACAGTGTTAAAATTGGCCCAGTAGTATTTGAAATATTCAAGGTAGTAGGTGTAGATAAACTAATGTCAATGACTGTACATACGTACATTAAATTTGGGTCTTCTTTTTTCAGGCAAACGAAATTAATCCTGCTTAAAGCTCAATTTAAAGAATTAAACTTCGGTACATAAAATGATGACAGGGACGCATTAAATGAAGGTCGGAGTCAAGACAAACAGGACTTTTTAGTCAAACCCTCCAAAATGACTAGAAAAATTCAAATTGTGACTTTTGGCGTCAGTCAAGTTTAGCTACACATTGAATCCATATGTTCTCTTCTTACGCAGTGCCAACTATGACCAGGCGTAGAGAAGAAGCTCATTTTAACACTACATCTACCCTAATAATATCAGTGACTGAAAAGCAAGCAATTAATGATTTTTCTTAAGTTTTCGTTCCCTTTCACAAAACTATTATTCATTTCAGACTTGGAGAGTCAGCAGATTCAAGCCAAGGGAGAAGGCATTATTACGTTAACGGACAAAGGTGCTAACGGAATCAATGGAGCTAGTGCAGAGATAGGCGACGCCATTTCTGTCACAGAAGCTAGCAAGGTGCACGTTGGCTGCCGAAAAAATTATATGAACAAGAACGACCTTCTAAACTCTCAGAAAATAAGGAGGGATGGCAGTGCTGAAGATATTCCTTCGACGGTGAAACGCAAGATACGAGTACATTTTGATTCGAAGCAAGACTGCTTATTTTGTGGAAGACCTGTGTTACAGGTAGACAAAGGTGCAGGTGTGATGAAATCTAATGTCCCCACCCGCCTGATGTCCCCATGCATTGTTTGTCACAGGATTAAGGGTCTTAGTCTCTCTAGAGTCGAATTTTCAATGGTGCCGCTTAATCCGTAAATGTATTGTTGCGGGACATTACATATCGGGGGACATTAGATTCTACTACACCGGAGATGGTTCAGACTGGACTTGGGTTACCACTGAGTCGTTCGCGAACACTATGTTTGCGTGTTGCAATAAACGATCAGATGACTGGTCGTTTGCGGTCAAGGGTAGAATAGTTTACAATGGTCGATTACTACAAGCCACGGGTTGTGTGTATCGTCACATATGTAGCAGCAACATTCGGACTGAGCGAGGTATTCCTCAGGAGTATGATCCAGTCCCTGCTATTAAGCGCAGGAAAAGTGGTCGGCCACAGCCCGAACGTATAATTTCATCCTTTACGAGATTCCAGAGTAGACAACATACACAGATTCGTACAAAACAGAGCACACAAAAGTGGGTTATGGGTTAAGCATTGTTTTGCTTTTTTTGTACCCCCTTAAAGGGAGACTCCACTCATTGTGTGAAATTTTGAATTTTTGAAATTTCGTTAATACACATGTACATTCAAATTCATTGATATCTGCAGCACGTCATATTTTTTAGAAATCAGCAAACTGATCATTTTAAGTATTTTAATAGTATTTATAACTGGATCCCAAGGAGACCACGGTATAGCATACATGATGTCATGTATGCTCAATGCATATTTATGAAGGTACAACCAATAGGCCTAGGCAGTCACAGTAGGCCTAGGCAGTCACAGTATTAGCTCATTCATTACACTACAAAGGTCGTCAGCCTATTGACACTAGCGACATCACAATTCATGGCAATAGTCTCCATGGATTGATAAAAATTCCAAAGTTTCCAATGAGTGGAGTCTCCCTTTAAACTAACGATGTGTAACACTATTACCTTGGATATTAATAAATATTTATACAAAAGTGAAAAGTGCATTAGCCAAACTAGACATTCATACAACACTCCTTGGAGAGAGTGTTAAGGACCACAGTCAGGACAGGACGCAGATCCAGACAACTATGTATTTTTGTGCAACACTAGGTGACTTGGTAAAGAACCTAAGTCAAATACGCCCAGACCCATCAAACTGACCTTCACCTCAGCCGGGGAAGTATTTCAGGCCAGACATTTCAGGCCAGTTGAGAGTTACAGAGTGGCGCGGTCCTAACTATTATGCCATCGGGCTCCCCAGAGTAGAGTTGGCGGTACTGTAGCGTAGGCCTACCGGATAGGCCTATGATCCAGGGCGTGCAGTTTGCGCAATCACCATCCCGTGACGGTGCAGCAGGGGCACAGATAAGTGTCTTTTGGCGTGATGTGCCTTTCGATGGACGCATCACAGCGCTGTTCAATGGCAGAAAATACGACGTATCTGGCATGGTGGATGTTGACAAACTCAAATCTATCGCAGCAGCTGGTTCTTAGACTTTACTTGTGCTTGCTTTCAAGGCTAGTTTCCAGTGTCATTTCTGGATTGTCACTTACTTCTGGACTGCTCCTTCCTTCTGTGTTGGACTTCTGGATTGTTCCATCTTTATGTTTTGGACTTCTAGACTGCTCCATCTTTATGTTTTGGACTTCTGGACTGCTCCATCTTTATGTTTTGGACTTCTGGACTGCTCCATCTTTATGTTTTGAACTTCCGGACTGCTCCATCTTATGTTTTGGACTTCGGGACTGCTCTCTCATGTTTTTGGCTGTGACTACTCATATTGTGTCTTACAAGTGCTTCGCCATTCTATTATTTGTGTATTCTTTGGATAGTCTTACTACTGTTGTAGCAGCTGATATTCTGATCCCAGCGTACGCCTCATCTTCACCTTCATTGGTATCGTTGGCTGTGAGTATCTTTGCTTATTGCTAATACGCTCTAGACTTATACTAAGTATACATGTACCTGGTGTAAATATCGTGCCGGTGACTATAGTCTGCATTTATAGTTTTCTCTTTCATTCTCATCTTTGTACTTGCATATCATACGTTCACTTTTCAATTATTCAATTACACTGCCGTAGCCTGTCTTTATCAGAACTCCGTTTCGCCGGTGAAGTTATCATGCATTTTCGCATGCTTTTATAGTCTTTTCGCCTGTATTCAGTACTTATTGTTTTGTTTTGTTTTCTCGCCTTAGTGCGTTTTTTCTAGCCTGCATATATTGCATACATGTACCATGCATTAATATTTCAAATGCCTCTCGTCTGTTCGAATCTTTGTATTTGCATTCATACGTTTACTATTCATGAAAATTGCAATATCTTAACCTGTCATTATTAGAATTCTGTTTCGCCTGGGAAATTATTCTTGAATATGAAATCGAAATAGGAAATTATTCTTGCATGCATCTGTAAGTAATCTGTAATTCTCGCATGCATCTGTAAGTCTTTTCGCCTGTGTTCATAACGTATTCATCTTTTCACGCCTCTTCGCTTATATTTAGTGCATGTCATCTTTGTTGTTGCAAATCACACGTTCACTTCTCAATTTCATTGCCTTAGCCTGTCTTTGTTAGAAGTCCCTTTCGCCTGCGAAATTATCATATATTCTCGCAAATACTTGTAAGTCATTTCGCCTGTGTTCATAACGTATTTACATGTATTTCCACTTTAGTGGTTTTTCACGCCTGTACATATCTATCGATATAGTAGTGCATATCATGCATTAATTACTTAAAATCCTTTTCGTCTGTGTGTACGTCATGTATTTATTGAATGATATATAATCTATCCTATATACAAATTATACTCCTTCCTAATATTTTCAAGTACTAATGGATGACAAACTTATGTGTCCCTTACTGCATTGTGATACCTACATGTATCATGGCTTGAGCTCCTAATACCTCAACATTCCCAACGCTCGTACATATGGATAACATGGTCTTGCCATATGTTACACACCTTTTCGCTACTCTTTCCCTTTTTTCCCTTTCTGTTAGCCAACACATGTCATACCTACACCAACTAACGATCAAAACCGATGTCATTACTTGATATTCTAAAAGATTCCAACGATACTACAAACGACCCTGAACCATTACTCTTTCTTCGTGATACTCCCTACCTTACTGATGATGAAATTACAAAACTTAATACACATGGTAAACAACTGATCCTAAGTATGAATTGTCAAAGTCTAAATGCTAAATATAACGAAATTNCGAACAGCCAATAAGAAAATTTTTCATGTTTTCCCCTAGTTGTGTGAAATACTGGTCGCTGATAGGTTGATGACAGTTTGCGCCATCTAGCGTTCAGAAACATGATTAGGCCCCATCTGTGCCAGTGGTTGAGAGCGTATCACTAGTATTAAGCTCGAGGCCACTGGGGACGAGTGTAGGTTTTTTTGAGGTGGCGCGTTTTCCCAGAGTTATTGGGTGCATTGATTGCACCCATGTCCGGATATAGTAATATGTCCAAGTGAGCCAGATGTTGAGGAACTAGAAGAAGGGCATCAACTAGCCATTCTAGCAATTCCAGCCAATTCCAGGCCTAGATGAACAGCATGATGAGCATGCACATGATGATGCACAGGCTCAGCCACCTGCAGCTGCACTACCACGACATGAACAACCACTAACACAGGTTCCAAACTATGAAGCCTCGTTTATGAACAGAAAAGGGTACCACAGACTCAATATACAGGCTGTCTGTGACAGTAAAGCTTAACCAAGTTATTAATTTACCATTTGACAAATTTTCTTAAATTCAAACATGTAATAAATAACAGATTTGTTCAAAATTTGACTCCATAGAGCAGTAGTCAGCTGGCCACTTCCTCCATCTTGGTCAGCCAAGGTCATATCATGGGTACCATGCCAAGTATGATATGGGGTGCTGAATGTGAAAAAAATGTCAAATTGGTTCCCTACCCTCATGCTGCTGTAAACATTGTATAAGAATGTAGGGAATTTTTTATTAGATGGCCTGTTGGTGTGATGTAATTTAGAGCATGAAAACCTTAAATAAAATCGTGTGTTATCTATTTAAAGCTGAAGTGGCTACGCGATAGGCCCTTACAAAGATGGGACTGGAGGCCTATTATACCACATTACTTTTTAAAAATTCTATTCTTCTTCTGTACATATGAGGAGTTCATATCAGTGTAGACTTTAGTGTATTAAAATTTTTCGATTGGGATCCACATTAGAAGTTGGTAAATTTAAAAGAGTATATTTCACTCTTCAAAGGAGTATTCAATTAGTAAAGTATTGCAAACTGATAAATCTCGAGGAGTATTTCATGGAGGAGTATTTTGAAATCTCAATGAGTATTTTAAGCAAATATCGGTGCCGGCCTCTTATCTTAAAGGAGCACGGTATTGCCACTTTTTCTCGACAGCCGGCGCCACTGCGCCACTCTCCAAACCAAGGGTCTGACTACGTCTAGGCGAATGACCCGATTTACTGCGTACATTTTGTAATGCATTTTTGTAGTTCGTCTTACTACCGCTAGGTGGCTCCCTCTATGTCGGCAGTCAAATAACGCATTTGAGATCCAATACCGTGCTCCTTTAAGCCCTTGGAACCATGCGAGTAAAAAATGTTGTTTTCTACTTTTCCAGGGAAATTTATCAACATAATAGCCAAGTGGCCAGGGGCTACGCACGTTGCGGGTTACAGTGGCTACCCGTGTTACAGTGGCTACCTCGATGACAGTAATGCGGGGAGAAAGAGATCCTCCAGATCTCGATGACAGTAATGCGGGGAGAAAGAGATCCTCCAGACGTCGATGACAGTGATGCGGGGAGAAAGAGATCCTCCAGACCTCGATGACAGTCATGCGGGGAGAAGAGATCCTCCAGACCTCGATGACAGTGAGGAGTGATGAAGACGATGAAGGACCACATGATGGTCGCCACCACAGGGACCACTTAGCACAAAGATATTTTGCAGGAGGTTTACAGTAAGGTAATGATGCATTCCAGATAATCAAGTTGAGAGGTAATGCTTTAGGCAGTCAGAGTAGCTGAAAAAAGAGATAGACATACTGCTCATTTCAGGTCAGAATATGAATTTATTTTAATATCATCAAATTCCAGCGAGTCGCAAGGGTGCGTACATAAACTGTTTCTGGCGACTGATCAGTCGCCTCCAGTTCCAGTTAGATCCTCCCAGTCGCCAGGTAGCTCACTGGCTACTTGTATCCAGTCGCAAGTGCGATGTACGCCCGGCTTTACACTACGTGTTATATTTGACGACACCTGCTTTAGGAGGAGAATCCCTTTCTCTCCTTTTTGGCCAAACAATCACCTCCCCGTGATCTGTCGCAAAAAATGCACGAATACCACTTGATTCTGATAGAAGTGTAAGTGTTCCATACGACCTTTGGTTGGGGCTTT
>NMRB01000285.1:265255-285521 GCA_002633025.1 Notospermus geniculatus
TGAAAATTTTTATATCACTGTGTTCTACTCATCGAGGCCTTTCATAAAATATCCTAAAATTTCAAATATTCCGTGTAGAAATGTGATTTTGGTGCACTTTTATCCAAATATTTTTGGCCACGCGTGCAACACCTTTGACACAGGCCTCTACACTATTGTGAGTTGTGGTGGTAAATGAAAACTAAGTACTGTCATTTCTCGTTCACAATGAATAAAGAAACCCAGTTGTGGCTGAAGGTCACGTTTGTCGTGCATGGTCAATTTCCATAACAGGCTGCGTCAATTCAGTGGATTCCTGGTAGTTGACCAATTCACAGCTTGTTCGCACCCCGTCAATCCCACAAACTATTCAATGGCCATTGCTTTTTATCTACCGGCATGACCATCGGGTTCAAGGGGCTCTGTCAAAGGTGCTGCAAGCATGGCCAACATAATTTTGATAAAAGTGCCCCAAAATCACATTTCTACACGAAATATTTGAAATTTCAGGATATATATTGAAAGGCCTCGATGAGTAGAACACAGTGATATAAATATTTTGAATGAAATCCTGCAAATAAAAAAGTAGCAAAAACATACCTTTACAAAATTCCTTCTGTCAAATGCGGTTTTCAGCGGATTTTTTCGACGTTGATACCATTAGATAGCCAGGAAAATTTACTACTACATATGTCGGATTCAATTTTCTCCACCCCATTGGTTTGGAGATATTCAAGATAAACTGCTGTCCATTTACTTTTGGCCATGAGTGTACATGTATGTACATTAAGCACGCCACTATATTCCTTCGCTGCTACAAGTGCGATTCTACTTGCTGGAGAGTAAAAGAAGAGCCAGACGCGGAGTGTGACTTACCGAAGGGGTGAGCCCGTAGCGTCTGGCCAAGCGAGACTAGAGATTAACAGTCGTGAAGACCGCGTGGTGGCAGCACTTCACAAGGCACTTCTCATTTCGCTTTAGTTTCGCGGAATTTCCGAGTGAGAAAGCGTGGGGATTGGCTGGAGCCCAGTGAGTGCCATCTAGTGGTGTTCACGGCTTTTGAGCCCCAAAAGTGCCAGTGTGAGGAAGACCGTGACGTCGGATACACACTGGGGCCGAGTGTAGCTGGAGAGTGGACGCGGTCGGTGAAAAATAACCAGGAATCGAACTGCTTTAGTCGTTATTGTCCTCTACTTAATGTTATTTGTCTGACAATGTCTGCACTTGCGATCTGGTCACGACAGTTATACAACAACTGGAGAGTGGGACGTATACTGTTGATCAAAGCGACTTCTTCGTCATCTTTATACACCGTATGTACTTTTTCATAAATCATTTCTCGACTTGTCACTCTTGTATTGGTCCTCAAATAATTGTTGCCTTGATGTGTTCTTTTTCAGATCAATACCTCACATCTATACAATAAGACAGAAGACGGCGCAGCTTTGTTACACTCCTCCTGGATATTTGGCATCATCCAAGTCATGAATGGTGATGTGATATGTAGGCCAGATATCAGTCTGTGTTTATAGCAAAAAAAAACCGGTAAAAAATTGGTTCCTAGATGGTTTTGACAGGGAAATCCTTTGGTGACCTGGAATTCTATTTTTACACTGTGGAGGGATTCCCCCAATTGTCTTTACTTGCTGAATGTGTGACCCCGTTCCTGTTACAGACAGTGGAACGGCCCAGATGCAGAATCCTCTTATCAGAGAAACAGTGGTCAACCTACGATGAACTCCTTCAGATTGGCAGAAGTATAAAATGCAGCTGGCACGCCAAGTGGCAAAGTGGCAATGAGATTCCTACATGACCTCTGCATAACTTATTTGCTGTATTCATTCCACAAAATTCTGTAAAATACACGTGCCCCAATAAAAACACCCTCCCCACAACACGACCGTAGGACGGGTAACTTGCTAGTGTATATATGACTGTAAGAAAGCGATATGACGATGAATACAAGTATTTCGTGTTCGCGCCATTTCGTTTGGACTGACGAAATATTTTGTTACATCCGCTACCTTGAAAATGTTGTTACCGCGGGTAATAAATAGGCCTAGTTTTTGTTTCGGCAGAAGAGAGCACGCGCCATTTTGTGTCACGGTGATCCTTCATAACCCGTGATTTGTAATGATGAATTTATATATAATAGTACGATTTCATCGAACTCAAGGCGTCGAGGTTGGTAATTGAGTTATGAGGAACCAGTCGGCCGAATGGCAATATGAACTTCAAACCCCAATGTCCATCTGGGACGAACATTTCGTGTCCCACAAGATTTAGCTGTAACATTTGCCAGCGTTTCCGTACCGTAGTGTTTCCCCTTATTGTTCGGGAAACGCAGGCAGGCAGACAGATACGTTTCTCTGTGTGTCCCATATTAGGGAGGTTGAGATCAGCGACGTGACACGGACCCTTAGGCTTGTGCGCCGACACACTGGAAATGCATGGCAAAATAACCCACAGTGGACATAATGTCCAGGGCAGGGCGTCTATTGACTGCCGTATACGTTCATATGTTTCATGTAAATTAATCCCCCTAACCATTCCTACACCCCCCCCCCCCCCCACACACACACACAACAGGTCGGAGACCGAGTTGGCGTGGGAATAGACATTTCACTACTTTGTCTTATATTTTCAGCCCTGTGCTGTGAACATTACTTTGTGCGTTTGCTGCAGCTTGAGTCAAGGTGAAAAGATGTCTAGTCTCTCCAAAGTTTAGTCATTGAGTGGACTGAAAAAGGCGGTGGTTGCTTCTTCTTTTGAGCAACTCATTGCCGAGTGCATGTATATACTTGTGGTCACCAGACTCTGATCGATTTCGCCAGCCGCCATTATTGGATCGTCGTCATGGTATTCCAGGAAACTCGCGCATGCGTAGTTTGCCGAGTGGAAAGGTAAACAAGGAAGTATGCCGATCAGCTGATAATGGAGGTAGATTATCCTTCATTTTATAGAATTTTAAGAGAAAATGGTGAAAACTTATTGCTTGAGGGGCCTAAAAGAATGGCCTAAAATGTTTTCGTTTTCCGGCTGAATCGAACGATTCGGAGAGACGCCGGCGACGCGAGTTCTGAATTTGACAGAAAACGATGTTAAAGACCATCCTTTTGTCTGTTCACAACATTTGGTAACATGTAAGTGTTATAACCTTCGAGGAATAAAACCTGACATGTTTTATTCCTCAAGTTATAACTAATGTCTGTCAACTCGTTGAATTATATCTTGGTGCAAATTGTATCATCGAATGATGTTGGCTTATACTTGCCGCACACGAGTGCAATTCTGTCTCCGACGTTGCATCCACAGGAGTTTTTTGTCTCAGCCTCCTGTCACCGCACACGGTGCGTCAGCCGCCGCACACGATTGCAATTTTGCCTCCTGTAGATGCGGCGTGACGTCATTCGTCACCAAAAAAATGCCGGGACGAATGCCTTTTACACCCAAAATAAGGTTTTTCCTCACATAAAATGATTAAAATAGACACCAAGACCGATGGAAATATGTTTGATATCATTATTATATAACAATATCATGACGTAAGAGTGACGTCACTCCATCAGGCATGTCAGGCACTGGATCGCAGGACATCATGGAGCAAGCACGAACGCCAAGCAAACGCAACAAACTTCGAGTTATTTTAGCGGTTTACTTGATACTCCGTTGACGAAGAAGGCGCCGCAAATAGCAAAGAAGAGTATTGGTGAAGAGTTGGGTGGCTAGAAGAGAGGAACGTGGGTTACACAACAACCTAATCAAGGAGTTAGAATGGGGCGTTCCCGTTTGGTGTTGAGTGTGAGCTGTTGCAAAGTCCACACTTTCGGATAAAAAACTTTACAACGAATCCAGCAGCCATAAAATATTACACCAGTTTCATGAGTTATGAACATTTTTGTATGTTTCTTACGGTGCTGGGTCCTGTAGGATATGAATTGATATGAATTGAACTACAAATTTTAATGCAAGGCTCTTGATCCTGAAGATCAGCTGTTTCTCACTTTGATTACACTGCGACTGGCAAAACATGACTTTGAACTTGGATTGTTTGTTGTGAGCAAAAATGTTGTATTCAATTTGGTAATTACCTGGATCAATTTCGTATTCTTTCAACTAAAAGAATTTAATTTTTGGTCTACAAAGGAAGACTCCTCATCCACTTTTTTCTATTTCAGAGCTTCTAAAATTATTAGCGTATAGTGTCACCGTGGATAAACAGATGGCGCTGTGCATTATGGCAAAGTGTGCCAGCCAGGCAATATATTTTGGATGTCTCCCTTTAACACATTTGATTATCACCAGTCTATCTGGCCTGACGCCCATCTAGCCTGGTTTGAATCCATCACATTTCCCGCTTCCGAGGAACTCAGAGCCTCAGCCAATTATCGGTGTGCGCAGGCTAATCGTCGTGCCAATCAAAATCCGTGTTACAGATGTGTGCAGGAAGAGAAGAGAAAGTGCCGATCGGCGATTTGTTTCACGAGTTCTGATTGGCTCGGAGGCAGACTCGAGTAGGGGGTCAGATTCATTTATAATTCATGAGTTAACGCAAAAGTTGACATGATTGAGACAAGGCTAAAGACGCAGTCGATGGCCTTGTTTGGACAATGGATTAACACCAATTTTTTGGTTCCAGTTAAATTTAGGGTTCGTCATCCTTGCTATATAACAATCAGCCGGAATTTAAATTTTTTTTAGGGTAAACATACTCGTGTCGCTCGTCGTGTGTTGCCACGATCCTAACATTTGAGAAACGATTTTGCACTCGAGCTTCTCCTCAAGCAAACCACGCAGATGAACTTGAGGAACTCCGGTAGACGGTTTTCTCTGTGTAAAAGGCAGTATTTTTTAAAATCCTCCTCATCGTGATGGTGGATAAACAACAATGGGCCGAATTCACCAAGGGTGATCATCGCGCGATTAAGACTTAGACACGTGTACCTTCTTCAAAAGCATGGTGGAAGTGTGTGCATTTAGTGAAGTTACACGCGTCTAAGTCTTAATCGCGCGATGATCACCCTTGGTGAATACGGCCCAATATGTTTATCTCGCCAATACGTATTACCCGCCATCGCGTTATCGCGCCGAGTAGAACAAGCCCATGTTTGCCGCCCTTCTCCCGCGGAGTAGGAATTATTAAGCACAGAATCTCTGACTCTACGGTCAGCTCCTGTCTTGTGCATAACCTTAGAACTCTATAAATAAAGCATGATCATCAATCATGACGTTACGATACCGCCCGATAGCAGGCCTTTTTGCCATGTAGACCTACGCCGGTCCACATCTATGCTGGGCAAGGCCTCATGCATGCACCCGGGCCTTTGCCAAATCTTCGATTATTATTGGCAAGCAGCAGCTTATCACAGCTGCGGCGGGCTGTCGAGCCCATTGGGCCTATGATAGGCCCACCGGAGAATAGTGCAGCAACAAATGGAAACGTTTGAAACGCACCTACATGGAAACCGTTGATCACAACAGTAAAACAGGTAATCATCGAAAGGACTGGCGGTTTTATGACGAATTCAATGGACTGTACGGTTAAAGAACCAACCACTAGCCATCGTTTCTGACAGATTTGTCTACAGATTGTACTGATGTTGCTGATGAAGAGCCTGATGCTTCAGATAGGGAACTTGGAGGAGAGGCAGATCAGTAGGTACTCCTTTAGTCCAACCCCCCCCCCCCAGACGTGCACGTAAATTAGGGAAGCAAACTCCAATGAGGAACCCGCAAAACTACGCCACGACGTGGCGCTGTCAGTGTAAGACCCGGAAGTCCTATTTTCTAACAGTATTTCCATTTACTTCTTGCCCCAAAATAAACCACTCTCTTTAGTTCAATTTTGTTTAAATTACACTGCCCTGTTTCATGTTCAAAGTTCTCCATATATCACTGCTTTGTTTCGTCAGAAATGCCACAGGATGCCAATACTGACGTCGTCTTTTGGGGAAATTTCCACGGAAAATTGTGTAGAAAAATGTACACATGCTTTGACGACGTGACGTCAACAGCGAAAAAAAGTGACGTTAGTACGTCATTCGGGTCTTATACTGACTGCGCCATCTGCAGTCATGCGGGTTCCCCATTGTAAAATGGCTAGTCAATATGTATGCTGATAAACAAGCAAAACACTATGAAGATCAGAAAAAGGATACCAACAGAAGGCATGATAAAAGAATGCAAAGATCTGATAGACTTTTAGCAACGCAATTCAAGAGCCAATGCACGAGAAATTAAGGCAGAATTTGTCCATTGTTAGTGTTAACCCCTTCTGACCTGAGATGCAGGACCCCAGGGAGGACAATCCAACTTGCTTGAATTTCTCGTGCATTGGCATTTAAAGTAAAGGGTACAGCTGTACCGATAAAAATCCTGCCTTTTTTCAGAGGATTTCAGAGGATTCTTTGTTCTGCTATGACGGGTGGTCATTTTTGATTATCTATATTTATTGTTCCTTCAACATCACTAGCAAACTGATGTCAACTATATGTAAGTGATGCCAAGACACTTTCCGTTAACCCTGAATCAGACGAGTTGCCAAAGGCAAAGAAGAATTCAGTTATATGGGTATGTCAATTTTCCTCCTGAAGGTGAAACTATGGAATCTCTGGAGCTTGAAGATCTTAGCTGAAGGATGCTGTGAATATTGGGAAAACTGAGGTAGCGTTGGGAGTTATGAAACAAAGAACATACTTCCGGTGAGCTGTCTTGAAATTACTGATGTCGGATCTGAAGTCACTGGAATCGGAAGGTTTAACTCTCTGCTTGTCTGATAGAAGACAAATGCACTTTCTTGGCACAGTTTCCTTTGTAGCAGCTGACAATCCTGCAGCGCATGAAATAAGTGGCATGTTTGAGAATTTACTGTCATCGAATCTGTAGATTCTGTACTCCTGACAGGCTTTCAGACATGCATGACATTTTCAGTGAAAATGATTAAACTCTGCGAACAAAAGAATCTTACAATGCTGCTGTTACATGTACTTCTGTGGAAGCTGACCAGTCCCTCGATTCTGCCTATGGCACTAAATCTAGGTCTGTGCTGAATGGTCTAGCTTATTATCATGTTACATGGGGTGTCCCGTCAGACATAGTCCATGACATATTTGAAGGATTTGGGTGTGATGTTTTTACGCTGTCACAACTTAACGAGATCGTTGAGACATTTCATTATTCAACAGATGACAAAATCAACAAACCAAGCCCGAGGTCAGAAGACTTAGCTAAATTTAAGATTAATCAAACAGCAGCTAGGTGCCTCATGAAAAATCAAAATTAGTCGATCACAATAAACTAAAGCCATACAAAGGAGACCAGAGACCATCCTGGTTCCGTAGTGCTCTACAGAAACTGCGCCAGTAGTGAACTATTAATTGCTAGCCTATTGTTTATTGTTTATTTTTATTTTATTTTCTATTGCCGATTTTCTATTGTACTTTGACTGTAAACTCCGCTTAAGTAGCAGGATTCTTTGATTTCCAAATGACCTATGGTAGGCCTATCTAAATTGCTATCAGTTGATCCTTGTCATACAGAAGTTTTTTTTCCAGGTGCTGATGATTCAGACTAAGATCGTACGTACAAACCTGAACCTGATGATGATTCATCAGAATCAAGCATTTCCGTGATCTCAGGAAGTGAGGAGGCTTGGTCCGAAGAAATTTCCTTTTACGATGACCTGAAAACACTTTCAGGGAAAGGCACCGATGTGAAACAGAAGTGGAAGACCAATTCCATTACTGTCATGATGTTAGGAGGTCCTGGACATAAGGAAGTAAGAAATTCTTCTGCCTATTCTGTCAACGACCACCGTCAAGACTGCCATTGTATTTAGAAACAGTGCACAAACCGAAACTGAAGTTGCTAAATATATGGCTTCCACTGACAAAGCAGTCCGTTCCACTATGATGCTAAGATTCAGTAATCTTGGAAATCATATGCATAACATGCAGGTCATCAGTGAGAATAAGGGTGAATTGATTGTGGCTTATATGCCGTCCTCAGAATCTTCTTCAAGTAACTATGTTCCCTATGAGTACTCCTTGGGTAGTCTGTTGCTAGCGAGTTATGGAGGCATGCCAGAAGATGTTTGTTGGCAGCGAAAGAGAGGAAGAAGTATCATCGCATGGTTGAGAGTGGGAGACTGCTTCTTCCAGGTCCTCCTGGCGCTGGTGAGGGTCTCAAAAAGGTCCTGGCCAAGCTCAGCTCAGATGATGTTGGAGGAGTCGTGAAGAATGATGCACTGATTATTCGTTTTGGGGAGAAACTGTACCTGAAGCTGGGTCATGATAAAGAACACTATGGCTATATTCGGGATACACTTAGGGAGGTTGGAAGACAATCTAAGAGAAACGACTGGCCTTGCGAATGCAGGTTTGACAGAAATCATCCATCCAGCTAGACTCACAGATGTTGTTTCATCAGCCAGAAAGGTATCCGGGTTTTCTGAACAGACGTAAGGTTTTTACACCATCATCAGCCCTAAAAATAGACCACTCGGTGAAGAAATGTTCAAAAATATTGAAAGGGCAGGCACTGCAGAATGGAGATGAAGTTCAGTTGAATAAGACCGTTGCCTTCATGGATCTCTGTGAGATGGAATGGGCTGAGCAAGTGTCTGTGCACGCGCTGCGTGCTCTCACTGACAACAAACGTAGCCAAACAAAGTTGATTCCTTTGGTCAGCGATCTGATGTTGTTGACACAACACCTCAAGGAAATCGGAAATCATGCCCTACCTGAAAGCCTAAGGAGTGAAGAGAGGATAGAAACGTTTGGAAAGGGCTTGAAGACACATTTTTTTCGCCAAGTTTATCTGGACCAGTAGTCCTGTCTTCAGGTTTTTTGCTCCTCTCTCCTCTTTCAGTGACTCTGAGTATTAACAGTGCAATTATTGAACGTTTTAGCAGCAATGTATTTTAATGTGTTTCGTCTTAATTTTCAATAATGTTTTATGTAAAGTGCCTTAGAGCATGTTTTATGTATTGGGCACTTAAAAATACAGTAAATAATAATAATAATAATAATAATAAAAACTCTTCATTGAGGATGATCTGCATGCCTGGTGCGAAGTGAATCCAGCGCCTCTTAGCTCTTATGTTGTTCAACAGAAGACGACAAGGAGAAGTTTCTAAAATGAAACTCAGTGACTTACGACACAGCAACACAGTGGCCGGCAAGAAGACTTACCATCTGCACTTTCCCCTATGGAAAAGAAGCTGTGTGAAGTACTGGTGCGGAAATAGTTGAAAAACGGTTAAGAACACTCCCGCTTCTACTGACTGCAGAAGAGGACAACAGCTGGAGTTGACCCTTCAAATGTCTCATCGACACCGATTATGAAGGGCAAGGGCAAGGGCAAAAAGGACAACAAAGGGAAAAGCTCCTGTTGCCAAGCGAAGGAGGCTGCGCGAAGGAGGATAGAGACCACCACGACGTCGGAATCAGAGTCAGAGGACGACGCCAGCAGTCCTAGTTGCTGGGACGACTCTGATTCTAAGGAGGTCTTTTCCTCCGACGAGGGCGACTCGTCTGGCCACGACTTGGACGGAGTGTCGGACGAGGAGGTCGCTGAAGCATTCAGCTCCGTGGAGGAAGATGAGGATGAGGATTTCGAGGGCAAAATCCCTCCCTTCCTTCAGGAGGAACTGACCTCCTTTTCCGACTGGCTCCAGAGTGGTCGGGGCGGCGGTAAGCCCAAGCGGTCTGCGCAGAACACCAAGAGCCGGGTCGTCCAAGTAGCAAAGGCTATGTGCCGTAACTCCCTTGCGAGCCACATGGACAATGTGGGCCATTTCGCAGGGGAGTATTACGAGCCGCACTATATAAAAATGGCACGCAAGGCGAAGGGCGACCCGGCACTTTGGTGTCTACGCTATGTGCGTACAGGCTCTTCCTGCGCTACAAGATGTCGAAGTGTGCCGACCACGACACCGTCGAGGTCAACCGATTGATTAAAGCATGCGACACAATCGCGCAGTTTATCGCATCAGTTAAGAAAATCAATAAATCGCACAATCTGTGATTTTATTGTGACTCTGGTCATAACGGCTGTAATGAATGTTTGCATTTTTGTACCTCTATCATTGTCTATGTTCCATGCCGGTATTTGCATTTGATAGAAATACCCGTATGGATGGGCCATAAACTACACCCAAGATGTGGGACACATCTTCCCTAAGGGGGGAGGTCTGTGACGGTCGGATATTCCGCCGGACTCCATGTATTTAGAAAGGGGATACCCCAAGACACATGTTTGTGATGTGCGCCTTGCGCATGCGTAGTAGGAGAAGCGCTGAAAAGCTTACCGATTTCCAGACTGTGACAGTGAGCGAAAATAAAGGGCTTTCTTAGGTGACGTAAGTGTCTTAGTTCTTTCGGACCCCCTTTGATTGTGGAAGCAACCCTCACTTCCACATTGCTGAGCACATGCTGATGCAGAGCAAGGGACTGATATTGCTGACCATAGGTGCACTCTTGACACTGCTGATAGCCCTTTTCACGATACTTCCAGGGTTGATGGAATTGGAAGCACCACAAAAAAGAACCAAAGAATGGATTGTGTTCTCCCCGATGATCTTGTTTACTTGTTAAAGGAGAAGGGGGCTTATTTTAGAGAACACAATGTTGACACAGGTCGCGAATTCACATTGAAAGTATCCAAAGTGTTGTATCAGTTGTTGCCTCATTTTCACAAATTCACAAATTCTGATCTGAGGGTGAAACAGGGTGGTGTAATAGAAAATGCATTGCAAGCTACTTCTTTAAGCAGGGTGGTAAAAATTTGAACAGGCTGGTGAAGTGACCACTGAATTTTGAACAGGGTGTCAGTCGAAGCATCTACCGCCTGTCTTTAAATTCACGAAATGTACTCTCACTACTAAATAATTCTCAGTTCAAATAATAACGTGTTTCTTAGAACCGTCTCATTGTAATATACCGAAACGTGTATTAAATGCTGTTAACATGGTTAAAGAGATTTCCGTCTTTGTCGTGAATCGTCACCGGATCTACACCAATAGGACCGCCATTTCTTTGAGTGTTTGGATAAAGAAATGATGTGAAGAGATGCGTTTTATCAACGGGTTCCGAACCCTTACTGAGAGAGTGTGCGGCCGGGATGATGACATAGGGGGCTAATGGTCCCCTATGACATTTGATTGGGAACGGGAGACCAGATGTAACCTGTGCAAGCTGCCCAACTATGTGGACGACAACTTTCAAGCGAAGATTCTCGCAGAATCGACAGGATGGACCAGCAACTGACAAGACTCGGCTACAGGAAAGAAATGGACAGAACGGGGTACATAGCAGTGTACCATCTAACAAAACATCGGTACAGGCAGAATTTCGACAAGAGGGAGATCCGCCGGAACATCGCATCAATTGTAGTCATGCATGCGGGATAAAATGCTTACAAAGAACACCATTTCTCCTGCCGTTTATACACCAAGAGTAATAACAGCATGCAGTATGCCAGGGCTTAAAGGAGCAAGGTATTGGATCTCATATATGCGTTATTTGACTGCCGACGTAGAGGGAGCCACCTGGCGGCAGTAAGACAAACTACAAAAANTTTAACTGACCTCCAAACCATCCGTTAGATTCTTCTTTAGCGTTGTCGTTAGGGGAAAACAAAATGGCCGCCAATCCAGTCTTGTTTGGCCCTCTTCAGCCGAATTTTAGGGCACAGCGGCATTATATGCCACGGATGAACCATCAATGTTTTTAATAAGAAAATTTTTAAGAGATACCGTTTTTCCAAAGGACCTCCAAAGGAGCACTGGTAGGGGACAGGCACTCAGCGTAGAAGTGCAAGTGTTAATTGCATCGCGTTTTTTGCCTCCGGTACCTTCCTCGAATAATCGGCGACACCTTTGGCGTGGACAAGGCAAGGGACTGAGTCACGGTGTGTTCACGCTGTGGACAACATTCTAAATGCTGTCAAGGATGATTTCATTTACTGGCCAACATCTCCAGCAGAGAGACAAACCAACCAACTTGGGTTTTGTGTACACTCAATAATTCAGTAGTATCGGCCTCCGCTCGAAGCTGTCACCCTCAACCACTGAAACACTTGGTGCCAAAGTCTGTCTCTGAACACTAGATGTCACTACCAGTTGTTGAAGAACGCGCGCAATCAACCAGCCAATGAACGAACAGCCAATAAGAAAATTTTTCATGTTTTCCCCTAGTTGTGTGAAATACTGGTCGCTGATAGGTTGATGACAGTTTGCGCCATCTAGCGTTCAGAAACATGATTAGGCCCCATCTGTGCCAGTGGTTGAGAGCGTATCACTAGTATTAAGCTCGAGGCCACTGGGGACGAGTGTAGGTTTTTTTGAGGTGGTGCGTTTTCCCAGAGTTATTGGGTGCATTGATTGCACCCATGTCCGGATATAGTAATATGTCCAAGTGAGCCAGATGTTGAGGAACTAGAAGAAGGGCATCAACTAGCCATTCTAGCAATTCCAGCCAATTCCAGGCCTAGATGAACAGCATGATGAGCATGCACATGATGATGCACAGGCTCAGCCACCTGCAGCTGCACTACCACGACATGAACAACCACTAACACAGGTTCCAAACTATGAAGCCTCGTTTATGAACAGAAAAGGGTACCACAGACTCAATATACAGGCTGTCTGTGACAGTAAAGCTTAACCAAGTTATTAATTTACCATTTGACAAATTTTCTTAAATTCAAACATGTAATAAATAACAGATTTGTTCAAAATTTGACTCCATAGAGCAGTAGTCAGCTGGCCACTTCCTCCATCTTGGTCAGCCAAGGTCATATCATGGGTACCATGCCAAGTATGATATGGGGTGCTGAATGTGAAAAAAATGTCAAATTGGTTCCCTACCCTCATGCTGCTGTAAACATTGTATAAGAATGTAGGGAATTTTTTATTAGATGGCCTGTTGGTGTGATGTAATTTAGAGCATGAAAACCTTAAATAAAATCGTGTGTTATCTATTTAAAGCTGAAGTGGCTACGCGATAGGCCCTTACAAAGATGGGACTGGAGGCCTATTATACCACATTACTTTTTAAAAATTCTATTCTTCTTCTGTACATATGAGGAGTTCATATCAGTGTAGACTTTAGTGTATTAAAATTTTTCGATTGGGATCCACATTAGAAGTTGGTAAATTTAAAAGAGTATATTTCACTCTTCAAAGGAGTATTCAATTAGTAAAGTATTGCAAACTGATAAATCTCGAGGAGTATTTCATGGAGGAGTATTTTGAAATCTCAATGAGTATTTTAAGCAAATATCGGTGCCGGCCTCTTATCTTAAGCCCTTGGAACCATGCGAGTAAAAAATGTTGTTTTCTACTTTTCCAGGGAAATTTATCAACATAGTAGCCAAGTGGCCAGGGGCTACGCACGTTGCGGGTTACAGTGGCTACCCGTGTTTGCCATATTTAATGACCATCTACAGCAACCGCAACAGGCATATTGAAAACCGTTACAACAATGCTCTCTGCGCAACAAGAGTGTGGATCGAACATGCATTTGGTGTCCTCAAGAGACGATTTCATGTGGTGCATGGTGAAATCCGAATGAGACCAGAGAGAGCAGTCAAAATAGAGTCCGCCCGCTGTGTGCGGCAAAATATCGCAAAGATGCGGGGAGAAAGAGATCCTCCAGACCTCGATGACACTGATGCGCGGAGAAAGAGATCCTCCAGACTTTGATGACAGTGATGCGGGGAGAAAGAGATCCTCCAGACCTCGATGACAGTGATGCGGGGAGAAAGAGGTCCTCCAGACCTCGATGACAGTAATGCGGGGAGAAAGAGATCCTCCAGACCTCGATGACAGTAATGCGGGGAGAAAGAGATCCTCCAGACCTCGATGACAGTGATGCGGGGAGAAAGAGATCCTCCAGACCTCGATGACAGTAATGCGGGGAGAAAGAGATCCTCCAGACCTCGATGACAGTAATGCGGGGAGAAAGAGATCCTCCAGATCTCGATGACAGTAATGCGGGGAGAAAGAGATCCTCCAGACGTCGATGACAGTGATGCGGGGAGAAAGAGATCCTCCAGACCTCGATGACAGTGATGCGGGGAGAAGAGATCCTCCAGACCTCGATGACAGTGAGGAGTGATGAAGACGATGAAGGACCACATGATGGTCGCCACCACAGGGACCACTTAGCACAAAGATATTTTGCAGGAGGTTTACAGTAAGGTAATGATGCATTCCAGATAATCAAGTTGAGAGGTAATGCTTAGGCAATCAGAGTAGCTGAAAAAAAGAGATAGACATACTGCTCATTTCAGGTCAGAATATGAATTTATTTTAATATCATCAAATTCCAGCGAGTCGCAAGGGTGCGTACATAAACTGTTTCTGGCGACTGATCAGTCGCCTCCAGTTCCAGTTAGATCCTCCCAGTCGCCAGGTAGCTCACTGGCGACTTGTATCCAGTCGCAAGTGCGATGTACGCCCGGCTTTACACTACGTGTTATATTTGACGACACCTGCTTTAGGAGGAGAATCCCTTTCTCTCCTTTTTGGCCAAACAACCACCTCCCCGTGATCTGTCGCAAAAAATGCACGAATACCACTTGATTCTGATAGAAGTGTAAGTGTTCCATACGACCTTTGGTTGGGGCTTTTAAATTTTAAATCACTATGCCACGTCATCTTATAAACCTTATGTACGACTGAGACAAGTTTTGATGCATCAAATAACAGTAGAGAGTCATGTTGTATCAAATCTACTACATCGCTGGTGAGAATTACTGCCTGGAACAATTTATTTTTGCACGAAGTATTCTTGAAGACCGTTACATTTGTTACGTCATACATTTTCCGCCTGTCTCTCAAAGTGAGAGTAAAAGGTTGGAATTGAAATGTGTATAAATTCGTTTGGAAGTCACATTGAACGTCCAACATGAAGATAATATTATTGTAATAACCAAAGTCATTTCTGCTGTAAATGTGTCTATTACCCAAATCTTTTACATATTCAAGCCTAAAAACAAACCCTTTATTTTTTATCTTGAACCAGTGTAAATCGGAAATTAACGTCATGCTGCCTCGTTTTGTTTTTTTCCTGTAATACAATACTTCAATAAAGGCGTTGTCACTGCATGATGTAAATCTGAGGTCCTTGAACTTTCTCCGGTGATTCGTGACTCTCCTTTTGATTTTTTCAAGTGGAATGACTAATTTTCGTACAGAATTACCAGAAGACAAGTTTTGATGCATCAAATAACAGTAGAGAGTCATGTTGTATCAAATCTACTACATCGCTGGTGAGAATTACTGCCTGGAACAATTTAGTTTTGCACGAAGTATTCTTGAAGACCGTTACATTTGTTACGTCATACATTTTCCGCCTGTCTCTCAAAGTGAGAGTAAAAGGTTGGAATTGAAATGTGTATAAATTCGTTTTGAAGTCACATTGAACGTCCAACATGAAGATAATATTATTGTAATAACCAAAGTCATTTCTGCTGTAAATGTGTCTATTACCCAAATCTTTTACATATTCAAGCCTAAAAACGAACCCTTTATTTTTTATCTTGAACCAGTGTAAATCGGAAATTAACGTCATGCTGCCTCTTTTTGTTTTTTTCCTGTAATACAATACTTCGATAAAGGCGTTGTCACTGCATGATGTAAATCTAAAGTCCTTGAACTTTCTCCGGTGATTCGTGACTCTCCTTTTGATTTTTTCAAGTGGAATGACTAATTTTCGTACAGAATTACCAGTTAAATCGAATACATGCACTTTTATTGTGCTCTGTGCAAGTTGATTAAATTTTCCCAATTCGTTTCCAAGGCAAATGACGTCATTCCCAATTTCACCTGTGATGTAAAGGGCATTATGTATTTTAAAGTTACTTTTTAACTTAAACATGAGTCTTCTCCTGTCCAACAAGTAAACATACACATTACGTGGGGAAGAAAAAACATGTGAACCGTCCGTCAGCATTACAACAGCTTGGCGTTTCTGATGGTAGTATACTGTAGAATACGACAATGGAATGTCCCCCACTATATCGATGTCCTGTCCCGATGGATGGAGAAAATAAAGAATAATAGGAATTGATAAAAAGGACGACAGACGTGATTAACGCCTTCTAAAGTATAATTCACCCAAAGTGCCAAGCTTGGAAATGTGCACAAGTCACTGGTAAGTACATGTGCCGGTAATCCATGTCGCAGTTGCCTAATGATGTTAGGGTCACTTGAACAGCCTATAGCAAACACCCTAAGGTTGTGCTCAGTCAACTGGTCAGTATTCTGGTTTGTGGATTAATGATTGTGTTCACTTTACGCCGCCTGTTGCACGGCCTGGGGCTGTATGCATCAAATATCTTTAGTGTAAAATGAAGGGCCTAGAACACAAACGGCACATGCCNTGAAGGGCCTAGAACACAAACGGCACATGCCCATTTTAAAAAAATCTCAGTAGTGCATGAGTTGCATCCTGTAAGCAGTGGGCTAAAAGTGATATACTGAATGTACAGAGTCTATGTATATTGTAATGTATGGCATCACTAGCTACAACCTATTTTGCCGCCAACAAAGCGAAAAAAGGGGAATTTTACACTTAAGATGTTTTATGCATACAGCCCCAGACACTTTGCCCATGTTGAAGTTAGGGTGAATTATACTTTATTATATGCATTAGCAAAGTTTTATTCGAGACATGTGGTGTGTTATACTATTCGAGTGCCCCCGTCTGCACCGGTTAAAGGAGCACGGCGTGCGGTCTCTTATCGGTATTTTTACGATCGACGTAGAGAGAGCCACCTGGCGACAGCAAGAAGAACTACAAAAACCCATTACAAAATGTACGTAATACATCGAGTCATTTCGCCGACAACGTAGTTAGTCCCTGCGGTTGGAGAGTGGTGCCGGCTGTCGAGAAAAGGTGCCAATACCGGGCTCCTTTAAGTTTGATCGATCATTTGCAGCAGAAAGCAAGTTTGCGGTAATTCTGATGAAAGTGCTTTTGATTTCAAATATTCCATCCCCAATTTCATTCATAGCTGGCGGGATTCTTGAAACTGATCTCGTGTGATTTCTGGCATCTTTGAGCCATCAAACTACGGTATCGTTGACGTTTTATACAATAAAACGTTCATGAAAGATCTTTTATTATGGTTCCCGATCACTAAGATCGGGAACCATATTGTTTTTGGTCATGGTGTCTGTGTGTGTATCTGTGTATCTGTGTGTGTGTGTGTCCGTCTGTCACGCCTTCGTATCTTATCTCCTTCAACAGCTACAGCTCTGGTAACACATCCTACCCCTAAGTTTGTCAACCTGGGCAATCCAATGAGCTAATCATTTTCAACATCCGATGCCTCCATCATGATGTAATCAACATATCAGACTTGATAGTCCGTCACGCTTTTATCTGATGGCATAACTCAGCTCCTTTAGCACCAAGAGCAACAGAAACAAGTTCTACCCTTAGGTTTTCATACCCTGGGAATCGAATGGACTACTTTTGATCTGAGACGTTGGGGTCATGGTGATATCAATATCACATATTTGATATTTTGAGATAACTTCCCATTTTGTCAACTGAGCAACATGAAACAAGTCTTTGTTCATGCCTGCTTATCCAAGTACTGCACTGTGTTAAAATTCTCAGTCTCACGTGTCCGGGTGATTAAAATATCATGAGATTTTGATATATCAAACTTGATAATTTGAATTATCATACCTCAAGAGAACGTCAGTCAATCACAGCGTGTCATTTACGGTCACGTGCAATGCGATAATTTTCATTATTTCATGGCATTATTTCATGTTCGGCCGTCGGCAGTGTCATCGACGATCGTGATCCGTATCCTACTCCGCCACTTTGCCCTTCCTCCAGCCGGCCGATAGGCGGCCGTGCTGTGGGCGTAGCGCAGGCCCACATATGCCTACATACCGGTGTCAAGTCCTACGATCGAAACACGGTGTATTCCGCAACCACAGCCTTTTTGTTTTAGCATGTGCCAAGAAAGGATTCATTGATTGGCCTTGCCATTTTTTCACAAAACGCCCCCTAGTGGCCACAGTAGGAATCGCAGCACGCTCAAAATCGAACTTGGCCTAGATCTTGGGGCCATATATACACACGTGCAATATGAAAACGATCCATTGAAAACTGAAGACGCTAGAGTGCAGACAAGGCAAAGCCCAAATATCGGGCCATTTTTCGTTATTTGACCTATTTTCCCATCAAAATTTGGTCAAATCAAAAACCCGTTATATATATGATGTAACATGATTAGATGTACCTAGGGTTCAAATTTGAGCATCCTTGCTCAAATCGTTAGTGAAAAGTAGCCATTTTTCATTTTTTCACTAAACGCCCCCTAGTAGCCATAGTAGGAATCGCAGCACGCCCAAAATCGAACTTGGCCTAGATCTTGGGGCCATATATACACATATGCAATATGAAATCGATCCGTCGAAAACTGAAGACGCTAGAGTGCAGACAAGGCAAAATGTTACCCACTCACGCACGCACGCACGCACGCACGTACGCACGACAGACCACCACTAAGGCATCTAAGCACAGCATAAGCCCTTTTGCCCTTCAGCCAAGCGGGCTTAAAAGGACGACAGACATGATTAACTCCTTCTAAAGTATAATTCACCCAAACTTCAACATGGGCAAAGTGCCAAGCTTGGAAATGTGCACAAGTCAGTGGTAAGTACATGTACCGGTAATCCATGTCGCAGTTGCCTAATGATGTTAGGGTCACTTGAACAGCCTATAGCAAACACTCCAAGGTTGTGCTCAGTCAACTGGTTAGATATTGTGGTTTGTGGCTTAATCATTGTGTTCACTTTATGGCGCCTGTTGCACAGGCCTGGGGCTTATCCATAAAACATCTTTAGTGTAAAATGAAGGGCCTAGAACACAAACGGCACATGCCCATTTTAAAAAAATCTCAGTAGTGCATGAGTTGCATCCTGTAAGCAGTGGGCTAAAAGTGATATACTGAATGTACAGAGTCTATGTACATTGTAATGTATGGCATCACTAGCTACAACCTATTTTGCCGCCAACAAAGTGAAAAAAGCTGACACATGCCCTTTGTGCTCCAGGCCCTTCAAATGTCCCTTAAACTATTGTTCCAAAGAAAAGATAAGATAAGGGGAATTTTACACTTAAGATGTTTTATGCATACGGCCCCAGACACACTTTGCCCATGTTGAAGTTAGGGTGAATTATACTTTATTATATGCAAAGTTTTATTCGAGACATGTAGTGCGTTATACCTTGGAGGAATAATTCCTCCAAGGTTATACTATTCGAGTGCCCCGTGTGCACCGGTTAAAGGAGCACGGTGTGCGATCTCTTATCGGTATTTTGACGATCGACGTAGAGAGAGCCACCTGGCGGCAGCAAGAACTACAAAAACCCATTACAAAATGTACGTAATACATCGAGTCAATTCGCCGACAACGTAGTTAGTCCCTGCGGTTGGAGAGTGGTGCCGGCTGTCGAGAAAAGGTGCCAATACCGGGCTCCTTTAAGTTTGATCGATCATTTGCAGCAGACAGCAAGTTTGCAGTACTAGTAATTCTGATGAAAGTGCTTTTGATTTCAAATATTCAATGCAGTTGAAACGTTATGATGCTTAGTTATGTTATATTGTGGATGGGTCGTCTGGAATGACTTCCACGTTTTTCACCCATTAGCTGCATGCTGCTACTGCTGCGTGTGATTTGCATAACGACCTAACTGACATTCCTACGGTTAAAATACATGTAACTTAAAAAACAATGCTGGCGAGAATGTTATCTGAAATTCATGTTAAGGTCAATTTCCCCCATTGTCCTTAACATGACGTAGTTAATGTTTTTGAAAATACTCTTTAAACGCTCATCAAGCAGAAATCTCTGAAATCTTCTTGACAGTGTTGTTTCTAAGCTGCAGGATTCACCTTCTTTGACCACAACACGACTCCACCTCCGGTCCTTGTCTTGTTGCAATTCAGTATACCTGGTCTTGCAATACGGCAGTGACTTTTGAAAACGCCCGGTCGATACGAAAAAAATCGACAATCGTTGGTATTAACACAATGAAAACAGCACTCCAGAGATGACATGACCTGATCAGCCGCAAGTGCATAATCAAAACATCCATTTTTCAACGTTAAAAAGAATTGTGGAAAACGTGCGACTGACATCCTGATGGACAAATTTAATGTTCTTTACAAGTACTTCATAACCTTTCGTTTGCACAATATCAAACTAGTCAACGCATTTTGGCCAAAAGTAGGGTTTTAAAGGGAGACGACT
>NMRB01000285.1:286450-304060 GCA_002633025.1 Notospermus geniculatus
AACTGCCACGTCGTTCCACATGTGACCTGATGACCGTGACCTGCACCTTCGCAGTGGCCTCCTGGTGGCTGAGTCATAAGTAACACTACGCTGTTCTGCCATCTATTGGAGATTGATAGAACTAAATCGTAATTAAATCGCTAATTACTAATTAACCAGAGTAGCTAAGGGGCTGTAAAAAAGTTATGGTTGTTTTCAATCGATAGCCGACCTTTGACCGTTTACCGCTCGTCAATAGATGGTCTGGTTTGTTCTGTAGCTCCACAGCTGGAATTTCTATATAATAGTGGTATGAGATGATCAGGGGCGGTCCTTGCGGGCGATAATGGTACTAGTGGGGCTTCGCCCATACGTTTCACAGTTCGCCTCAATTCGACGAGTCACTCCATTAATAATCCTTATATTGGGACTTGTTTGTCGAGCTGCTTGATGAGCAATACGTTGATTCAGTCTTATTTATCAAGCGAGCTTGACAAGCAAGCTTCAAATTGAACCTTGCACGTCGAGCTGGCGATAAAGAGACGGTACCGTAGACAATTATAAAGGAGTGCTTGGATCTCTTACACGTCTGTTTGAAGGCGACTTTATTCTCAATTTTAATGAGCTGTGAGGTCCCATGCGCTGCTGACACCAAGCGGTAACAACTGGAAATAACCATTCCATCAAACGCTAGGCCCTTCCTATTTACAATGAACATACAATAGGCTGTAATCCATGTGTACGCCCATATCAAAGTTTCAGTTTCATGCCATTTTTTCGACGGTTAGAAGACTATCTTAAAAAATCGTTCTATAGTGGTATACAGGGATCTCTCACTAAGCTAAAGTCGATTGCTTCATGAAGAATCAGTTTGCCAATATTTCTAATTTTCGGCCGCCGTTTCGAGCAGGTCTACACAATGAAATACAATACAACTCACAATAGGCTGTAATCCATGTGTACGCCCATATCAAAATTTCATGCCATTTTTTCGACGGTTAGAAGACTACCTTAAAAAATCGTTCTAAGTGGTATACAGGGATCTCTCACTAAGCTAAAGTCGATTGCTTTATGAAGAATCAATTTGCCAATATTTCTAATTTTCGGCAGCCATTTCGAGTAGGCCTACACAATAAAATACAATACAACGTGTCTCCCATTCACACAAACCAACCACAACGTTTGCCATATATGGTCATCGCACTACACGAGAAAGACATGCACACAAAGCACTACGTTCAAATGGTCGTGCTTAGTGTTCACCAATTAACTGCAGGATGTTCCCGAAGAAACAAAAACGGTGGCAGCTCAAATAAGACATTTTAAATTTGCTATGTACGCAGTAATTTAACTTAAATTGTGTAAAACTATAGACGTACATGTATGAGAATGTAAGAAATACGTAACATACATCACATGTATCATATCCGTTAAGCATCTTCTAGCACCTTGCACTACTAGAACACCGTTTTTTGTACCATGCAGTACGAAATAAACATATATATATATAAAGGCACGCCTCCTCATGAATATGCATAATGGCGCCACTATTGTAGGAAAGTAAAAGGACAGCAAGTTTTCCTAAATATCGCAAAAACCATTTGAGCTACAGCAATGGTATTTGCACCCAATCTGTAGCAACATGTTGGGCAGAGAAGAACCATGGTGTTTTGCCAAAAACAATCGTAGTTTAAATTAAGAGAAAAATGACATTTTATAAAATCACTTTTTTGACAATGTTTGAAAAATCGTCCGATTTCAAATTTTCTTTCTTCATTATACATGTATTCAACTTGCCTGACTGACCAACATCTGCAACTTTTCCGTTTTAAAATCTCTAGAAAAAATGCCTCTTTTGGCATGTTTTAGCAAAAATATATCCCACTCACACAGTCATGTAGAAACATCTCTAGGACAGCCCCTCTTAACAGATTTTATAGTCTGAAGTCTACGCCTAGGGCTGTTCCAGTTCAGTTGTCACGTTATGCACCAAATGACGAAGTGACACTGTCTTCAACCCATGTCGTTTCAGTGCAAAACCTCATCAATACCATGAATTGGCTTTTAATGTAAAAGTAAGTTAGGTCATACTGTCAATACAACTAGAATCTTGGGAGGCCACAGGTTTGTTGATCACTGTGTGTTATGACGCCAAGATTCCCTGGTAAAGAGGGGCTGTCCCAGAGGTGTTGCCTGCTTGACTGTATGAGAGGGATTTATTTTGCTGCAAAATACCATAACAGGCATTTTCTCTTGAGATTTTAAAACGGAGAAATTGCAGATGTTGATCTAATGAAGAAAGAAAATTTGAAATCGGACTATTTTTCAAAAATTGTGAAAAAGTCATTTTACAAAAGGTCATTTTTCTCTTAATAAACTAAAATTGGTTGCAAAATTGGGTGCAAATACCATTGCTGCAGCTCCAATGGTTTTTGCGATATTTAGGACAACTTGCTGTCCTTTTACTTTCCTCCTAGAGTGTACATGCAGGACTAACTTAACACGGCTGTAAGCGACAATTACTGCATGTAACACTTATGTGATGTTCTGAGGTGACATTGAGGTTGTGTAATTGTGTGAGCTAGGCGCATTTTTGTAGAGACATCAGAAATTCATGTTACGAAATGTACACTTTTCACAGATGGTCAGGACCGTAAGGGTTAAGAACACTCCCGCTTCTACTGACTGCAGAAGAGGACAACAGCTGGAGTTGACCCTTCAAATGTCTCATCGACACCGATTATGAAGGGCAAGGGCAAGGGCAAAAAGGACAACAAAGGGAAAAGCTCCTGTTGCCAAGCGAAGGAGGCTGCGCGAAGGAGGATAGAGACCACCACGTCGGAATCAGAGTCAGAGGACGACGCCAGCAGTCCTAGTTGCTGGGACGACTCTGATTCTAAGGAGGTCTTTTCCTCCGACGAGGGCGACTCGTCTGGCCACGACTTGGACGGAGTGTCGGACGAGGAGGTCGCTGAAGCATTCAGCTACCTGGAGGAAGACGAGGATGAGGATTTCGAGGGCGAAATCCCTCCCTTCCTTCAGGAGGAACTGACCTCCTTTTCCGACTGGCTCCAGAGTGGTTGGGGCGGCGGTAAGCCCAAGCGGTCTGCGCAGAACACCAAGAGCCGGGTCGTCCAAGTAGCAAAGGCTATGTGCCGTAACTCCCTTGCGAGCCACATGGACAATGTGGGCCATTTCGCAGGGGAGTATTACGAGCCACACTATATAAAAATGGCACGCAAGGCGAAGGGCGACCCGGCACTTTGGTGTCTACGCTATGTGCGTACAGGCTCTTCCTGCGCTACAAGATGTCGAAGTGTGCCGACCACGACACCGTCGAGCTCAACCGATTGATTAAAGCATGCGACACTGTCGCGCAGTTTATCGCATCAGTTAAGAAAATCAATAAATCGCACAACTCTCCGCCACGTCAGGGAGATGAGCACATGCTGATGCAGAGCAAGGGACTGATATTGCTGACCATAGGTGCACTCCTGACACTGCTGATAGCCCTTTCCACGATACTTCCAGGGTTGATGGAATTGGAAGCACCACAAAAAAGAACCAAAGAATGGATTGTGTTCTCCCCGATGATCTTGTTTACTTGTTAAAGGAGAAGGGGGCTTATTTTAGAGAACACAATGTTGACACAGGTCGCAAATTCGCATTGAAAGTATCCAATGTGTTGTATCAGTTGTTGCCTCATTTTCACAAATTCACAAATTCTGATCTGAGGGTGAAACAGGGTGGTGTAATAGAAAATGCATAGCAAGCTACTTCTTTAAGCAGGGTGGTAAAAAATTGAACAGGCTGGTGAAGTGACCACTGAATTTTGAACAGGGTGTCAGTCGAAGCATCTACCGCCTGTCTTTAAATTCACGAAATGTACTCTCACTACTAAATAATTCTCAGTTATCAAATAATAACGTGTTTCTTAGAACCGTCTCATTGTAATATACCGAAACGTGTATTAAATGCTGTTAACATGGTTAAAGAGATTTCCGTCTTTGTCGTGAATCGTCACCGGATCTACACCAATAGGACCGCCATTTCTTTGAGTGTTTGGATAAAGAAATGATGTGAAGAGATGCGTTTTATCAACGGGTTCCGAACCCTTACTGAGAGAGTGTGCGGCCGGGATGATGACATAGGGGGCTAATGGTCCCCTATGACATTTGATTGGGAACGGGAGACCAGATGTAACCTGTGCAAGCTGCCCAACTATGTGGACGACAACTTTCAAGCGAAGATTCTCGCAGAATCGACAGGATGGACCAGCAACTGACAAGACTCGGCTACAGGAAAGAAATGGACAGAACGGGGTACATAGCAGTGTACCATCTAACAAAACATCGGTACAGGCAGAATTTCGACAAGAGGGAGATCCGCCGGAACATCGCATCAATTGTAGTCATGCATGCGGGATAAAATGCTTACAAAGAACACCATTTCTCCTGCCGTTTATACACCAAGAGTAATAACAGCATGCAGTATGCCAGGGCTTAAAGGAGCAAGGTATTGGATCTCATATATGCGTTATTTGACTGCCGACGTAGAGGGAGGCACCTAGCGGCAGTAAGACAAACTACAAAAATGCAACAATGTACGCAGTAAATCGGGTCATTCCCGACACGTAGTTAGACCCTCGGGTTGGAGAGTGGCGCGCGCGATGGCGCCGGCTGTCGAGAAAAATAGCCCCGCTGTTGCGGGCATAACCCCTCGGCCTGTGTGTTTTACTGAAAGAAGATATGGGAAGTGGTATACCCTGTAATGAAGCTGAAATGAACTAGTTGTACATTAATTTGTTATCTGGAGGGTTGGTGGTTTTAGGTAATTGCAGTCGATATTGTGAGTGAATTGGAGACTAAAAATCCAAAGCATTCTCAAGTTAGAGTGTTCACGTCGTTGACCAATCAGATTTCACCTTTTGACCTCTGTGACCTTGAAATGTACGTCAAATGAAAAACCNCAGGCCCATGTACACAACTAGCAACCAACTAACCTAGGATGCTTTCTAAAGAAATCTTGTCAAATCTCAAGGCTGGGAAACTGTTGGAAAAGTCCGTGGGCTTGATCTTGGTGACACCTGTACCTTGTACGAGTTACGTAAGGAACACTCCACAGTCATCGTGCAAGGATGTTGTGCTGTGGTTGAGTTGGCTGACAGATACGCCTGATGGTCTCATTGATCAGAGCATTCGACTGCAGTGGGAGTCTTTGATGAAGGACAGCGATGTACACCTAATTGATATAGGACCATCGCCATCAGTGACAGTAACAGTAGAGTCGCCTGGGAAAGAGGTTTTTGAAGAATGGGTAAATGTCAGGACGGGAGAGGTATGATCTGAGGCCACCGAAGACACCACAGTGGGGTATGCCATCGGGCCTCGCCGTTCCCGGGAGGACATACAGTCAGACTGTCCATCGGGTTTGGCAGTGGGTTGACCAAGGAACTGGCCAGTCAAGGATAGTGAATGTGAACGCAACGATAACGAACGTGTTCGGCGGTGAAAGCAGACGGGACATTTCGACGCAGATTTCCGAGGAAGTTTGCGCCACCTATTTCTATGCGGAAGTGTTTCATTAGTATGCTCAGGTTCTCATGTAAATCAGAGGTTTCACGTTTTTAAACAGTTACAACAGTTTTGATTAAAGTTTCAACGAGAGTCTGGATGAGATTTTACACGTTTAAGGGCCTTTCAGTTGGGCCTATGGGTAAATGAGTGAGAATAGATGATATACTCCATTCAATGAGTTGTTTCCAATGCCAGGGAACTTTGATTACTTGTAAAAGGTTGTATGGGATTTAGGCTAGTGTTTAGAAATGTATCTTTTATTTCAAGTTTGTAAAATTTTGCACCAGGATGTTCAATTCTAAGGGGGGGGGAGTAGTGATGAATTTGACACGTTGGACCCGAGTGCTTAAGATGCCCGTGACAATGGCGGTACTGGGGGAAAATGAAGAAAGGTTTACGACAGAAGATGGGTGAGAAAAGGAATGCTTCCAGATTGTGGCTGCAGATGACCTAAAGGCTGCAGACAGATTGAATCAGGGAAAAACATTCATGCTCCTGAATCTCATCCCGAAAGGAACGTACTTCACTACAAATTCCGTTATAAGAAGAATGAAGATAGGAGAAGTAGAGAGAAAGAGGAGAGGTGAGGCTATGCCACCAAACTGTTGAATGTTCCTGGTAGGATAGCCATATTTAAAAGTTTGTTCGACAAAAAAACAATAGTGACGTGAATGACCTGGTAATCACTTCAATTTTTTTAATCATTATTCAGAAAACATACTGGCAGAAGGCAGAAAACATTGATTCAGAAAACATACTGGCAGAAGGCAAAGCTATCTTAAATCCACTTGACACACGCACCATTGACTTGAAGCGCTTGCTATGACTGTTGGGAGAAGGGTGTCCGTGCATGGTAAAGTTGTCCAAGTAAGTAGCCTACTGTAGCGAATGCTACTAGGCCCTTTAATACATTTGTATGTACAGTCTTGTTCGTATTAATATCAACACCTATTATCTCAAATATCTCATAAACCACCAAACCAATTTAAATGCGGTTTTCTGCTTAAGGTCAGAAATCTTGTTGACTACAACTGGGCATCAATGTTTTTGCACAAGATTCACTTCTTCATTGCGTAATCTGTCGTTGAAAAAAGGTCCAAAAAAAACTTTTTTGTTTCTGGATTTTTCACCAAAATTCCTTTGCTAGAATGAAGTTATGCCAAAATAAAGGCGATTTAGCAAGTTACTGTCAAAATCGGCCATTTAGTTTTTGAAAAATTGACGTTTTTGTAAAGCTATATCAACACCACTTGTCTTCCACTGCCAACAACTTATGAGACGGTCCCTACATAATAATGCAAACCATACTTCATGTCCCTTGTGTAGGCCGTCAGTGCATACAAAATCCATAGATCTATAGAACAGCGCTGAGTCCTATGTGGCAAAAGTGTTACATAATAATTTTTCAAGTGTGTGGAGGCTTTAGTGACCAATTCATGCACTGGTTAACTTCAAACAAAGATGACAAAGGCTACTAAGTTCTTTCTCAATGCCTGTTACTTTTTGCAATACAATGTCATGAATAACCAGTACAGGTCACAACATTTATCTCTGCCTATACAGTGACCCATGCATGGTGTATGGTTTGCATTATTATGTAGGGGCCGTCTCATAAGTTGTTGGTAGTGGAACACAAGTTGTGTTGATATAGCTTTACAAAAACGTCAATTTCTCAAAAACTAAACGACGTATATTGACAGTAACTTGCTAAATCACCTTTATTTTGTCATAACTTCATTGTGGCCAAGGAATTTTGGTGAAAAATCCAGAAACAAAAAAGTTTTTTTTGGACCTTTTTTCAATGACAGATTACGCAATGAAGAAGTGAATCTTGTGCAAAAACATTGATGCCCAGTTGTAGTCAACAAGATTTCTGACCTTATGCAGAAAACCGCATTTAAATTGGTTTGGTGGTTTATGAGATATTTGAGATAATAGGTGTTGATATTAATACGAACAAGACTGTACATTGTACTTCAGCTTTGTGTAAAGCTGAGGTAACTCAGCACTGAGACGAGGTTGCTCACTGACTTGCTCAGTGGACTCAGTATAAAAGACACCTCGGAACAGTGCTGAGTTAGTCCAGCTCTAGCTCTCAATCTGTAAACACGTTCTTGAGAGATTTCCAATACAAGTATAAAAGGTACGATCTTTTCTCGTTATCCTTTATGATTTGCTGGACTCCGGAGCTGCACAGCTAGCTCCGTCCCCATCGATCGATCGATATCTGCTAAACACGGCGCTGTAGGCCTACATACAAGTGTTCGGCTCTGCCGCCTTGTCGGTGCCTTGCGGCGTTCCCCCAACACTGGAATTTACACTACATACTCAGAAGTATTCATTTCTAAGCAGTTTTAGTGGTCTTCTTGAAACAATCAGGATTTTCAACTGAACAAGATTTAATAGCACCGTTTTAAAAAAATCTACTTTGAAGACTAGATGAGTAGTCTGTTGTTCTCAAATGGAAAGACTTCTGCACGACTCTGAAACAGACCCGATCCTCACGTTTTGACGTTGCGTTCGGACTCTGATATATTTGGCTGACCTGTTGATGACGTCACTATTTTTTGTGGTGTTGTCGCCGTGCTAGCGCTCGGTAATTCCGCATTTTATTATGCCCCGTTTATTAGTACAGTAACTATTGCAACTACTTCCACGACAACACAACAAAACTTCATGGCTGTTAGCATGGTCAGACCCAAACCATGCAAACGCAAACCTACATCATCACTTTCCGCTACTGAATCTGAATTATCACAGAAAAGTCTAGGCCGAGACCAAGACCTACACCTAGACCTAGGCCGCGGCCAGCGTGATGATCCAGATATCAGGGATCAGTATTAGGAAACCTAGGATGAAAGGGTAAATGTCGTCCTGGGTATATACAAAGATTACCCAGGATCTCAATCTTCACTAAAACAATACCCTGGGTGTAGTTTCGGTAGCGGAACATCACCCAGCTTCCATGGCTTCCGCAATCTGTGCCTAAGAACGAGTCCCATTTAGAAATTCCGTGGAATCTCGCGGTCTCGCGCCGCGGTACATGTTGAGTGTAGCTGTTCATGACATTCTTCAGGCGGTCACGTGACCACGGGCGAGACAACCACGAATCCAGGTGTCATACTACGACGCTGGGTGATGTTCGGCTACCGAAAGTACACCCAGGGTATTGTTTTAGGGAAGACTGAGATCCTGGGTAATCTTTGTATATACCCAGGACGACATTTACCCTTTCAGCGAAACTGAGGGGACCTGGATAGCGGACGAAGACTCTTTTCAATACAGCGCAAAAGCACAACACAGCAACAAAACACCATAAAACACAACAACAGCACAACACAATCTCACAGGCCAACAACACTTTTAGTCTTTATAGATTTTACGCTCTAGAAAAAAAATATTACAGTGTTTCCACCAGAGGGTACGAAGGGTACTATGCTAGTACCCTCAAAGGAACAGAAAAGGGCCATTTCCTTTAATTTCATGGGCTTTTTGCTGATTTTGAAGAAATTATTACCCTCAAAAAAATTTCTGGCAGAAACCCTGTATTAATATTATTATAGATCATCATCATCAAAGCGACAGTCATTGGCAACAGCCTCACCCTTTCCTGTTCAACATGTGCAATCAATCCCTCCATCAGACCTGAGCAGGAGTGGTCAAATTAGACATCCACAAGACGAGGCCAAGAGAAATATTCTGATGGAGTTGGAGCAGCAATGCCAGGAGCTTTGTTCTTTCACCACACTTCTGTGTTGCGGGAAGAACGTTGTGTGTCCGACCTCATTGATCATGTTGATGGCCAGATGAGAAGTGTCTTGCTGAAACGAATGAACGGTAAGCCTCCCTATGACATGAAAGGCATGAGATAATTTGTATTACAATCGTTGATGTTGAAACAAATGTTAAAATATTTTAAAGCACAGAGTAACACTTTTTTGGTTCTATTTTTCAGATTGGTGCACTAATGTGGATTTGTTGCTTAAAAACGTCTTAATAAATATCTGTAAGGACCAATTTATTATGATGATAAATTAATAAGCCATTTAAATAATGTGGTGGGAAATGTTGTAAGTAATTCATTAGAATCATATAATGATATTCATTAGACTTAGAATAAAAAAAATGTAATTGGATTTAGTTATTCCATAATGGAATCAGCAATCGCTTGGCTTAAGGCGAATCGACAGTCGTTTTGTAAACAGAAGGATGATGTTTGTAAACATTGCCCTCACAGCCAATCAGAATGCAGGAAATTAGTGTTTGTAAACAAAGATTCGTCCCCTTTTGCATCCCAATTTTTTGGCTGACAAATCGCTTTAACCCAACCGCCAACATCCAAAGTTCCTCTTCTCGATGAGGCAGTCAAGAGCACCAAGTCAGCTGTCGTGATCAGACGGAACGCAACAGCTTCTTCAGCCTTGTTGGAGACAACTGTGATGTATGGGTAACACTGAAATACATGTCACAAGCAAATCAATGATTGCCACTACTATGCCTTGATGTTTGTTTTCTCTCGTATATCGCAGTTGCTGGAAAAGATTTCGTCCGTTCCACCCAGTATCTCATCAGATGGATTAGGTGTGGAACTCTTTATTCTGAATAGATTTGAAAGAAGGCAGCTTTTATCATTTTACAAAGTCATCCATGGCAGAATGTGCTTCAAGAATTTGGCATGGTGAGTCAAGTGGATGAATGCAATTCTCCACGAACATATACCTCATCGGTTTTCAGAGGTCATGGCAAAAAAATCCAAAGTGTTTCCACCAGGTACGTATGACGTATGTTATAAAACATGTGAGCATTTATGAAGCAGCAATGCAAACTTTTTTGAGGTATCAGCATCCCCCCCCCACACACACACACACAAAAATAACTCATTGAAGCCTTCGATTCTCTTTGAACCAGATTACCATCTGCGTCCGACGCGTGATCAAAATCTGGAATCAAGTACTCCATCACTTCAAGAGCTTGCAAACATGCCAGCAGAGGACGGCTTCATCGACAGAATCCTTTTCTTCGTTAACCGGCCCGCTCTGTACAAGACTTCAACACAAATCAATGAGACAGAAAATCTTCTCAACGCACCACTCGTAGTATTCGAGAACATAGACGAAATACACCGAAATGCGAATCGTGTGTACGTTTTGAGTGAGGAGGCGCAGAAAGTTTTCCACGAATATTCGGACGCGGTCGTTGACTACGTGTGCAAACGATACGCCAACGATGACACAGGTAGGCAAAAATGATACCTTTCTTATCCATTTCTATTAGCTTGGCCAATGATCAGATTATAAAAAGAAAATTCTTCACCAACCAACCAACCAACCAACCAACCAACCAACCAACCAACCACACTACGGTTTGTTGTCAACTAATTAGATTCGGAGAGACGCCGGCGACGCGAGTTCTGAATTTGACAGAAAACGATGTTAAAGACCATCCTTTTGTCTGTTCACAACATTTGGTAACACGTATGTGTTATAACCTTCGAGGAATAAAACCTGACATGTTTTATTCCTCAAGTTATAACTAATGTCTGTCAACTCGTTGTATTATATCTTGGTGCAAATTGTATCATCGAATGATGTTGGCTTATACTTGCCGCACACGAGTGCAATTCTGTCTCCGACGTTGCATCCACAGGAGTTTTTTGTCTCAGCATCCTGTCACCGCACACGGTGCGTCAGCCGCCGCACACGATTGCAATTTTGCCTCCTGTAGATGCGGCGTGACGTCATTCGTCACCAAAAAAATGCCGGGACGAATGCCTTTTACACCCAAAATAAGGTTTTTCCTTACATAAAATGATTAAAATAGACACCAAGACCGATGGAAATATGTGTGATATCATTATTATATAACAATATCATGACGTAAAATGACGTCACTCCATCAGGCATGTCAGGCACTGGATCGCAGGACATCATGGAGCAAGCGCGAACGCCAAGCAAACGCAACAAACTTCGAGTTATTTTAGCGGTTTACTTGATACTCCGTTGACGAAGAAGGCGCCGCAAATACCAAAGAAGAGTATTGGTGAAGAGTTGGGTGGCTAGAAAAGAGGAACGAGGGTTATACAACAACCTAATCAAGGAGTTAGAATGGGGCGTTCCCGTTTGGTGTTGAGTGTGAGCTGTTGCAAAGTCCACACTTTCGGATAAAAAACTTTACAACAAATCCAGCAGCCATAAAATATTACACCAGTTTCATGAGTTATGAACATTTTTGTATAGTTTCATGAGTTATGAACATTTTTGTATGTTTCTTACGGTGCTGGGTAGGATATGAATTGAACTACAAATTTTAATGCAAGGCTCGCTTGATCCTGAAGATCAGCTGTTTCTCACTTTGATTACACTGCGACTGGCAAAACATGACTTTGAACTTGGATTGTTTGTTGTGAGCAAAAATGTTGTATTCAATTTGGTAATTACCTGGATAAACTTCGTATTCTTTCAACTAAAAGAAATTAATTTTTGGTCTACAAAGGAAGACTCCTCATCCACATTTTTCTATTTCACAGCTTCTAAAATTATTAGCGTATAGTGTCACCGTGGATAAACAGATGGCGCTGTGCATTATGGCAACGTGTGCCCGCCAGGCAATACTAATATATTTTGGATGTCTCCCTTCAACATATTTGATTATCACCAGTCTATCTGGCCTGACGCCCATCTAGCCTGGTTTGAATCCATCACATTTCCCGCTTCCGAGGAACTCAGTGCCTCAGCCAATCATCGGTGTGCGCAGGCTAATCGTCGTGCCAATCAAAATCCGTGTTACAGATGTGTGCAGGAAGAGAAGAGAAAGTGCCGATCGGCGATTTGTTTCACGAGTTCTGATTGGCTCGGAGGCAGACTCGAGTAGGGGGTCAGGGGCCGGTTGCACAAAACTCATGTTAGCGCTAACATGGTGTTAGCGCTAACTTTTATGTTAGATGACGTCAAAATCCATTGTCATTTTACGTCATTTAACATGATGTTAGCACTAACATCACGTTAGCGCTAACATGAGTTTAGTGCAACCCAGCCCAGATTCATTTATAATTCATGAGTTAACGCAAAAGTTGACATGATTGAGACAAGGCTAAAGACGCAGTCGATGGCCTTGTTTGGACAATGGATTAAAGATAATATATCACGGGTATTTTCGCGGGCCAGGAAAATCATTGTTTATTTACATTTTGTTTGTTTATATCCAGTCTTTCTTTGTCTTATGAGTAATTTGTTAGTGGCATTCCCCTCTAGAAATTCTTTTGATACCATAAGTATTCAATCTGAGGGGTTGGCATGTCCCAAAAGTCCAAAATAACACAATGTAAACATCAATGTTTACGAACATTGAATGTAAACAACGAAGTCGTGATACATTATCTTTAACACCAATTTTTGGTTCCAGTTAAATTTAGGGTTCGTCATCCTTGCTAACAATCAGCCGGAATTTAAAAATGTGATTTTTTTTTAGGGTAAACATACTCGTGTCGCTCGTCGTGTGTTGCCACGATCCTAACATTTGAGAAACGATTTTGCACTCGAGCTTCTCCTCAAGCAAACCACGCAGATGAACTTGAGGAACTCCGGCAGACGGTTTTCTCTGTGTAAAAGGCAGTATTTTTTAAAATCCTCCTCATCGTGATGGTGGATAAACAACAATATGTTTATCTCGCCAATACGTATTACCCGCCATCGCGTTATCGCGTCCTCGCGCCGAGTAGAACAAGCCCATGTTTGCCGCCCTTCTCCCGCGGAGTAGGAATTATTAAGCACAGAATCTCTGACTCTACGGTCAGCTCCTGTCTTGTGCATAACCTTAGAACTCTATAAATAAAACATGATCATCAATCATGACGTTACGATAGCGCCCAATAGCAGGCCTTTTTGCCATGTAGACCTACGCCGGTCCACATCTATGCTGGGCAAGGCCTCATGCATGCACCCGGGCCTTTGCCAAATCTTCGATTATTATTGGCAAGCAGCAGCTTATCACAGCTGCGGCGGACTGTCGAGCCCATTGGGCCTATGATAGGCCCACCGGAGAATAGTGCAGCAACAAATGGAAACGTTTGAAACGCACCTACATGGAAACCGTTGATCACAACAGTAAAACAGGTAATCATCGAAAGGACTGGCGGTTTTATGACGAATTCAATGGACTGTACGGTTAAAGAATCAACCACTAGCCATCGTTTCTGACAGATTTGTCTACAGATTGTACTGATGTTGCTGATGAAGAGCCTGATGCTTCAGATAGGGAACTTGGAGGAGAGGCAGATCAGTAGGTACTCCTTTAGTCCCCCCCCAGACGTGCACGTAAATTAGGGAAGCAAACTCCAATTGTAAAATAGCTAGTCAATATGTATGCTGATAAACAAGCAAAACACTATGAAGATCAGAAAAAGGATACCAACAGAAGGCATGATAAAAGAATGCAAAGATCTGATAGATTTTCAGCAAAGCAATTCAAGAGCCAATGCACGAGAAATTCAGGCAGAATTTGTCCATTGTTATAGTGTTAACCCCTTCTGACCTGAGATGCAGGACCCCAGGGAGGACAATCCAACTTGCTTGAATTTCTCGTGCATTGGCATTTAAAGTAAAGGGTACAGCTGTACCGATACAAATCCTGTCTTTTTTCAGAGGATTTCAGAGGATTCTTTGTTCTGCTATGACGGGTGGTCATTTTTGATTATCTATATTTATTGTTCCTTCAACATCACTAGCAAACTGATGTCAACTATATGTAAGTGATGCCAAGACACTTACTGTTAACCCTGAATCAGACGAGTTGCCAAAGGCAAAGAAGAATTCAGTTATATGGGTATGTCAATTTTCCTCCTGAAGCTGAAACTATGGAATCTCTGGAGCTTGAAGATCTCAGCTGAAGGATGCTGTGAATATTGGGAAAACTGAGGTAGCGTTGGGAGTTATGAAACAAACAACATACTTCCGGCGAGCTGTCTTGAAATTACTGATGTCGGATCTGAAGTCACTGGAATCGGAAGGTTTAACTCTCTGCTTGTCTGATAGAAGACAAATGCACTTTCTTGGCACGGTTTCCTTTGTAGCAGCTGACAATCTTGCAGCGCATGAAATAAGTGGCATGTTTGAGAATTTACTGTCATCGAATCCGTAGATTCTGTACTTCTGACAGGCTTTCAGACATGCATGACATTTTCAGTGAAAATGATTACACTCTGCGAACAAAAGAATCTTACAATGCTGCTGTTACATGTACTTCTGTGGAAGCTGACCAGTCCCTCGATTCTGCCTATGGCACTAAATCTAGGTATGTGCCTAATGGTCTAGCTTATTACCATGTTACATGGGGTGTCCCATCAGACATAGTCCATGACATATTTGAAGGATTTGGGTGTGATGTTTTTACGCTGTCACAACTTAACGAGATCATTGAGATATTTCATTATTCAACAGATGACAAAGTCAACAAACCAAGCCCGAGGTCAGAAGAGTTAGCTAAATTTAAGATTAAGCAAACAGCAGCGCAGGCTAAGTGGCTCATGAAAAATCAAAATTAGTCGATTCGAATAAACTAAAGCCATACAAAGGAGACCAGAGACCACCCTGGTTCCGTAGTGCTCTACAGACACTGCGCCAGTAGCGAACTATTAAATATGCATAAGCTAGCCTATTGTTAAGTAGCAGGATTCTTTGATTTCCAAATGACCTATGGTATCTAAATTGCTGTCAGTTGATCCTTGTCATACAGAAGTTTTTTTTCAGGTGCTGATGATTTAGACTAAGATCGTACGTACAAACCTGGACCTGATGATGATTCATCACAATCACGCATTTGCGTGATCTCAGGAAGTGAGGAGGTTTGATCAGAAGAAATTTCCCTTTACGATGCCCTGAAAACAGTTTCAGGGGCACCGATGTGAAACAGCAGTGGAAGACCAATTCCATTACTGTCATGATGTCAGGAGGTCCTGGACATAAGGACTACAATAAGAGATTCTTCTGCCTATTCTGTCAACGACCACTACAGTCAAGACTGCCATTGCATTTAGAAACAGTGCACAAAAACGAATCTGAAGTTGCTAAATATATGGCTCCCACTGACAAAGCAGTCCGTTCCACTATGATGCTAAGATTCAGTAATCTTGGAAATCATATGCATAACATGCCGGTCATCAATAAAGAATAAGGGTGAATTGATTGTGGCTTATAGGCCGTCCTCAGAATATTCTTCAAGTAACCTATGTTCCCTGTGAGTAATGCCTTGGGTAGTCTGTCGCTAGCGAGTTACGGAGGCATGCAAGAAGATGTTTGTTAGCAGCGAAAGAGAGGAAGAAGCATCATCGCATGGTTGACAATGGTTGAAAGTAGGTCCTGGCCAAGCTCAGCTCAGATGATGTTGGAGGAGTCGTGAAGAATGATGCACTGATTATTTGTTTTGGGGAGAAACTGTTCCTGAAGCTGGGCCATGATAAAGAACAGTATGGTTATATCAGGAATACACTTAGGGAGGTTTGTAGTGGCGCGATAGCTTGTGACGTCATATCCTGGGGAATTCCTCGCAGCGGCGATCTTCGAAACAACGTTACGTCATAACTTTCCGTTTTTGTTAAAATTACGTCATTGCAGTTCAGTTCCCGATTTTGTAGAATGCGTACATGACGTATTTTCTAGATTTTCCGAAATTTACCTCACGCACGAGGCGTATTCTAAGTTTCTGGTGTTACGCATAAGGCTTACTTTAAGTTTCGATAACTTCGAAACGTAGGACGTAGCCTAAAAACGATTCGGTAAGAATATTTCTCGGATTTTATCATTTTAGGCCCAATGTTTATGAAGTCGCAGTTACTCATGCTTTTCTCTGTACTTTGTATATTTGCAGTTAATCTCCTCCCTTTTAAATCTACTCCTTCGTCACTTTCAACTCCTAGTATTGTACTATTCTTCCTTCCTTGGCAATATATTCTTCGGAGAATTAAACGAATCTATTATGTTGTAGTTGATCTCGTCCCATGTGCGCACAAGGCCCACAAGGTTGGAAGACTATCTAAGAGAAACGACTCGCCTTGTTAATGCAGATTTGACAGAAATCATCCATCCAGCTAAATTCACAGATGTTGTCTCATCAGCCAGAAAGGTATCCGGGTTTTTACACCATCATTAGCCCTAAAAATAGGCCACTTGGTGAAGAAATGTTCAAAAATATTGAAAGGGAAGGCACTGCAGAATGGAGATGAAGCTCAGTTGAATCAGACCGTTTCCTTCATGGATCTTTGTGAGACGGAATGGGCTGAGCATGTGTCAGTGCACGCGCTGCGTGCTTTCTCTGACAACAAACTTAGCCAAACAAAGTTGATTCCTTTGGTCAGCGATGTGATGTTGTTGACACAATACCTCAAGGAAATGGGAAATGATGCGTATGAAAAACTCCTCATTGAGGATGATCTGCATGCGTGGTGTGAGGTGAATCAAGCACCTCTGGCTCTTGTTATGTTGTTCAACAGAAGACGACAAGGAGAAGTTTCTAAAATGAAACTCAGTGACTTACCACAGCAACACAGTGGCCGGCAAGAAGACTTACCATCTGCACTTTCCCCTATGGAAAAGAAGCTGTGTGAAGTACTGGTGCGGATTGAAATAGTTGAAAAACGGTTAACCCTTTCGGGACGGATCTCGCCGTTTGGCGAGATTGGCCTATACCACACACCCTTGCACATTCAAACTGGCATAGAATCGTAACCAGTGGACCGATCCGCGTTCTCTTTGCGTATTTTTTAATGCAAGACTACCCCCCCCCCCCTCAATGCGGGATTTTGCTCCGTTTGAAGAAACCTGGCTAAAATTGCGTTTTAAAGCTTCTCCCGGGGTCTAGACTAGCAGACTCCAAAGTGCAAATCTGACATGTTGCGACAAAATGGCCACATCTCCGGAACGGAAGCAGCTACGACGACGCGACTGGCGCCAAAAGAAAGAGGACAAAAAAGTAGGTCTTTGGCCTAGCAACAGACGCGTAGGAGCAGCGGTTATCGAGATATAGACGTTTAAAGATTGGAAACCTGACGAAAACGTAGGCCGAA
>NMRB01000285.1:315217-328744 GCA_002633025.1 Notospermus geniculatus
AACCAATGCAGGCAAAAGCCTTAAAAAGTGCAATAGCGAATGACACAATGGCTATTTTTCCAACCGATTATTGTGGCAAGTCGTTGGGTTTTCGAATTGTTGCAATGACAGCCCAGCCGATTCACGTTGACCAATCAACGCCAAGAAACTGGCAGGCAGTACCGGTCTATATATTTTAATACTTAAGGCGACTTTCCACGTGCAAGTTTTCTTGCGCAAGTTGGCTCTCTATGGGCAATTCAACTGCGAGCAGCTGTTTATGTCATTGGTCCCAGCGTAAGCCGTGACGAACAAATAATGGTGAATTGCCCATTGTGAGCCAACTTGCGCAAGAAAACTGTCACGTGGAGAGCCGCCTTTATAGACCGGGTACTAGTCTAACTGAACCTGAAAGTGTGATTGGTTACAAAGCCACTGCTATGAGACATACGGTTATCCCAGCTGAAATGCCAAGAGGACTTGGCGAATCATATTAAAAAGCTGTCAGATATGTTTCATGGCCTGACATTGGATAGGAGCAGAGCTGCAAGCTGGCATATGACTTTGCCACGCAGAACAAGCTTGCCGTACCAAAAAACTGGGAATTAAACAAGAAAGCGGGAAGGGATTGGTAGGCCGGAGTCAAGTTGAGGCACAATCTCTCTATACGAACACCTGAAGCAACATCTTTTGGGTGAGCCACTGCCTTCAGCCGTCCCGTTGTGGAAAAGTTTAACGATAATCCAACGTCGGCTATGGACAGATATCAGTTATCAGATATCGGATATCAGATATCGGAGGACATGTGTAATTATGATGAAACTGGCTGCACTACGGTGCAAACGTCAAAGCAAGTAATGTAGTTGCACGCTGGCCTGCTGCCACACACGACGCCTTCATTTGGAGAAATAGTCATCTGAAAGAACTGATGGATGAGGCCAATGCCCGGGGAGAAGAAGGCCACTTACTTGGAGACAGCGGCTATCCATGCCAACCGTACCTCATCGCACCATATGCTGCGCCAGTAAACGAAAGCCAACAGAGACTGAACACGGCTCTATGTGCCATCAGGGTCCGCATCGAACATGCCTTTGGTGTTCTTAAAAAGCGCTTTCACATTCTTCATGGAGAGATTAGGATGCAGCCAGACCGAGTGATCAAGATTATTTCGGCCTGTTTCGTATTGCACAACATCGCCAAAATGAGGGGAGAAGTAGCGAATGCTTCATAAATATGGCCTCTGTTGTTTCAACATATCTCTCCCAGTAAAGATGGACTGAACACTGAACATGTCAGAAATTGCTAGTGTGATTTTGTTTATACATCAAATCGCACAGCATGGAACTTTTCAGGTTGAATATCCCACTTAGAGTGAATATCCCAGCTGCAGAAGAAGAATCAGAGGATGAAGATGAGAGGTACCTTTGAGTTTATTTTTTTTGTTAAAGCATCACGACCCATTTAATTTGGTCAATAACAAGTCAGTTAGCCCTGTCTGCCAGGTTTCTTTCGGACTAACATGTATCATAGCTTTTTAAATTTTTTGATTGAGTGCTTTACTGCTGGATGAAGATGGGAGCACTGAACACAGAGAATTGAAACTAAATTTTATTGTGTTTTTTCGAACGCCATACATGGCTAATTTCATGTTTAGCCTGTAATGACTGAACTTACTTGTAATTGGCAGGCAAGTTTGTTTTGTTTCAGTCAATATGAGGAAGAATCAATCGATATGACATTCAATCCATTATGGTAAGAAGTGGGGCCTGCCAACACTGAACCTCCAAAAGGGAGACTAACAGGAGATGTGGATGCTGATAAGGCTATCAAAGAAACAAAATGCATTGCATACAATTTTATACTAGAAGATATTGTAAAGAGGGCAGTGGGGTCAAGTTGTACTGTAATGCCACGAGCTGTTACAGTACCACAGTGTCATGCGAGCCACTTTCTCGGTTATTGTCTGGCAATGCTCCTAAAGTCCTACCCATGTCGTTGGCAGCTGGAGTTCCCAACCGAGAACAGCAGGGATGTACAGTGGGAATTTGCTGGCATCTATTGGAACCAGTGTGTCGGGAAATAACTATAGGAAGCTTGCGTTATTTGCTCAATTTATAAACTTAGGATTTATTGGTGAATGCAACATGTACACTCATGGAAAAAAGTAAATGGACAGCAGTTTTTCGTGAATACCTCCAAACCAATACAATGCAACCTCCAAACCTTTCAACTGTACCCAACCCATGTGTTGCTTAATGACTCAGTTATTTAATGCGTTTATGCCGTCCTTGAAATAAAACGCAGGAAATCTATGGACAACTTTTCAGTGTCTTGAAACGCCTGATGCCAGCCGTTAATCCCTCATCGATAATGATGGACATAGAACGGGCAGCTTCAAATGTCGCATCCGAAGCATTTCCAAATGTATTGTCTTTCTTCTTCTTGGGGATTTTCTAAATCCACCCCCTACACAGTTAATAATTGTATTATTGCAGTTATGTAAATGCTCCAGTTTTCTTCAATTTGTAATATTTCTATTTTACCGGATGAGGGCTAGCAGGATGCTGCCGAAAACGTTTGTACCGTGTATATAGACTATATAGATATGAATATTACATGTACATTCTGGATTTGCTCCTTTCTTTGGTTTTATAAACCTTAGTTTTATGCTCATAAAACTTAGTTTCTGTGGATAAAATATAGGTTTTTTGACAAAAACTAAGTTTTTCTCCTAAAAACCTAGTTTTTGTCTAAAACCAACTTTTATGGCAGAAAACTTAGATTTTTTTCCTTCATAAAATATAGGTTTTTATCAAAAAACTTACCTTTTGTCAAACACCTATATTTTATGACAAAAAACCTGGTTTTATGCCAAACAACCCCCATTTTATCGACAAAAATGCAAGTTTCTGCACTGAAATGTCCAGTTATTCTATAAAACTAAGTTTATCAGTCAAAAAAGCAGTTTTTTTTACTAAAACCAAGTTTTATGCCATAAAAAGTAGGTTTTTGATAAAAACCTAGTTTTTATGGAAACCTACCAGGTAGTACCTTTTTGAACTTCGCCCCCCACTGACCAAGATGATTTCGCCGGGACGAGGTTGCGAAATACCCGTCCCCAGTAGTGCTGTGCGTGCAACCATGTACATCATGACCCATGGGCCCGAGGTTTCCTATCCTCGTCCCAATATGACAAAGAAATCGTGTACATGGGACGAGGTAGAAAACTGAATATAAGTTTCGTGATAAAAACTACGTTTGTGTACGCCGTTTGTCCAGTTATTCAAGAAACCCATATTTTCTACAAAAATACTGGTTTTATTGAAGAAAAACTAAGTTTTTCCCATAAAACTAGATTTTTTAAGCATAAATGTAGGTTTCTTGGCTATTTGTCCAGTTATTGCCGAAAAACTAATATTTTTACTAAGTTTTATACCGATAATTGAAAAACCTTGTATTGTAAAAAACTTGGTTTTATTGAAAAAATATAAGTTTTATGACAAGAACTAGTTTTTTTAGGAGAAAAACATAGTTTTTGTCAAAAAACTTATATTTTATCCATAAAATCTAAGTTTTTAAGCATAAAACTAGGTTTTAGTGCAAAAATATAGTTTTTTGAACAACTGGACAATCCACCTGCCGTGCACGCTGACTAACCGTCAGTGTGGCGTTGACTCTCTACCTGTTCAGTGGCGGACAATCACAGTATGCCGCTTTAATTGCATTGCTTGTGTCAATTACCAGTTTACTGGCTTTCGGATTACTCTAAACTACGTACTGTGTTCCTGAGGACCCTGTTTCTGTAGGATTTTTCCGTGGATATTTTTCTGGTATGGGTACGAGTCATCCCGAGGTGAAAGATGTTTTGGATGAGTTCAATGATGAGCTCGCTGGAACAGATGATGAGGTTTCTCTGCTTGAACCTCCTCCATCTATAAGTGCTCAGCCATCCACGGGATGTGCTAATTCATCTTCAGCAGAGGGCATGTTGTCCGACATAAAGAAATCCCTCGGGGATATGTCATCAATTTTAATGTCCCTTGGACACGCCTGGACTGCTATTGCAAATAATACGCAGCCTGAACCGTCCCCTGTTCATCCACCAGCTAAGAAAAGGAAAATACACGATTTGTTGGAGTCAGACGCCGATGATGACACCAATACCATCAGAGTTCTACCTCAGGTTACAGTTCTGGCCAAAGACTAGGCGTCATCATTCTGCAATACACTACACTGGAAAATTTGATCGCAAGTACATGGTGCAGACACGCCCGCTCCGGCTTTCACACATAGACTCTCACTGTGGTGCAGCTATTTTCAGGTACCTGTGGTGGCGTTGTGAGGATGGACATTACGGAGAGTGGGATTCTTCAGATACAGTGAATGGATCTTACGCCGAGAATTTGCTGTTTGCCTCGTCCATCATATTTAGTGGCAACCACTATGAGAAATTCGCTCTATTTTCCAAGGCCTTGAACCTAGCTATCATCTCGAAGTCTACATTTTCTCTCATTTACCGACATTATGTTCATCCTGTAACAACATTCTTTAGGAACTTTCAGAGAGAACTTATCCTTTCAAATATCCAGGCTGTACCGATACCTGCTGCATTATGAGCTTGTGGACAAGAGAGAGACAAACTTGAAGTCGCCAAACATGGAAAAGGAAGGATGCTTGAGGGGTCTTACGTTCCTCAAGGACAAAGTGAACCGCGCCATCGTGGACTTCACGACAGACCAGCATCTTCAGATTCGATCAATGATGAAGACTTCGTTTGCTGAGATACCACATCAATTTGATATCTGGCACAAAAGTGTCAAAATACAGAAATCGTTGTTGGAAGCAAGCAATAAAAAGGGGTGTCAAGATTTACGGGAGTGGACATCATAGTAAAGAACCCACTTCTGGTACAGTGCTAAGGAAGCAGAAGGCAGTGTGGACAGGATGAAGGTAAATTGCTTGTTACTTTATCACACTAAGTGAAATGTTTTTTTTATTTTTGTGATAGACCCTCATGCATATTTTGCCCATTTACTTTTCATTTCATTGGATTTATCATGGTATTGTGTTGCACTTAGTCTGCCACTATGTCTTTACAGGACACATGGAGAAGTTTGCTATACCATGTGGCAGGTGAACATGAATGGCCAGGAGGCCAGTGCGCCAATGAACCAATGACAGATGATGGCAAGAAACCACTCCTTTTGAGGGAAACTGCAGCACATCGAGCACTGGTGGACATTGGGTGACTTTAAAGTTCGGAGTTGGTGTTAGTGTTGGTGTCAGTGTTGGTGTTGGTGTTAATCTGCAGCTCCAAACACCGGGTGTTGAGTCAACACCGGTGTTCACACCAGAGTTAACAAGCAGTGTTAACTTAACACCTGGTGTCAACCCCATGGGGAATCCCCACCTCCACAATCAGCCATTTTGACAGGATTTGTCCAGAGAAGGAGCAGAAGGTAGGTAAGGCATCAAAGTTTTATAGCCCATAGCGGCAGTAGGCCTATCAAATCAGATGGGCACAGTGCACTGGGTGTGGGATTGACCACGAAAATTGATTCCAATGGAGTGTTCACATGCGCTCACTTTCCTGTCCAAAACTCTTCTGTGACTGCAGTGCAGGCCCTATGTGCAACAGGTTCAGCATGTTTAGTACTTTCGGCTGGTTTCCAAACATGATTTGGGGCCCTTTGATCATCAGCTATTCCTGCAACTAGGCCTACCTCTTGGAAAGGAAGGAACAACATGGCTGCTAACACCAGCATGTGCTATCAACTCTCGCCGGTGTTGACCCCTAGGGGGTTGGTGTTAGTGCTAATGGAAAAGTCATTAAGATTTTTCATCAATAAACACCAAGCTCGGTTTAAGATAACACCTGGTGTTCCAGTCGGTGTCAAATAAACACTGATGCAAACTTTAAAATCAGTTCACACCAACACCAGGTGTTAACACTAACACCATGGCTTGAGTTTAAAGTTCGGGTTTAACTGAGGGTTGGTGTTGGTGTTAGTGTTAACACCGGATCTTAACCAAAACTTTAAAGTCACCCAGTGNATATAGTTTTTTTGACAAAAACTAAGTTTTTCTCCTAAAAAACCTAGTTTTTGTCTAAAACCAACTTTTATGGCAGAAAACTTAGATTTTTTCCTTCATAAAATATAGGTTTTTATCAAAAAACTTACCTTTTGTCAAACACCTATATTTTATGACAAAAAACCTGGTTTTATGCCAAACAACCCCCATTTTATCGACAAAAATGCAAGTTTCTGCACTGAAATGTCCAGTTATTCTATAAAACTAAGTTTATCAGTCAAAAAACCAGGTTTTTTTTACTAAAACCAAGTTTTATGCCATAAAAAGTAGGTTTTTGATAAAAACCTAGTTTTTATGGAAACCTACTTGTGTACTGCACCTGTGTACTGCACCTGTGCACCTGTGGACATTTTATGTCCAAGTGGCAAACTGAACCTGAAAGTGTGATTGGTTACAAAGCCACTGCTATGAGACATACATACAGTTTTCTCAGCTGAAATGGAAGAGGACTTGGCGAATCATGTTAAAAAACTGTCAGATATGTTTCATGGTGTGACATTGGATAGGTGCTGCATGCTGGCATACGAATTTGCCACGAAGTACAAGCTGTCGTACAAAAAAAACTGGGAATTAAAAAAGAAAGCGGGAAGAGGCTGGTATGCTGGATTCAAGTTGAGGCACATTCTCTTTTTACGAACACCTGAAGCAACATCTTTTGCGCGAGCCACTGCCTTCAACCGTCCCGTTGTGGAAAAGTTTAACGATAATCTAACGTCGGCTATGGACAGATATCAGTTCCAACCGGAGGACATATACATGTGTAACTATGATGAAACTGGCTGCACTACGGTGCAAACGTCGAAGCAAGTAATGTAGTTGCATGCTGGCCTGGTGCCACACACGACGCCTTCATTTGGAGGAAAAGTCATCTGAAAGAACTGATGGATGAGACCAATGCCCGGGGGCGAAATTTTTTTTCCCAGGATAGTTGGTACACAGTGTGTATTTATCAACCAATCAGATAGCAGTATGACGTATATTGTTTACATCATGAGTCTATCTTTAGATATCCACGTGTGTCTTATTGATTACCGTAAGGGACACACTGGGTTTCCCCATTTTCGTACGTTTTAAAATCATATCTGAATTATAAAATCGAAAGGGCTTGCATTGGGGAGTGGCTCTTTTCCGTTCAATTGTTTGAATTGTGTTTAGCCTATGGGGTGTAGGGCCTATCAGGTGTCAAAAAAAAATTAACTAGGCCTAGGCCTAGGCCTATGGAATGGATCAGTGGATGGATGGCGCGCCGTAAGATTGTTAGGGGCCTAGGTCTAGGAGTAGGGATTAAAACAGTAAAAAAGGTTGTCTCGCCCTGTAAGCCTAGGCCTAGTCCTCGAGATCCCATGCATAGGCCTAATGGATGTGTTAGGCTAGCAAGGCCTACCGCATAGCTAGGCCTACTCATACTGAGTGTGCATGCCGTGTAACACAATAATTCCCTAGGCCCTATTTAGTTGAGCGAGCGTCGAAACCACACACACTCACACTCCAAACGCATGCATCTGATTGACGAAAGAACTACTATAGGCCTACAAACCTTCAGCGATTGATATGTTCATTCACATCTGATTTGTCTCAGGCCTACAAACTTCGCGCTCGACATGCTCGAGTGCTTCCATTGTTCAATGCATAATGAGGTCAATGACGTAGCACTGTCCTGCCATCATCTGATTGGTTGATAAATACATACTGTGTACCAACTATCCTGGGAAAAAAAATTTCGCTGCCCGGGGAGAAGAAGGCCACTTACTTGGAGACAGCGGCTATCCATGCCAACCGTACCTCATCGTACCCTATATGCTGGGCCAGTAAACGAAAGCCAACAGAGACTGAACACGGCTCTGTGTGCCACCAGGGTCCGCATCGAACATGCCTTTGGTGTTCTTAAAAAGCGCTTTCACATTCTTCATGGAGAGATTAGGATGCAGCCAGACCGAGTGAAGATTATTTCGGCCTGTTTCGTGTTGCACAACATCGCCAAAATGAGGGGAGAAGTTGCGAAGGCTTCTTCATAAATATGGCCCCTGTTGTTTCAACATATCTCTCCCAGTAAAGATGCACCGACCTAATTAACCGAGACTGGTCGTTATGGGGTAAGTTGTGCCAATTTTGATGGGGTGTGCCAAGAGAAGGGTCTTGAGAAGCTCCTGCTGAACCAGAACCGCAACCAGAAAATGCAAGAAATATGGAAATTCCAGAAAGGTACAGGAATACTCTACGCGGGGAACTGTTCCTACAGCACGATATGGCATAGGGGATGAAAATCAAATACTCGTCTTCAGCACAAAAGAAATTTGAAACTGTTGGCCTATTGTGAAAACTGGCTCACTAATGGGAAATTCAAAACTGTTGCCAATATGTTCTTTCAACTGTACACAACCCATGCGTTGCTTAATGACTCAGTTATTTAATGCGTTTATGCCCTCCTTCAAATAAAACGCAGGAAATCTATGGACAACTTTTCAGTGCGGCAGCCTTGAAACCCCTGATGCCAGCCGTTAATCCCGAATCCATAATGATGGACATAGAACGGGCAGCTTCAAATGCCGCATCGGAAGCATTTCCAGACGTTGTTTCTACCACCTGTGCCAGGCAGTGCGGCGTAAGATTCAGGAGTGCGTTCTGGCACTGGATTATCGAGATCAGGAATTCGCTCTCAGTCTCTGTATGCTGACAGCGCTTGCATTCGTTCCTGTTGATAAACTGATTGATCACCTTTGAGACCCTTGAACCTGAGATACCCAATCCCAATGCTACTTTGAAACTACGTATATTGGAGAAAAGAGGGCGCAGATTTCCTATGTTCCATATTGCTAGGATGAACGTACTTCAGAACATGTGTCAAGGACCAATAATGAGGGATGGATTTCAGTGGAATGTCCAGGCTTTCCATCCTAACATTCCTGAACTACTCCACCAAGCCAAGTCCTGTTCTAACACAAACATTACTGGTGAAAGGAATTTTGCACTAGCCGATCATGAAAAACATCGTGCTCCTGCTGCAAAGCCTGGATTCGTTGAGGGCGAAGTTATGTTCAGGGTGAGCAAAGTTTCAGAGTGGATGGCTCGAAAATCACCTGAAGAGAGGGAAGAGATGGCTCGACTGGCCAGAAGAGATGCAGGATGCCCCACACTTGACACTAGATGGCGTTATCTTCAATAACACCACCAGGACAGGTGCTTGGTTTCCATCTTGAGAGTTGTGCAGATTACTACATTTTCGTAAAGGTTTTTAACAATCGTGAAGAGGCCAAGCCGTGCCACCACCAACTCAGAGAAATCTACATGTACGCTACAGATGTAGTTCCCAGAATAAATGATGTTGAAAATGGGTTGAAAGCGATTATTTTCCGACTAAAAGAAGTTTGTGTTTTGATAACAAGTGGTATTAGAAATGAAATGAATACTACTTATAAAGGAGTGTCTGTTTTTGTGGTAGGAAGCACTTTGAACATGAAAATAGTTCCGAGAACGGAAGGACAAGATGGCGGCCCCCGATGTGGACGAGAAAAGCCGGGATAAAAGAATGCAAAGGTATGCCTGTTGTGCGATGTAGAAAATCCTGGCTGGTCAATCTGAAACATGCAATGTATGGGGAGGTTATCTTGGCCAGATTTTTCATTTGGATGAACTGTAAGTGGAATTCTTGGCTTGATGGTAGTGTTATACGGGTCGCCCGACAGGCGCGTTCCATCATGTCCATTATGACGTCACGGTCACCGGGAGTCCCGGTGGTTTCCTCGGGAAAGCCCCAACCAGACCAACAGTGTCCCAACGTCGTCATGACGTCAACGGCGTTCAACGGTCCCACGGCGCCAGGGTTCAAAGGCGCCACTCTTGAACTTGACCTGCAAACCGGAGCACGCAAACGGCGTCCCTTGCTGATAAATCGAGCCCCGAGAGTCTAAGGTACGTTATCTACCGATTTATAACAGTACTTATAAATATGTTGGCTTTGGACTAGTGAAGAAATGATCAATACTAACTTATGCAAGGGACAGGTAAAAAGCTGACTTTGAATGTCAGGATGAAAATTTTGAAATGTGAACCAAGAAAGGTCGTTCTCATAGAGAAACTCACTACAGAGGAACTAAAAGAGCTTTTACTGGAGACAATGGTCATGCCTATCTTAAACACTATGCAGATTGTGAGCCTTACATTGAAGAAACTGCCAGGCATCTAGAGGAGGGCATTCAGAACCGATCACTGGAGCGAATCGGGCACGTGGGGGAGGTAGAACCCCCTCACCAAGTTATGTCATTAGTTATGGTCCAAGAATCTAAGAAAATACCCGTTTCCCATGGCCCAACGTGGAGTGGGAAATAGTTGTCTTTGCAGAGCGGGAGAGAGGGTCCCACACGCTCCCTTACTTGGTGACAATGGGCGGGGCCATCTGAGAGCCCGGGACCACCAGCGTCACTTTTTTGCAGCAGGCTGACAAGACCAGACGAAGTTTCTCAGCAGTGCTTTTTTGTGTTTCGTGCCTTTTTGAGTTCGCGTATGATGGAGGAACAGCAGGTTAACGCCGTGATGGATGAAATGTTTGCAAAGGTGGATTCTCTGGTGACGGAATTCAATGCGTAACGAAATGCACCAGACGCAGCCCGATACGGTTTCGGAGATTAGAATGGTTGTAATGCCCACGGTATTGTCTGTCTATTCTATGTATTAATATTGCCTACTGCATGGATCTCTGTACTTTCTCTGACTCTTTTCCTGGCGATTGATGCCTCATGCGAGGGTCCGTGGGTTCGAATCTGGAAGGAAGCAATGGGTCGTATTTTAGAACGTTCCTTAACGTTAAGGTCGACCTTAAGTCTATTGTAAAACCATCGAGAACAATAGATTTAAGGTGGACCTTAATGTTAAAGGAACGTTCTAAAATACGGCCCAATGTCTTTCACCTTAGAAACCCGATTCTATTTCATATAATTTCGCATAGCCATATTAGGCCTATTAGTGATACACACCATACAGTCTACAGTGTATTTCGCTACCATTTTCTGACTTTAGATGTCCCAGAGTTTCCAGAATTTAATACTCTTACCCACTGACTTAGCACTTCTTACTTTTTCAGAATGAACACTATCAAAGTAAGAGTTCTCGGCAATAAGCCAAGGAGAGACATAACCATTGTGAAAGTCTTGCCTGAACGAGAAGATTCCGTCTATACCATGTTTCATACCATGTTTCTGAATGGAGAAACTGCTAACAACCATGTTTTCAACAGAAACTCACTCTACGCCCTAACCCACTGCACCAAAATAGGAGCGAACTATTCGAGCTGACAAGAAGACGGAAGTAAGTAATATTCACTGGTGTCTCAATCCTGTAATAAATGGCCATTCCGAAACACAAACAACTTTTTGTATTAATATCTTTCCGATTCGGCTTAATTCCCCTATAAATGAATATCGTATACAATTTGGCAGAAATTGAGCTGATTGTAAATTGACAGAACGCAATCACCTCATGATTGCAAACGTCCCAAAAATTTCAAACCTAAAAAGCAATATGCATTCATATCTTTATGAAAACAGTGTCCTGTACATTAGATACAGGTATTTGATCAAACCCAACCATTTCTTGTTAACGAAGGAGTAGAGGAGCTCTTCAACCACGCACCAATCCGGTCCATCGTAGAACTTGAAAACGTCAGGAAACACGACACAGAGCAGAGTTTTCTGTTCTGGAAAGGATAACACAGGTGCAGCCCATATTCGCAGAACCTGAAAACATCAGGAAACACGACAGAGTAGAGTTTCTGTTTTGGGAAGAATAACACAGGTGCAGCCCATACTTGCAGAACTTGAAAACGTCAGGAAACACGACAGACCAGAGTTTCTGTTCTGGGAAGGATAACACAGGTACAGCCCATATTCGCAGAACTTGAAAACGTCAGGAAACACGACAGACCAGAGATTCTGTTCTGGGAAGGATAACACAGGTGCAGCCCATTTCGCAGAACTTGAAAACGTCAGGAAACACGACAGACCAGAGATTCTGTTCTGGGAAGGATAACACAGGTGCAGCCCATTTCGCACAACTTGAAAACGTCAGGAAACACGACAGAGCAGAGTTTCTGTTCTGAGAAGGATAACACAGGTGCAGCCCACATTCACATTGGAAAATGCATAGGCATTTGTTGCATATAGTCGACTTTTTATTCTCGACTACTGTCATGTCATTCACTAATGGAGCCATTCCTTCGATATATTGCAAAAACTGTTAATGGTCTGTTTGATGTGTATTTTGGATTTTTCACTGAATTGTACCACTTGAATCAAGTACATGTACATTAAATTAACCCAACTTCAGACAATCACATCCTGCCCCCTATTGACATTGTAGTAAAGCAGTATCTAGTACAAACATATTTCGTTATGTTTCTCACTTACCCCTTGAAACTAAAATTTACCGCTGTAATTCTGTAATTTTCAGGTACAACCCTTAAGGGCATGCGAAAATGGCATAAAGCGAAAATTTATGGAGATGGCAGATGAAACCGGCACAGTTCATACCAAGGTGTGGAACAACATGACGGAACAAATAGACGACCACTTCAAAAACAACGCTTACGAGCAGAGAACCTGTAAGTAACTGTATACCAGGGAGTCGTTTCCTTACAAAGTACCTACGACACCACGTTCATTGTAAGTATACTTCGTAAAGATACAAAACACTTCCAATTTATTCATCTTCTTGTAGCTGTTTTCACAGATCACATACATGCGACTGCTTGCCTTGCACATCATCATACCACACCACACCACCAAATGCCCCTTTTCATCCGATACACAACTGTAAAATACTGTACATACACTAATCCAAGATTCCTAAATGAAATCGCTTGCAATTTATTCACTGCGTGCGTAATTTCTTTAAAACTTACTCTTTTCAGATACACAATGCTGGTCCAATACCTAGAGGTTGGAGATGTTGATGGTGCCATTAACATCTTTAATCATAGACAAATGAAAGATGTCACACTCAGTAAAATAATCACCAACCCAGATAACTCGGACCAGTCACGTTTGACTGCTGAGATCCTCCGTGAAAGGCTATGTCGCAAAATCACACAAGCTGAAAAAGCAACCAAAGTAGACAAACCATTATGACAGGCTTTTCCATCTCAGGAGGTGAGTTTCACATACCTGGCTAATCACACCTGCACTCTCTAGATTTATTGTTCACGAAGTGACGTTATTTTCGTGCCACATCATTTCTTGTCACACGGGTTTATTCACTTAATATAGCACCAATTGGCACGAAATTTCACTAATAAGTGTAATGTAACGCCAAGTTATGTCTCTTATTGTAGAATTTACATATTATTCGCGTTTTTTCGAGAAATCGACACTTTTGTTTGGGGCATAATCGCCGATGTATGGACGAATGTATACATCATCATGAAACGGCATTTTTGTGTACAAAATAACGAGAGCATGCAAAAAA
>NMRB01000285.1:342791-365273 GCA_002633025.1 Notospermus geniculatus
ATGGTGTTAGCACTAACTTTTATGTTAGATGATGTCAAAATCCATTGTCATTTTACGTCATTTAACATGATGTTAGCGCTAACATCATGTTAGCGCTAACATGAGTTTTGTGCAACCCAGCCCTGTTCATTCCAGTCTCATATATCCACTCCCCGGCGAGTATTACAGTCGCGGCAGCCGATTTCGGCGCTCTTGGAAGCAGGGACGCCTTCCTTAAACACCAGGGCCCAGTTGTTCATACAGCAGAGGTAAAGTTATCCGCCGATAAATATCCCCCTATCCGCCAATAGTTAGCCAACCGATAAAATTGAGTTGTTGAAAGCAAAATTTTAGGCCTATGTAGCCTAACTATGCAGTGGTTTATCAGTACGTTATCAGAGGGCTATCCCACAATTCATCAGGAAAAATGGCTGCCAAAAGAACTGTCTGCTTCTTCCACTCCAACTGCAAATTCATACAAAAGAAAGAGAAAAGTTATTTTTTTCCACAAATGAGTTATGTGTTTTGACAGAGTTGGCAGAACAGAACATTAGTATCCTTTCTTCAAAGCTCGTTGATGCTATCACAAGCAGGAAAAAGTGGTGTATTTGGGAGAAAATTGCTTCGTCCATCAATGCTCTTGGTGTGGAACAGACGACTGCCAAAGAAATTAAAGAAAAATGGCAAGGCATGAAGAAAGATGCCAAGTCTGTAGCTGCTGCAGAGAGGAAGGAGTCAAGGAAGACTTGAGGAGGACAAGCACCATCAGCCTCCGTCAACAACACTAACAGCGTCACGAACAAGATTATTGACATGCAGAGTGCCTGCCCCAATTGGATTGGGATTGCTGGAGGGATGGAAAGTTCAGCCCCAGCAACCACTCCATCACTTGTCCCAGATATATATGACCATGGACTTTGGAAATAAATGAATCCATCCTAGGCCTATGCCCTACACACACCCTCAGACTCCACTGCTGCTCTCATATGCAAATACTGTTCATAAATCTCAAGGAGCCACACTAGATGCCGCAGTTGATGATGCGAAGCACATGAAAAGACCCGGTCAGCTGGTAGTGGCAATTAGCCGAGTTAGAAGGAAAGAGGACATTCAGGTATTGAATTTCAACCGAAGGCTTGTAGTTCCACCCAATGAAAGTGTGATAAGTTTCTACAATGCACCTGCAGCCAATGATGATGATTGTACAATAGGGACCTTAAGATCCGTCACGTCGCCGTCCCCGTCCCCGTCGTGATCCCATTTCTGCGTCCTACGTCATCAATTGGTGGGGATTCCCCCGCGTGGACGACGTCACGACGGACTGTAATACGGGATGGAAGCTCTGACGACGCGAGTCAATTTCCAACTCTCCGTCGTGAATTTTGACCAGTTTACTATCGAATTTCGGGTATATTTAAGGCATATACTTTTGCTTAAAGTATCCCAGCGTGCGGACAACACTGACGTTCATTTACTCAATCTTTGATCAGATTCACGACAATCGATGGTTTTATTGATGCCCCAAAAACTGTTCCGTGTTCAGGATCAGGAGTGCATGACGTCGTGACGCCGTGACGTTGTTTGCCCGCGACGGGGACGGGGACGGGACGTGATGGATCTTAAGGTCTCTATTATAAACATGCTGTCATGAGGTTGAAGTAGATATTGAACAAACTCAAAAAGAACAAGACTCATCTTGTGTAATAATCGTGAGGCAGATGACGACGACCAAGAGCTCTTCACAGAAGAAGATGTAATGAAATTGTATGAAGCAGGACAAGGGAAACGTTTAGACAAAGAAGGCACAGATTTGCAAGGTATTCTAGAGAATATGAAAGGAAATCATAGGGCAATTACATCTGAACAGGAAAAAAGGTAGAATTTATTGACTTCTTGAGTAATAATGACAAATCTCTGTACTTTTTCACAAAGCAGATATGGAATCAATTAAATCCATAACTGGATCATATTCCAACAGTGACATAGAAAAGAACAAAATTTGGACAGAAGTGGGTAGGAAATGTTCTCTTCATTTGGTGAGCCCTGAGTACATTCATGATGCAACAATTCTCATCGGTGAGGAGCCAACTCCCGTGAACACACGTGTCCTGACGGAAATCTTCAGTGAAATGAGGAAGGAAGCAAATCAAGATTAAAAAGCAAAAGGAAGCAAAGAAAGCCTTCAATTTCAAAACATTTGGAAAAGATACATCAAAAAACATGTTGGCAAGCCACAGGAGAATGCAATCTGAAATTATAAATTCGAATGACTTTTTGATTAACAATTTCTCCAAAAAAGAACTCATTCTACTCCAAGAAGCATCATACGACATCAAATACACATCACTGAAGACGAAGGATGCAATTGTGAGACTTGGCGAATGCTCTGCTCTGATTCGCTGCGATATTGTAAGCTGATTCCTGGTTGGTTGCCGAGCACAGGGTGAGGAGTTACCTTCGCGATATAAAAGCTAACTCTCATCCTGTGATTGGCAGTTCCATCCAGGGATCAGCACTGTCCACGTCTTTGTACATATCATCTCTCTGAGTGAATACAATACAAGCATTAATATTCAAGGTACTTAATGCGTTTGGTATCATTTCTACACTCATGATTGTACACTGCACTGGTGCATGCATGCTTGTATCGTAGCGTACATGTGTTCCAGCATTGTTGAGCCACCGACCATCACTGTCACTGCCAGCGACGATCCCTACCACAGTACACAGGCCCGTGCCGCCCCAACGTAAACGTTACACAATTAAATCTGACAGTGGGTCAACTCCTCCTACCTGAGGTAATTATGCTAAGTCAGCGTGTCGAATTGGGTCGATTAATGCGCGATGTGATGGTCCAAAATGTTTACTTTCTGAGGATACCTGATTTTTCGTGATTGGATAAAAATTGTGACTTTGGCGAAGGATTTCCCAAATAAAGTTTGACTTTCTGACCGAAAGTTGTCATCTTTTCCCAGGGTTCGCCTGGGACTTCGTGGCACTACATTACGTACCTATTGTCGAGCCTCTGTGAATAGACCCCCCGCGATAGGCTTCATCTGACTCTTGTTGCGGCCGTCAGTTCTGCAAATGAGCAACAGGAGGCAGTGTTCGGACTAGGCGCGAAGAGGATTTCCCGAACTGCCTGAACTCAGTGAAGATGGAGATCTATACAGTCATGCATGTCTCCCAATTTATTTGACGATCATGACGATGGAACACCACCACTGCCTTCTGGGCGTACAAAGGTATGGGAGACAAATTAGGCTCAAGTCAAGTATAGCGGACAAAACACGACGAGAATCTGCACTAGAAACAACAATCCTATAAGTGGACAGTATTCCTTATCCCGAGCATTTGTCAGCAACTTGGACCAAAGGGCAAAAAAACCGAAATTAGATACACAGCTAATTGAAGAAAGGTACCCTTGTGGATTGTGTGGAGACAACTGTATCGACGACTGTGTACAGTGTGATGGTTGCGACCACCTGTGGCACCACAACCATTGTGTGGATTGTGTGGAGACAACTGTATCGACCACTGTGTACAGTGTGATGGTTGCGACCTGTGGCACCACAACCATTGTGTGGATTGTGTGGAGACAACTGTATCGACCACTGTGTACAGTGTGATGGTTGCGACCTGTGGCACCACAATCATTGTGTAAATTTCAACGCAAGTGAATCTGAAGAGGATGAAGTTTGGCTGTGCAATCACTGCATTGACCAAATAATGTTTTAATTGGTAAGTGAATATTACATCAGATCATGTTGGTGTCTCACAGTCATATGCATGTTGATCATTACTTGTTTTCTATGGTCAGGTTGTGACATCTCTTACAGCCTGATCCATGTTGGTTGTGACATGTCTTCATTGGTGGATGTGACATGTCTTCAATGTTGAATGTGATGTCTTCAGTGTTCCATGTTGGTTGCAACATGACTGTCTTACAGTCAAATCCATGTCAGACGTGACATGTCGTCTGAGGTCAGGTTGTGACATGTCTCACAGTCACATGTTGCATGTGACATGTCTTCATTGTTGTTTGTGCACAAACAACAATGAAGACATGTCACATCCAACATTGACATACATGTATCTTTAGTGTTAGTTGTCGCATGTATTCAGTGATGGTTGTGACATGTCTTTCAGTTATATCCTTGGTTGTGACTTGACTGCCTTACAGCCAAATCCATGTCTTCAAATGTCAGGTTGTGACATGTCTTACATTTATATCCATGTTGGTTGTGACGGTTAGATTTCAATTCGTCCCCAAACAATTAGTACAATACAATAGGAACAATACATTACATTGGGGGGGGGGGGTCATTGCAACCTTGAGATATCAAAAAAGGAAATATGTTTTGGAAAATATGAATTCTGAAATAGAGGAAGTGCAAACTCGGAAGTGCCATAAAATGAGAGAAGTTGAACTACTCACTCAATGAGCTGGAATCAGATGAGAAGAAATCAGTTAGCAGTGAAATTTTCAGGAAACAAAATATGAGGAGATGGTTATTGACAATCAAGGAAAGTTCACTACAGTTCTTCATCAAATTGGATAAAGAGTTAAGGTCACTGGAGACATTCAGCAACCTAAGGAAGTACGGGTCTTCAATGCCGGCCGTTATATTCCGCAGTCTTTTGAACTCAGGAATCCTCAGATCGGAGTGGGAAGCACTTTTTCCTGTGGACAGCAATAGAGCTGCTCTGGATTCATTATACAGAGAGGTGCCACAAAAGTACTGCAACATGTCCTGTGCTCAACTCAGAAGGGAGTTTCTAAGAGAAATAAAGTCAAAGAAAGAGGAGGCACATAGAAAGCCATCTTGGCTACCAAGGGTTGTGACATCGCCCCGCCCTCCGACTACGCTCGCACAAACCCTTGGCATCTTTCGCAGTCGTCACCTGTATTTCACAGGCTGTTCTGTTACCACCCCTCCGTTCAATTATGGATTTGGTACTATCACATTTAGTCTGTTTGTTTCAAATAGATATGTCATTGTATAGTGTTTATTGACTTTCTTATCATTTAGGCACCCAAAGCCAGATCAGGCCCTTGTTCCCCTACAAAAGGGGCTAAAAAGGGAAAATCCCAACTTTGACCCCTTGCCATTGTCTTCAGAGGCAACTTCAGCCGATAAAAGTTGATCAGTTCCACTCAGATAAGTAATACCTACATTTCGATACCCATCTTGACACCATGATCTATTCGGCTTTACACAGACCCCTTTTTCGACCCTTTGTTACCTGTTTTGACCCTTAAGGACCTTAGGCCAAACTAACCATGTCAAGATAGGTATCAAAATGAAGGTATAACTTATCTGAGTGTAATTGATACAAAAAATGTCTCTTATTTTGATACATTATCTACATTGACTTTGGGGAGGTTAACGATTGCGCATTTTTGCCAACATTTGAACAAAGGAAATTTCCAGCGCCACCTGACATATCCAAACAATACATACATGCACATCAGCGCCACGCAGAGGGCATAGTCGCCGTGGCCGAGTCGCAAAGCAGCCTGCCCATAGTGCAGGAGGTCTCGGGTTCGATACGCGGGGCGTGCAAATTAAGTTTGCCTTGACTCATTAGTTTTTTTGCTTCTTTTTTTACCTTTCTGTTTTTTTTTCATCGTGTATTATAATGATTTTGCGTTTATTTCGCATGGGAATGCATGTAAAACATGTATTAGGCCTATCCAGGTGCGATGAAATCTGATGTCCCGTTACGGGTGACAGGACAAAACGTACCCGGACAAAACGTACCTAGGACAAAATGTACCGGACAAAAGGTACCCGGTCAAAAGGTACCTGGACCAAAGGTACCTAGAACAAAACGTACCTAGGACAAAAGGCACCTGGGACAAAAGGTACCTAGGACAAAATGTACCTAGGACAGAAGGTACCCGGACAAAACGTACCCGGACAAAACGTACCTAGGACATAACGTACCTAGGACAAAAGGTACCTGGACAAAATGTACCTAGGACAAAAGGTACCGATTTCATATTTCATGCTATTTTTCTTAGTTCTCACCTTGCCTGCGCCGAACTTGTCGTCGGGGCGAGTTTTGCAGGTTCTTTTTTTTCCGTTGAATCCGTGGAGTCCATTTTGCCAGGTGGGGGCAGCATTCATGGCACTGGTTGCTTCATTCAAGAGCAACATTAAAGGTAAAGAGGAAATTAGTTTCCTGTGTAACTTACAAGAATCGCTGCTTTTGATTTCACGCCTTTTTACGGGTTGATGTTTAGGGAAAACATCCTCCCAGAGCATGTGTCTCCTGCCTCTAGTGCGCCCACATGGGTTAATTCGCTTCTTAACCCCCCAAAAACGCGAATTTTTCACGGGACGACAATGACATTGTTCTCGTTCACGTTTGTCGTTTGCGTTCAGGATCTTAACCTCTCATATATCATGGTCATCTACATGATATGTAACTGACCACGTCATTTCTAATCACAGACTACCTGTGGCCCATGGCCTTTAGATAACCCAGGAGGTGAGAACTGAGGAAAAAACAACAAAATTAAATCGGTACCTTTTGTCCTAGGTACCTTTTGTCCGGGTACCTTCTGTCCTAGGTACCTTTTGTCCGGGTACATTTTGTCCTAGGTACCTTTTGTCCCAGGTACCATTTGTCCGGGTACCTTTTGTCCTAGGTACATTTTGTCCTAGGTACGTTTTGTCCTAGGTACATTTTGTCTGGGTACCTTTTATCCAGTACCTTTTGTCCGGGTACGTTTTGTCCGGGTACGTTTTGTCCTAGAACCCCCGTTACGTCTTTCTGATGTGGACCCACATTCATAAAACTACTTAAGTCTATTAGACTTATCTTTTGTGTTGAACAAAGGATAAGTGACACACTTAAAGTGTGTCACTTATCCTTTGTTCAACACAAAAGATAAGCACCACACTTAGACTTTAAGTAGTTTTATGAATTCCGGTCCAGATGTCCCCATTCATTGCTTCCCACAGGGGTCTTGGTCTCCCTAGCCTCCAATTCAATGGTGCCACTTAATCCGTAAATGTATTGTTGGGGACATCACATATCGGGGACATTAGATTCTACTACACTGCATTCACATGTTCAGCCAAGCTTTTTCCCGGCGTGAGATTGTGCAGAAAGTTCACAGTCACCACTTCCTCCACATTCCTCCCTTCTCCCCAACCATGCTTATTCGACATAGTGAACCTGTCGCCACCAGGGCCCATATTCATAAAACCTTGCTAGCTTAGTTGGCTGCTACACGTAAGCCGCGTTCACATCTAGACCGATCTGAGACCGAATTCCCCAGTTCGCATTCGGGAATGCGCATTGGCTAGGCCGGTCTAGCTTCAGGCGCGTTCACACTACAAAGTTTTTAATGCGATCTCAGGCCGGTCTAGCGAGTCCGCTTCTTGTAGCGATCTCAGGCCGACTCAGGTGTCCTAGGCCGGTCTAGACAAGTGTCTGAACAGTTTGGAGCGATCCAGCCAGCGCGGTGACACGACGCGCCAAACTCGCTGCAAGAAGCGTACTCGCTAGACCGGCCTGAGATCGCATCAAAAACTTTGTAGTCTGAACGGTTAATGCGCACTAACTGTTTAGGCCGGTCTCAGATCGCTTTAAAGTGCTAATGTGAACGCGCCTGTAGTTGTGTACATTGGCCTGTACAAACAAGGCACTTTAGCAGGCAACTAGGCCTAGCAAGGTTTTTATGAATATGGGCACAGGCTTCTTGTTGAAATCGCTCTGTCATGATATCCATATGGTATTTGCAAATGACTGCATTGATGTTATCAAAAATATATAACACCAAAAATATACAACTCGAAACCTGCAAATCTAGCTACTTTCTTTCAACAAATAACGCTATCAGCCCAACATTTTCTTGTGATTTCTATATCTTAATCGAAAATAGAAGTCTTTTCCTACCACATGAGACTTGTCTGACGAGTCAGTTCCCCGAAATAGGTGAGATACAGGGCTCCAAAGATGGGTTGTTTCGGCTTTTCGTGCAGCCCCCTTCCCGACCGATCAGTTTACTTGCTTGCCGTAAGATGTCACTCTAACGAGATCGCCAACTCTCATTGGTTGTGTTACGAGGCTTCACTCCAAATATGGAAAAAGCTGATCGTCAGCGCCATCTGTTCAGAGGACATGAACTATATCGCCCGGGAAGGCTGGTGTACGCAAGGAGAAATGGGGATTGAAGTGGTCACTTTTCGGGCGCTATATCTCAATTAATACTTGGAATTGAAAGCTGTAACAAATGTCATTGTTTAGAAAAAAACCTCATCTTTCCATATTGCTAGAGAAATTAGTAATCAGTTCAATGGTTCGCCCACAACGTGCTGTTGAACATGCCGAAAATTGGTGATTTTCGAGTTGTATATTTTTGGTGTTATATATTTTTGATGTTATGGAAATACTCCACTGCTATCATCTTAGACTCGGACGTTTTCAGCAGCCTTGAAACGCGGTCGTCGGTATCCTGGAGGAGCTCGTGAAGACAAGAAGACAGTCAGAACCAGACGTCGAGACATATTCTTCTTACCGTCAGGTGCTGCCACCTAAGCTTAAAGGAGCACGATATTGGATCACAAATGCATTATTTGACTGCCGACGTAGAGGGAGCCACCTAGCGGCAGTAAGACGAACTACAAAAATGCATTACAAAATGTACGCAGTAAATTCCCGGAGTAAATCGGGTCATTCGCCGAAACGTAGTTAGTCCCTTGGGTTGGAGAGTGGCGCAGTGGCGCCGGCTGTCGAGAAAAAGTGGCAATACCGTGCTCCTTTAATTTGTGAAACTAATGTTCCCATGTGTTGTGCAAGACCATGGCGGTGTAATAGAAAGACTCGAACTTTGTTATGCTGCAATTTATTGACAATTAAACCCTATTTAAGTACACAAAAGAGACATTTAAGTTCTTCTTCTATATATGGTTGTTTATTGAGAATAAATCAACAAGGGATATGGCTCACAAGTAAATGGTACATAAAATTGCCATACCCCATATAAGTGACAAAAAAATGAATGTACAGCAAGATGGTGTAAAGTGCGTGATGTGCAAGGTGCAAAGGGGCTGTTCATTTTCATTTGAGACCAAGATTTGTGATCCTTGGGAAAACTAGAAAAGCTATGAATTTGAAAGTTGCAGGGATGATTCTGTGGCGAAAATGATCAATATTGGATCAATTGTCAAGTCAATCATAAGTCATTATCTAGAACAAAAGGCTAATCAATGTGATGAGGCCCCGCAAAAATGCCATAAAGTCTAAATGTTACTTCAGAAATGGGTTGTGCTGCTCATTAGAGGTCCTCATCATGCAAGATTTTTCATCATAATTAACAAGAACACCCCCAAAAATGATTTGAGCTATTAATAACCTAGACCTACTAAAAATAGGGATTCATAACATGAAGTGACTTATGTCATGGCTCTTTTTCTTTGACAATAGGATCGAACTATTTTTTCACTGAGGGGTTATGGTTTGCTTCAATGAAGTAGGCCCTACATTGAATGGTGGCTATTGTACTGAAGTGTTGGTGGTTAGGCTTGAATGAAAAGGCAATTGATGCCTATTATGCACTGTTATATACCATAGGTCTTGATTCTAAGTGAACATAAAGGGCCCCTGGACAGGGCCCAATACCAATGGCACTAGTCAAACTGATTGAATGTACTGATTGGGGCAGGGAATGTTACATTTTGATATAAATCCCCCCCCCCCCCCAAAACCCAACAATGCAATCTTACATTATAGTTTGCTGATAAACCTAACCTGCTTCTGAAATTGATACATCATTATTCATTACACAATTGAACCTTTAGTAGAAAACTGTCCAGTGATTAATTGTAGTTCCTCTAGATAGGACCAGATGGTGTCACTTAGTGTTTTTTTCAGTCTTATAACATTGGTGGTATTTATGATTAAAACAATATTTTGTGGCGCCACCTAGTCGTATCTAAAGGAACTACATGTATAATGAATTGTGGGACAATTTTCTACTCAGTGTTGGGATGATACAGGTTGTCCTACCTTATCAGCCTGCTGGTATTCCACCATTCACTCAATAAAAAACAACTGTAGTCACATAGTAATCCAAGAGCAGAATTATCAGTTCTAAATCCACATCTCCAATAATCCACATGAAACCAAGGTTATCATCAGTTTTTTACATCTTCCACAAACTTGGCACAGATGCACTACCATGTCTACGCAGTACTAAAACTCTAGGCTATAGCTCAAGCAAGCACTCTGAGCTACAACATTGCAGTGACCCTTTGGCCAAAGAAAGTCTAAGAAATTGCTTCGTAACAAAAAGAATTATTCAATATTATCTAACATCTTCTAGGACTTTCCTAGTCCCTATTCAAACCCTGGGCAGGTCACGCCACTATCATCCCTTGCACCCTTATATTGGCATTGAAAACATCAAGTCACCCAAAACACCTTTATCAGGAATGGGCAAGAAATGACATTATGCAACCATAACACAATGTATAGGCCTATGGCACCTCCAACCCCCACCTAGAGAATAGAATGGTCCTACATTGAGCAACAAAAAGTGATTCTTCTGTCAGTTTCTGGTCATTGAAATGACCCAACATTATATTTTTAGGTCAGGGTGATCACGAACAGCCTGATTTGACAATCCCTAAGATGAGAATGAACAGCCCCTTTCAGTTTCCTATACATGTACATGCAATATTGGTGCAGTTTTACAAACTAAATCTTTTCGTTTCACTTATAAGGGCGTTTACATAAACTGGAAGAATGCCACTGCCGTATACAAGTAAATTAGTATGAATGGTAGGGAGAGCAGTCCAGTGTATATACTCTACTTTCATCGATTTAAGACCGGTTCTGGATATTCAAGCCACGCCCATTCTGTATAACTTTGACCTCATGGTTCGAATCCATGAATAGAGCTGACCATGTATGATTGACGTGTAGCCTGCCCCTGTGTGCTATGTTTACATCACAATTCGTAAGCAATGCCTGGATAACCGATGCCGAATGAGTAGGCCTACCGCACTCACTGACCGTGGGTATTGCATAACGACTAGCACGGATAACTAGGCCCATCAGTTGGCCTATACAGGTGTTATTTGTTGAGCATTTCTGTGAATTACCCTGGTGGTTACGTCATGGTCCCGGAACGACAAAACCCAACGGAAAATTAATCAATCGCACGGTACACAGATTTAAACCACAAATAGCAATCTGTTTATCCGTACTGACAACCACGAGTCACTTTCAGCCCACCAGCACAAGTAGAAAATTTGCGCCAATGAACAACAAAAAGGGGCCGTGGGCCTATTCACGCTGTGCTGCACGGGGGCGGTCATAGGCACTTATAATGAACCGGTCTTAAATCGATGAAAGTATAGTATATTCAACAAAATCCGACGCAATGCCGTCCAACATGTGAGACTTCTCTCGCACAAATTTATTACATTCAAAACAATAATAATGAAGTGCATTTTCAACACATGTCGTGTGGTATTTACAATATGGACTGTTTGATACAAAGTTCTTGTACATGTGATCATTTAGGTTACTGCAGCATTTCTGATTCATGCTAGTATGATATTCGATTCTCTTCTACCATGTGTCCAAAGAAGAAAGCACAAAAATTGACACACAAAGTGGTAAATATCAAGAAGTCAACTTCCAGGACTTAGCAAATTTTCGACCCCAAACCGGGGTCTTCTTCAGGCTGGCACTTTTCCACACTAGATTTCAGAAAAGACTGTCTTTTCTGAAATCTAGTGTGGAAAAGTGCCAGCCTGAAGAAGACCCCGGTTTGGGGTCGAAAATTTGCTAAGTCCTGGAAGTTGACTTCTTGATATCTTCTACCATGTGAGTACCAAGGAGGGACAGGTTGTACTGTATACTGGGCTTGTGATGACTTTTTGAATGAGGCTGTTGTTTGTTGGATTTTGCAGTGGTCCGGCTAGGTGTTCCAATCGGTTACTGTCGCAGGAAAGAAAGAGTTTTGGAAGGCATAAGTGTGGCAAGGGTAAGGGAGATAAGCTTGAATGTTTCTGAGGTCATGTGCTTGAGGGGTATTTGATAAATGTTCAGTCAGACTTTCAGACTTTCTGGGCAAAGTTTATTTCTTACTTTAAACAGCACGATTAGTCGATGTTTCAGACGTCTTGTTCTTAGAGCCTCTTAAGCCTCGGTTATGTCGCCCTACGCTGTGATAGAAATAGCGTCAACTAGTTGCAACTGTAAACTTACGTCGCCACCGACTAGAAAAATACCGATCGGTCGCAACTACCTGGAACTAGTATATCGCCGTCTTTTGAGTGCTTATGTCGACACAGATTTCTTTTGATTTTAAGTAAGTTGAACTTGTGCAACTTTCAGGATCTGGATATTTTTAGTTTGCAACTAGTTGGCAACCAGTTACTCGCTGACGCCCGAGAGCTTTGTAGTTGTGACTAATTAGTTCCAACTACGCGCCGATTATCAGTTGCCAACTAGTTCTGACTGTACGCAAGGGCGACATAAACGAGGCTTTAGAGGCGGTTTCTTTAGGAGTTTGGCAGTGGGACAACTGATCGACAGGAGTAGCACTGAGTAGCCTTTTCGCAGTAGGCCTAAATAGCTATTGTGCAAAGGGGAATGGACTGACCAATTCTTATAGAGGGGACAGGGTTCCCTGCCTATTACTCCATAATGCTGTTAACAGCTTGTAATGGTCAAATGATTCCTCCATATCTGGGCCTTTTTGAGTGTCACCGAAAACAGCTGAAATGAACAGGGGCAGGTCTCCTTTCTTGTGGTTACTTTTCCAAGCAGTGTGTCTAGTAAAAAAATAACAGACATGTGAGGTCACTGTTCTTAAACTTGTAAAGAGTTCACTTGACATTATTCAATTCATCTCCCTTNNNCCCCCCCCCCCCCCCATGAGTGGTTAGGCCCATATATTGTTGTTGGCCTGTTATGTCAAGACTTGTAATCATGCATAAAACCAAAAATAGATAAGCGAGCGAAAAATGTACAACTAAATTTTCACCCAAAAGCCCCTTTTTCTAAGCTCTGTACAGCGCTTAATATCCATCCAATTTCGTCGATCCCGCCATCAAACTGTAGCATGACACGTGCTCTCCAATGTCCAACACTAAGATATGTAGTTCAGTTCCCAATGTCATTGGTAGATGGCCCTGAAGTAACCGTGTTTTCATGGGTTAAAATCCCAGCGACGAATGTGCCTCTCGGGCATAAGCTACCTGATATTGCCGACAGGTAGCGTTATGCCTCATTTGCATAAACCCCGCTACAAACCAATATGCAAGCTCCGCCTGCTGCAGCCTGCAGTGGTGATGCCCCAGGCCATTAACCTCAATTGCTCTGGGAATATCTTTGTTTATACAAAGTACGGTATGACAGACTGAGAGTCAGACGTGGATTGGATATGCTGTAGATGGCCATTGTTTTAGCCTACACATACCTGTGGTGATTTCTTGAAAGTTGTGGTCTACCATGTGTGATGAGGAAGCACAGGGAAGGCATGTTAGGATGATGTCAATGCAGAAGGGGAGAGTGTTTGGCCGGGTTTACAAAGAGGTATATGGACCGCTGGCGAAGAATGGGGACCTATGAATAAAGGTTTCATTATCATGAAAACTTTGTTTGCCAGCATGTCCTTACACCGTATACTTCTATGTAAACTCGGCCTTACTGAACTCACAACACAAAGTAGGCTTGCAAGATCCATTGGCCTTTGGAGATGTAGCATCTCAAAATGCCAATGTTATTGTTGGGCTGTTATCAATCTTGTACCAAGGAAGTTTGACATGTTTGAGGTATCAAATATGGTGTGTTTCCTATTATCACTTCTGCCAGCTCACAAAAATAATTTAAAAGTGCCAGCACATCTAATGAGGACCACAAGAATCAGATTAATTTTCCCAGTTTGTCTCTGTAGCCTTGGCTACTAAAATGACATGTGTGCAATGACTGAACCTGCCCACATAATATTTGACTGAGACTGATTAGAGACTGAGACTGTTTAGAATCTTAGCCTTCCGATCATGCGATTCCCTTGTTGTCTACATTTTATATTTGGCTCTTCGCAAGTCTTCGGTCCCACGACAGTGTTGTGGACCAGTGTACATTTTCAAGTGTTCCCCCATTTCCCAGGTGTTTTCATACAATAAGCAGCTAAAAGAGAGAGACGATCACTTTTCAATTAGATTAGATAATGAGGAGGAACATGGAGAAATGGGAACACTGCGACCCTTTACAGCTCACCATCGAAATTCAGCAACAGGCTTTAGGCGCATGATGTTTTCCACCAAAAAATGTGCAAGCCAGAATCTGGCTGAGGGGAGATCTTTCTTCTTAAAAGTCACCCACTTCCTCGGAGGTCGAAATCTCTGCACAATATATTGGAGTAATAGGGAATTGAAAGGATTCAGATCGGAGGTTTGGAGGTATAAACCATTTTTCATTGGTTTTCAGCCATTATGCCGCGTACATCCTTCAAATTTCCAGTTTCGACAAATCGACCATTTTGCCGCGTACATCCTTCAATTCCAGTTTCGACAAATCGACCATTTTTCATTGGTTTTCAGCCATTATGCCGCGTACATCCTTCAATTCCCTATTACTTTGTAATAAATGTTACAGCGAAATCTAAACAGTTCGGCTTTAATGTTTCCGCGACCGAAATGTCAAACATCAATTTGTCGTCATGGCAACATATACTGCAGCATAGCGTGTGTGTCCCGGGTCCTGAGTTTTGTTTTGACTGCTGCCCCTAGCAACAAATGGATAATGGTTAGCGGTGTGAAGACGTGCGTTGTATTGTGGAGATAAATTTAAGCAAAACTGGCAATTTAGTAGCCCTTTCACTGCCCTTATATCACCATTTCATCGGATACACTGTCAAGGAGGCGCAGGAAAATAAATTATTCCAAATATTAGTTGATGTTGTCTCCATCTATCTGTTGCCTCCGAAATTCACCTAAGTAAATGATAAGAGATTTCTTCATCTATGAAGCTTACAATGCCATCATTTCAGGGGTCACTAACTGCGGAAAGACACATTTTATTCTCGATTTAATTCAGTCTGTCTATAAAGGTTATTTTGAAAATATAATTCTTTTCTGCCCGACTTTCTACTACAACAAGACTTACAATAGACATGATAGAAAGTGGATTTTCAAGGATAGGAATTTCATAGTATTTAATCCCTCACTGGTAAAGCAATCCCTTAAAGCTGAACTTAACAGATATAAACCCCAAGCGGCAGAGGTAGAAATTACGAACAGCCACAAGGCACTTCCAAACTACCTCTGAAAACGATACACCCTCTCGGACGGTCACAGCTGGTTTCACTTGTCACCACTCTCTTGAACAGTAAAGATCTCAGCGCAGCTGCCAAATGAGAAAAAAACGAAAAATAATCTGCGATGGCACCGAGATTCGAACCCACAACCCTCTGATTGATTCGCCACCTCTTTCTGTACGCGCCACGAAGACTGCTTGCATACCAGGCCTGTCAATCACATCATCTTCACGACGGTAAACGTCGTAGACGCCCAAATTCAAAAGAGCCCAAATTCAAAGCAGGCGCCCAAATTCAGTTGCCAAATGTTAGAAATGAAAGGCTTTTGAAATAAATTTGACTTCTTAAAACTGACCACTTTGCCAGCCAAACTGGGCTACCTACACCTCAAAATGCCTTATGATATCACTTCAGGACTCACAACAGTTTGATTCGAAAATCTCCACCCATTTCCACCCAAACACCAAAATGTAATTTTCGAATTCAAATTTCCCGCTCAATTAGTGATGTCATTCAGAGAACCATTACAATATAGTGACCATTGCAAAATGTGCTATGTCTGTATCTAAGACAGCTGGACAGAATATATTTCTAATGTCAACCACATTGCTGTGATTGAGAATCAATAAGTCAGTCATGTGGGGATCTTTACACCTGAAATTCAGGTGAACATTCAGAAATAATTGAAAACTAGTATATTTACCCGTGGCGCTATTGTATAGGCCCACCCTCTTCAGAAAGAAGACAGTCTCAGATAATTCCTCTAAGGTGGCAGTATAATTTATCTGCCAAACCAATGTGTTGACACCCCGGGGTTGACACATTCATCTCGTTCGCCCGGAGTAGAAAAGTTAAATGCCATTTATACATACTAGTATATTTACCCGTGGCGCTATTGTATAGGCCCACCCTCTTCAGAAAGAAGACAGTCTCAGATAATTCCTCTAAGGTGGCAGTATCATGCTGTGCCAGTGACCTACCACAGGCTGATAACAGGTCTACACTGTCACACTGTAGGATTGATGTCAACATAGGCCTACCATGAATCTGGGTCATCTCTTGGCATTGTCATGCTGATTGAAAGGTTCGGCAAGCTCCGGCAATTTCCGTGAGTTTCACATGGACACAAATTCCTGACAAAAATTGCTTCAAAGTTCACCTTCTCGGCAAATCTTTGGACTGAGAATTGGTCATTTTGTGTGTAGAATCGTAGTGAAAGGTTAGGCAAAGTTTCACAGTGGCAACATGTAAGGTGGCCATGATTTCCTTGGAACTCTATAGATTTAGTAGTATAGATGTAATGAGAACTACATGGAAGGAGTTTTATTACTGAATCAACAAACTGAAGCTGTAGTGAATTGAAGGACGGCAAGGTGCAAGGGCACTAGAACAATCATTTGAAAGGCTGGTGTTAACGGCAGGTAATCACTTCGGCAAATACAGAAACGGCTTTGACTTTTTATTTTATAAATCGTAGTGAAAGGTTAGGCAAAGTTTCACAGTGGCAACATGTAAGGTGGCCATGATTTCCTTGGAACTCTATAGATTTAGTAGTATAGATACCATATTTAGAGATTTCGATATCTTAGTCAATAATCCTTCCTGAGACAGTTAGTGTTTACTTTGGACTTTTCCTCCTAAATCAACACTTTGAGTCAGAAAGTGCGCTTGACAGGCTCTCAAGGATAAAGATTTAGTACAGTTTACAATGGATGACTATAGAAATGGTTCTAGGTTTGACATCACTAATTGAGCGGGAAATTTGAATTCTGAGAAATATATTTTTGTGTGTAGTTTGAAAATGAGCTGAGATTTTTTCACCAAATTTTTGCTAGCCATAGAGTGGTGTCAAACCCATTTGGTACAGCAAAAATAGACGTTATATTTGAAGGGGTCAGTTCCTCTTTAAGGTCTTCACTTTTCTTTCGAAGCACGCAAAGATTCGATCATATTTACCAATTTCTAGGACTATTCCACGGCCGTCAAACAGCATGTCTAGACATAACAGAACACTTCCGGGTTCATGGAACTAGTCATAACTCTTGCGCAAAGCAAGATATTCAATTTCAATAGTGAACATTTTGCTGTCATGAGCGAGACTTATACATGTAACAAGAACCAGTCTCCAGGCACGCCAGGGCACTTGACCTTCGCCATTATTAGCATCACAATGGTTCGTGGAAGAGGTGCATCAACTGGCATTTCGCACAACAGAAACAGCCGCACATATGTCACAAAACGAAAGGCACTTAGCAACACACCTGGCAGACCAATCGAAACCTTTTTCTCTGCAAAACAGCGTAAGTAATCTCGTGTGGAAGTTTGTCAGCTGTGTGTGAACTGTGACCTCATTTTTTGTCATGAAGTGAAGCATCGCATAATGAGCTCAGATACTACGATGTGATTGGTGGAGAATTGATATGTCGTCATCGATCAGTTTGTTTATAAACATTGAGACCACGTGGAGACCACATGTTTCTTCTGACAGTCTATTTGCAAAGCCATGAATTCTTTTCTTGATTCATAATGGCTTGATTTCAATAGTAAGGCCCACTGACTGTGCAGAAGTCTTTGGAATTGCATGCAGCCTGAAATTCCATTCAAGTGGCCCATTGTTGATTGATACCATCTTAGGATAGGGCCTGTTACTTCAGCTGAAATGAAAAAAATGCTGTCCCTTCTTTTTTTCAGGAAAGGGTGTTTCTGAATCTCATCCCCAAGTATGTCTCACTGACACAACCTTGGAAGACAGCCCCCTCACTGAGCCCTCTCAAGATGTAGCTGGGGATCAACCTGAAGACCAACCCCTCAGCTCTGAAAGTGCCAGTGAGCTCTTTGAACCTGACAACCCCTCAGCTGAGGACGATGTGGTTGTGATAGACAGTGACAGTGCTGATGAGTCAGAGATATCTATTGCTGGCGACATTTCAGGTAAGGTGAATGGTTTTACTTCTTGACTTATACGCAGCGTAACATTTTTAAAACTTCCGAAATGATTAATTTGATATTGTTTTGTTCACATGCCTTTATCTCAGGTCTTAACCTCAGTATTCAACATGTTCAAAATTTCATTTACAGAAGACATCACTGCTGAAGAATCAATGTCTGGTGTGGAAAATTCCAAATCTGATGCTGGTGACAGGTCAGGTGATGAAGATGGGAGGCCCTCAGCCAGGACATCCACCCAAGCTGAAACTGGAAACAAAGTACCAGTAGCTACAAAAAATACCAAACCTTTGAACCAGTCGAGTGAAAATGATGATAAACGCAAGAGAAATATTCATGCATTATTGCGGGACTTTCCAGAATTTCATTACTCTTCAGTGGGCTTTCTATGCAGCACTTGCTCATCATATGCTCTTCCCATTGATAGAAATAACCCCAAAAACCAGGCATTCATTTTTGGAGGATCTAATCTTGGAGATCACCCCTCCAAACGTCTGAAAGATCATCTTCACACTGATCTTCACAAGAAATGCCTTGACATTGAAAAAAATGTGAAGCGTCTGATGAGTATGGGTGGCATAGAGGGCCTATTTGAAGCAAAGAAACTTTCTGATAGGGAGTTGAACCGCCAATATTTTTCTCATTTGATCAGAAGTTTGGATTACCATGTTCAGCATGGAATTGCGAAATCACAAATTGGTGACTTTATCCATTTCCTTGCTGATACTCTTAATGAAAGTGTAACCAAGGATTTCTTACAGAAGTGTGGAACATCATACGGAAACTATTTGTCTGCAGGTTCTATAGAAGAACTCTTAACAGCTTACAGCAATTACTGTGTACAGAAAACAAAAGAGTCCATGAGCCATGCATCAGTGTTCACTTACTTTAGTGATGACAGTGAGTGCAACAATGATCATGACGAGATGATCTCTTTCCTTTCCTGGGTAGACCCACAGAAAGTGTTGGGAACCATCATCCCTCATGTGTTCTTGAAAATCAAATCTGTTGGCCATGATACGAATGCCCCCAATCCCAATGACTCCACTTCATACTTTGATGCCAAGGCTCTCTATGCATGCATGAAAAGCACTCTTCAGGAAGAAGGAGTTGACCAAGCTAAAATAAAATTCATTTGTTTTGATGGCTGCAATGTCATGTCAGGTACCAACAACGGTGTACAGAAATTGTGGAAGGATGATGAAGCATCTGTCATCTATGTGAATTGCAGAAATCATCGGCTTGCTTTGGTATTTGTTCACTTGAAAAAAAGGTTCAACATGATAGATCAGTATGACCAACTGCTTCTGGATCTCTATGTTGCAGTAGATTACAATAAGCTAGCAAAGGTAATCTTTTCACAGATCCAGGTCATTAATCAAGAAACAGAGCTGAGGATTGTGAAAGCTGCCACGACAAGGTGGCTTTCACATTTCCATGCCTCCTCAAGAGTGTTGGAACGATTTGGTGACATTTTGGACACTCTGAACAACCTGTACACAAGAAATCATGACACAAAGTGTCTGAACATAAGGGAACGCCTTTCAAACCCAAACAACATTTGTACTCTCGCAGTAATGAGTGACATACTTGCAGAAACAAACAAATTGTCACTCTACCTGCAGGCAACCAATGTCAACATTTCAAGGGTGATTGAAAAAGTTGATGAAATCAAGACATTTCTTGCCAGTTATCCTGAATCTCCCCCCAATGGCTATTTCTCTTCCCAGGTAGACCGTTATCTTGAGGTTGGTAGCCAGTACAGAGATGATGGCAGGGGCTACCAGAGAGAGACCAGGGCAGCAACAGGCTCAATTGCTGCGTTTGACAAAGACCGGTACCAGCTGACATTCATCAAACCCTTCTGTGCTGCTCTGTCAGCTGAAATTGATGCAGCATTCTATGATGACCAATCCCCTGTCATTGAGGCCCTCATCAAACTGTTTGTGCAACCAATTCAAAGCAGTTCCTGTACCTCAACAGATTTTCTTAAGAGCACCCCACAGATAGAGGTTTCTCTTGAGAATTTACTTGCCCAGTACCCAGAACTTACTCATGTTGAACTTGCTGATGTAACCAAAGAGTACAGGTCTTTCATCAATCAAATGTGTGCAGTGAAAAAGAAGCACAGAGCTGATGTTGGAAGGCTGATATCTCACTCTTCAAGTAAGCTTGCTGCAGAGAAAGAACGGAAGGCAAGAAATGCCAGATCGGTAACTCAGGCTGCAATTATACAGCTTGAAGATGAGGTTGCAAGTCTGAAAGAAAGCCAGAAGCTGGACCCTGTCTCACTGGTAGATATCTTGATTAAGGATGAATTGATGACCATGTACCCAGTGGTTGGCTACCTCCTCCAGCTTGCCTGCATCCTTCCTCTCTCAAACGCTTGTCACTTCTCGTGGAAAAAAGCCCAAATTCCCCCGTTTCGCGACGAAATAAGCCCAAATTCAAAAATACAGGGTGTAAAGCAGCAGATGTGATTGAAAGGCCTGCATACAACGACGCCGATCTACAATAAAGGCGCTGTGGTTCTGAAGATCTCCATGAGGAAATAAAGCGATCGGAATTGTTGTGAGGCAAGCAAGCAGTCTTCGTGGCGCGTACAGAAAGAGGTTGGCGAATCGATCAGAGCGTTGTGGGTTCGAATCTCGGTGCCAACACAGATTATTTTTCGTTTTTTCTCATTTGGCAGCTGCATTGAGATCTTTACTGTTCAAGAGCGTGGTGGCAAGTGAAACCAACTGTGACCGTCCGAGAGGGTGTATCGTTTTCAGAGGTAGTTTGGAAGTGCCTTGTGGCTGTTCGTAATTTCTACCTCTGCCGCTTGGGGTTTATATCTATTAAGTTCAGCTTTAATTCAGTTTTATGGTTATGTATACAAATTTTCAAAGGATCAAACACACTTTTCATCATAGATGATTGTGCTAACTTACAGGACAGCAAGAGGAAAGCATCAGAGCTGTGTGGCCTGGCCTTCTCTGGTAGACATTATCAAATTACAACTTGGGTGCTGATTCAAAAATACAATTCAATTGTTAAGGATTATCGGGAAAACATTAGTGTTGGTACTTTTCTTCAACAAAGACGAAAAGGCTATGAAATTAGCATTAGAAGAAAATGCCATTATTCCTAAAGAGGTAAGAAATGAGGTGATCACTATTGCGTTCTTTCTCAGTCAACGTTGGAGGTGTGCAGACGTGTCTGCTGCTTGTGTCGTGTTGGAAAAAAAATTGGAAAATCAAAACCATTTTTGTGCCCTTAATACCACGTTTTCATTGGATACACTCCCAGGAAGGCGCAGGTAAGTGTATTTCCTTTTAAATTGGCGCTGGCTTCATATTTTTGAGGCAAACCGAGCAGACAGACTAGTATGGGCAGACAGGCACAAGATGGCGGCTATCGTCTGGAATATTCTATTGCTTGGCACTGGGTGTTCAATAGGATTTACTGTAGTACCATCAGAGGTTTTAAATGAGAGAAAGGGCATAGAGTAAGCCACTTAGAACAATCAGGGGGCATTTTCTTTGACTGCACTTCGGGTTGGGTTGGTGAGCCCAGTTTGTGACGTCATAGGGCAGAGGTCACGCGTTTACACTTGGAAATGTCTGACCCCACGAGTGAAATTAATGTGGTTTGTGACACTTGGAAATGTCTGACCTACGTACTGGTTTATCTTTCCAGGCGACACAGAGTTATAATAGAAGAAGGTAACCGTAAGTAGTATTCCCTTTCAAATTAATGTGGTTTGTGACGTCATAGGTCAGAGGTTAGAGGTCACACGTTTACACTTGTAAATGTCTGACATTTGTGCTTGATTTTCTATTTTCAGATGTCTGAGCCCTCTGACACAGTAGGCTCGCTTGGTCTTTCTGGCCTACAAGTTAGCGACAAAATGATGGATGTCATGGAGGCGATGCTGAAAGATATTCGAGAGGAAAGAAAGCAATATTGGGAGGGGGTTGTAAAGAATTTGAAAGATGATATTGGGACTTCGGAGGCGGAAAAGAGACAAAAAAAGGGAAAACCATCGAGGAAATTATGGAGATACTGAAGAAAAGCATTGTGGAAAGAGACATTGAATATGAATTTGATGTAGAAACAAGAACATTACAACAAACAAAAACCCATTTATTAAATTTACACAAACAGTACCAACAAAACAACCACAAAAACCTTTTCACGCTACATTACATTGGAAAATACATTGACATAGCCAAACAACAGTGTAAAAAAACATCAAAAACTTTCACGGAATTGAAAAA
>NMRB01000285.1:370330-386678 GCA_002633025.1 Notospermus geniculatus
CCCCCCCCCCCCCCCGTACGCATAGTGTGCGTTTTTCATAGACTCCCCCTCCCCTCAGTGCGTACGTACTTAATGGATGCGCCCATACCAGTTAGCAGCAACAATGGAATGTAATACACTTAACAATTCAAGTTGAAAACATGAATAATACAAGCGTAACGGAATGTTAACAGTTGGATTTGGAAACACTCTGCAACTGAAAACCTTTAGTGGTAAACCTATCGAGTACATTGAATTCATAGATTCATTTAAGATGCATATCTATGATAAGAGCCATCTAAAAGATGGCCCAGTTGAAAATGCACCTGTCCGACAAAGCGGAGAGAGTAGTTTTAGGCCTAGGTTGTAGTGGTGTGATGTACGCGTCGGTCTTAAAAGTTACTGAAGGAGCAATTTGGCGGCAGGAATGTAATACACTGAATGGATGCTCCCATACCAGTTAGCAGCAACAATGGAATGTAATACACTTAACAATTCAAGTTGGAAGCATGAATAATACAAGCGTAACGGAATGTTAACAATTGGATTCGGAACTGTTAATCTCTGTCTAAAACGCTTGCTTTATTTTGCCAAGGGTCAAGAAGTGTTTCAACTACCCAAGGGGCCAAGGGACATTCAGCGATGCAAGGAAGCATTCCTAAAGGAATATGGAAAAGACATATGGAGTACTGTAAACTTCGGTAACAGATTCGCTGTGGCATATGGACAAACCTGGGACAAGATAGAAGATGTTGACATCTACGACATATCAGGGGTCAAGAAACAAACCCTTGAAGCCAACAATAAGGGTCTGAGGCATCTGGCTGTGACACCTGAAAAGGGAATATTGGTGGCGGTTTGTGATGAAGGTGTTCGTGGCTCGTACACCGTCGTATATAATATAAGATCCACTCCACTGTTCCAGGTGGATGGGGTCGTTCACGCATTTGTCGTTTGTCGTCACCGTACACGATGATCGTAATATTGTTAGTAAATGGACCATTGATGATGATGAGGATTTTGTTGTCCTCACGGAGGAAGTCAAATCTCCTTCCCACTTCATCTCCTGTGGAGCGAGGTACATGTATGTGCACATTTCACGTGGTCTCCATAATGTTAATGTGTATGAGATTACGGCAGACCGTCCCCTCAAATACATCGCCACTACTGACGATGTACAGGATCTATCAGCCACAGCAGCAGGCGAGGTGACTGTGACGTCACGTCTCAGCGAGGTGGACCTTGGTCACTTTGGTGTTTGGGAAGGGTCACTTTCAAAGATACCGGTAACAACTTCTCTGAGTGGACATACAAAATTGTTGAATCTCGATTTCAAGATCTTGTCTCTGTCGACGGTAATTACCAGTGTCATGGTGGCAAGGTGTGACAACAATGGCAGGAGCATACTGAGAGTGTTCAAGGAAGAAGGTAGGCCTGTTTAAGATTTATTACCATTCATTAAAATGAATGTTTGCCCTCAAAGTGTGTCAGGTGATGCACATAATGATTGTTGGCGCATTCCAAACACAAACGCTTGTCACAAGTATCGCAACAAGTGTCACACACTTCATGTGGTTGAAGAACATAACAGTCCTAGACTTGCCTGGTCATGCGACTATGAAGACCAGCGTATGACACATGTAAATTGTCGACATTCTGAGAGAGGTCATGATTCTGTCATGATTGTGTCAGTTCACCTCCATAACAGTCACATGAGTTGATGAAGAAAGCATTACGCAATAATTTGAGGAGGAGGAGGTGATTGATGCACTATTTTTTGTATTATCCCAGGAACTTATAGACTCCGGAGAGAAAGTGGCATAAGGGGCACAGTCCGCGTGAGCTACTGCGAAACTAATGTATTAGGCCAGCCCTGCATACCACGATATATAAATACACACAGCACACCTGGATGACCTAATTTCTGTCCGCAGTGAAGTACACCTGACTGCGGACAAGATTTTGCAGTAGCTCATGCGGTGTGTGTCCCTAATGGTTGTTGACCAAATTCTATCCATTTGGAATGGTAATGGCAGATGTCTGCAAAAGAGTGTTTACCAATGAGGATCAGGACATTACAGTCTAAAACTACTTATTCCAAGGTGAACAAAATACATATTCCCCGCTGTGTCTGTTAAAATAATGTTTTTGACAGCAAACATGGTGATCAACACCCCTAAGTCTTGACGCAGATTTGTCCATTTCACCCTGTTATTTCCCCTTTGGTTTTCCAAACAAATCATAGCCCCCCCCCCCCCAACGTTACATACGCTACGACGCAGTAATTTTACTCGCAGTTTCAAATGAACTGTGTAACACGATTTTTTCGAATCCAGGTAGAAATACAGTGGATACTTTAGTATACGATAAATTACCGGTTTACCGGAATCCAAATTTCCAACAATCACGATACAAAAATCGGTGGATACCCTGTTGAGATTCCTTTACGACTTAAAACAACCAGGAACTGACGTAGAATGGCGGGACTATACGATCAAATTATATCATTGCATTAGCACACCTAGGAGATGTGTTTCTTTGTCCTACGTTTGTCGAGAAAATATTAGGGAGTTTTCGCAAAGCCCCCGAAACGCCAACGCGAACGCCCAACCCATTGTTCGATGCCACGAAGAGAGCACCGAACAAAAAGATAGACGTTCGCGTTGGCGTTTCGGGGGCTTTGCGAAAACTCCCTATTGCTTCGATGCATAACCCGAGAACACCAAAATCGAGATGACGTATTATTCGACATTCACTTGACGGAGTGGTATTCGAATTTACTCGAGAATTCGGTGAAGAAAGGCGTGGATCAGGCATTGTTCAAATTAGTGAGAAACACTCTTTGCTATTCAACTGTCCAGTTACACACCAAATTATTTCAAGGTGTACATTTTCTGAGGTCTGAATTTCTTACTCTATCAACTGTAGAGCAGTAACTATTCACAAAGAACTGCAGAAGATACAACATTCCTGTAACCACAAGATCACAGAAATGCAGGTAAATGCCTGGAAACGGAACAAAACCCCTTTCAGCTTCCACTCACTCGGCAGCGAAATGAACCAAAGCTTCAACAACCTCATCAAATATGCAGAAATCATACGGGATAACCTGGTCAATCAGATCAAAGTCAACAAAAGAAGATCCTCGACAACCTTTCCATCACCAGCAGCTGCAAAGATTCTGTTCACTAACAGTAGCACTGCTGTTGGAAACATGACCACTACTACATCATCTTCGACCAAGTCCCGGTACTACCTCAGCAGCTGCCTACCCTTCCACCACATAACATTAGACTACCAAAATTTACCCAATGACGTCCAAACTGCCTCCAATACCAACGGGAAAGATATGTGCCAAAGATTGTATGTTCATGTTGTACGCTTCAGGCAACCTTAGTTGGGCTTCCCCGATGGTTGCTAGGTTTTGGATCCAGGTTGTTTACGCCTGGATACAAACCTAGCTCTCTTGCCCCATCCCATGTGGGGAGTTCCATCAGTGAGGTCCATCAGTCAAGGCTGCTTGTCGCTCTCTCTCCAGTCCAGAAAACACCACCAACCATTGTTCATGATAATAAGAGTCCCATGCTAGGATACTGATGGTCACGAAAAGAAACTTTTCATCAAGAGTTTACACGGCACACAGTCAGAACAGAAAGTGTTACGGTTGTAAAAAAAGCATCCGCACTCCGTAATCTGCTTTGTCTATAATTTTCAGAAATCATACAAGCAATCCTTGATTGACAAGGGTAAGAAAGTACGTGCAAGAAATTGAAGAAGCTGAACATCATCAGTCCGAGGCAAAAAGAAGAGTTGGAACGATTCAAGAATCGAAGGGGACACGAGGCGAGCGTGCTAAATGACAGCAGAATGATCACATCATTAAACATCTCGGGCCGTATTCAAAAAGGGTGATCATCGCACGATTTAAGACTTAGACACATGTAACTTCACTAAATGCACATACTTCCACCCTGCATTTGACGAAGTTCCACGCGTCTAAGTCTTAAACGCCCGTTTTGAATACGGCCCCTCGATTTCAGAGGAAGATGGACGTGATGAAAGAAACGAAGAAAGTAAGCCAAAATATTGATCTGCTTCATTGCTTTTGGGGAGAGATGGTTGATTACCTTGATGTTTGGCATTCATATTGAATTAATTGACCTCGACATGATGAGTGGCTTGTGTTTATAAATCTATTCTATTTCAGGAACTACATGCTGAAATGATGCGCCGCGCAGCAGATAGAAATAAGCGATTGTTGCTGAAATGGAACAGAACTACATTCCCTCTTCGAAGGCAGGAAAGCGATTGTTGCTGAAATGGAACAGAACTACATTCCCTCTCCGAAGGCAGGAAATAGTGGACGGATCAATGTCAGCGACAGATGTTTTGAAGACATGGCCAGCTGTTGCATTTTTGCCATGTGTAATTTGGCTAAATTTGTTGGCGCCATGTACACACTGGCTCCAGAATTTACAATTTTACAATGCTTTCATTTTCTGGTTTTACCGTGTTTTTTCACTTGAGTTTCTCATTGTTTGAAGTGCTGTAATCTAAAGGCCTGTTTACACATGCAACTTTTCATATGCAACTTCATGCAACTTGTTGCATAAACCTGATGAGACCAAAAAGTTTCATAAAAGTTGCATGTGTAAACGGGCATGCAACTTGTTGCAACTCGATCACGCTGGATGTTGCATCGATTTTTCTATGTGTAAACCGTCCCAGTTCGTTTGCAACAAGTTGCTGCTGGTTGCAGCAACTTGCAACTTGGTGCAACCTAGTGTAAACCGCCCTTAAAATGATGCTTTCAAAATGATAGATGCCAAACTTACGGTGTTTTCTTCAGTAAAGGACTGTTAATGATTAGTGATGTGATGTTAAAATTCACCCACAGTGGCTTCTGCATATTGATCAATTTCCTTTCATTTTTCAGACTCTACAAGACTTGGCAATGGTTGGTGGCCTGAGTGATACTGAATTGGCTATCAGTCTTGGGAATTTTAATATGGGGTGTTCAGACAACCCCGAAAAACTGTGTACATTAAACACTGAATTTCGGTGTTCATTTAATCTAACACTGCTTACTCAACACTGATTAACGGTGTTGAGGTGAACACCGAAAATCGGTGGAGGGATCTAATGAACTCTCATTTTCGGCGTTCACTGAACACTCATCTTCAGTGTTAACCAAACACCCATGTTCGGTATTCACTGATCACCAATATTCAGTGTTGACTGAAAGTATCGAAAGTACAAAATATAGTGATGATGCTACACCGCTTTTTTACTGTGTTAAAGTTACTGGGAATTTCTTGAGGGGGGGGGGTCATTTTTTGGGCCATCCGATTTTTCACAATATTTTCGTCATATTCCACTGTTTTGTTTACTATTTGCAGGAATTATGGAAAAACATTATTCGAAGAAGAAGATTAAGAATTGTAGGAGCAGGAAGGAAACGAGTAATCCTACTGTGCAAGCCAAGCGAGAAAAGTGGATGACACTGAAGTTGTGGTTGTAGAATTTGCAATAAAAAGAACCAGTGGGGACTGACGAACTTCCTACCAACTGAAGTGGATGATAAATCCATTGATTCCCATATTCAGTGGATGCAACTTGAAGACAGAAAGAAGAAGCAGAATCTCCAAAAGATTACTCTTTTGATGGAAAAGACGTTCGCTGATCGACGAAAGTTAATCGTGACGGAGGATGCCACGGTGGCAAAGATCAAGGAAGTCTTTCCTTTTCTATTCAGTTTCGATGAAGTAAGTGAGAATGGAGGCCGTGACAGGAAGTACAAAACTGATAATACGGGTTTTCCGTTATAACCTCAATTGAGCAGCGTGAATGGAATGCACCATTTCTTATGCTATTCCAATGGATATTCTGACTCACTGGTACCTAATTAGGACATCCGCCCATCCCACATCAGTTGACATAACAATAGTAATATTCACACATTGTTCATCTGCCATTGTTAATTTACCATTTATTTTCAGATCGAGAGGGAGTTTGAAAGGCTTTCAGGCCAGAACATCGAGAAGATGATGCTGCGGTGGGTGTGGCCAAATATTGCACAGAACGTAGTTGCTAGATATCGAGTAAATCAAGAATATCTGGTGCGGATTTACTTATGACCGAGAGTGTACAAAACATACAGACAATATCAAGGTCTGACCATGCTGACATGTACATGAGCCTGCATATGCCCACGCCCAGGCCAAGATGCTGCAATGCCGACTGCGTGAGCAGTTTCAGTGTCAAGGATAAAGAATCTTTGACTAGGGCCATGAACAGAGTGTCCCGACGCCAGTATTTTCTGGACATATTCTCCAGCCAACTGCGACAAACAGCGTCATCTTCCACACTGACCACAGAACATACAGTCAAACTTCTTTTGCACGGCAACCAAATATGCCTATAAGGCTGTGAATGGAGATTCCCCATAAGAGTATTTGAAAGAACTGATCTCCATTTATCAGCCTGGGAGGAGGTTGCGTTCTGAGAACCGGTTGCTGCTTGCTGTGTCAAGATCGAGAACCAAGCGTTATGGGTCCAGATCCCTGTTTCAGGCGGGACCGGTTCTCTGGAACGCACTTCAAGAGGGGCTTAGAATTTAAAAACTCACATTTTATTAGAAAAGATTTTTTTGTCGTAACTTTTAGTTCATTAATGTTTTAGCTTTAAATTCTCATAATGTTTTACAGTATCTTATCTTATGTTTTCATTATTTGTTTTAACTGTGATTAATTGTACAGCGCCTTAGAGCCGTTTATGGAATAGGGCGCTTAAATGTTTTATAATAATAATAATTTATAATAATAATGCCTGTCAGGGAATGTCACATGTGTTTTCTTTGAGTGATGGTTATTTGAATAGGTTACTGAAACAGTTTTATAGTGGACACCGCCAGGTGGTTTATGGCAGACGCATCAGTCCTAATAACTGTACCCAGGTGAAAACTGAGTATGCCATAAGTTTCATCAAAAAAACCTTCAGAATTTTGGGCGAGAACATGCCACACAAAGATGCAATTTACATGCTGCAGGACACACTTTTAAAAGATCTGTCTACACAAAGTAATTTTGATTCTTTCGTCATGTCAAAACTGTACGATATTTAGGGCTGAATTTTATACAATAGATTGGTAATATCTATACATGTATATTTGCATGTCTAAAATTTATCAAGAGTGCAGCTTCCATAGTGTTAAAGTCATTGGAACATCCTTGAGGTAGGGGTCATTTTTGGGCCACCCGATTTTTCACAATATTTTCGTCATATTCCACTGTTTTGTTAACTATTTACAGGAATTATGGAAAACCATTATTCGAAGGAAGATTAAGAATGGTAGGAGCAGGAAGAAAAAGAGTAATCCTACTGTGCAAGCCAAGAGAAAAAAAGTGGATGACACTGAAGTTGTGGTTGTAGAATTTGCAATAAAAAGAACGAGTAGGGATTGACGAATTTCCTACCAACAAGGCCAACTGAAGTGGATGATAAATCCATTGATTCTCACATATTCAGTGGATGCAACTTGGAGATAGAAAGAAGCAGAATCGGAGGATTCTAATGATGATGATATCATTATTGAAGGAGACATCTTTCAATTTCACTCTTTCCTCTGATGAATGGGCTGTGATCAAACCATGCAGTTGCAACAAGAGGACAGCGACAATTACAAGGAGAATAGACTAAAATGTTCTACTCTAGATTTTCTGAAGAATATCCCAGGTGTCCGGTTGTCTTCTATTTCAATACAATCAGAAAAGAGAACACCCGAAAAATTACTAGTGTATTTTTCCGGGGGGAAAGCAAGGTGTAAGGGAGACCTGTGTTCAGCTCAGTTTGAGTTCATCATCAGAGACGAGCCGAGATGCAATGAGGATGTGACTGTTGAGTGCAGTAAAGAAAAGGGCACATTTCACCATCGACCATCGATGCCAAGCAGGCGGCCTCTTACTGGAACATCAAGGACCAAAATGGCTGAAACAGCAAGAGCCATTGATGTGACCAATCAATACTATGAAAACATTCAAACAGCTGACGATGAACAACTCGGTGCTGGCAACTTTACAAGTTGCCCAAGTCAAGCTGTTCTCAGGAAAGCTGTGTCTGAAATTGTTGCCAGGGAGCTACTCCACCGTGACCTGGTAGAGGAGCTGAGACTTTTAAAACATGTGTATGTGGAAGAGGATGGAGATGGGGCTGTCCAAGGATATATGCATAGTATATCAGCTGACCCGTTTTTCGTTCACCTGTACTCCCGAGAACAAATCGACGTTTTGTGCCAGATGTCAGAGCAAAATGAGCTTCGTATATACTTCGATGCCACTGGCAGCATAATCCAGAAAATACCAGACCAACATAGGTGCCTTTTGTATTCCTTGGTAGTACGTAGTGAAGATGACTTGCCACCGATTTCACTGGCAGATTTTCTCACAACTGATCATTGTGTCCCGACCCTCTGTCACTTCCTAAGCCATTTGGTACGATCAGGCGAACTACTCCACAGGCACAGGATCAATCCAAGGAAGATTGAAACAGACTGGAGTTGGGCACTTATACAGTCTTCCTTACAGACATTCAATCGTCTAACGGTCAAGACTTACTTGACTGTTTGCATGAAAGTTCATCGCCAAGAATACCCGATGGTTGTTAATGAGCTCACGGTACTCCACCTGTGCACGGCCCATGTCATGCATGCATAAATTTGCTGGCAACATACGGGAATCTACCAGAAACAAAAGACCGCTGAAACAGTTGTTGATGCAAATGCTTGCGTGCCTGCAACACTCGTAACCTACATGAGGCGTCACGAATTTTCATGGACTGCTGTCTGATATTAAAAAGTAGCAAGATGACGGCAGATGTTGCTGCCAGATGAGGGAACTACTCAATGTACTGCTGTAACCTGGACAGTGGTGTACTTGTGTGAAGTAAAGGCAACGAGTAGTCGAAATCCGTCTTCCCTTCGAGTTCATTTGCAACATCGACAACATTCTACTAGACAACGTCCTGAATCATTACCATAACATCCATACTGAATGCCATCCGACATCCCGATGTAGAACAAAATAAAAGCCAAGTCGAATTATCATAACAGAGCCATCTGCCATTAAACTCCCTGAGGATACAATTCGACAATCATTATTGTGTATCGCAATGCCGCCAACTTCACCCATGCCAGGGACACATTCTATGTGAAATCCTTCAACAATTCTCTGAACATTTTCCATGATAAGAGGATAGTTTTCCAGAAACAAAAAAACTCCGGACAGATTTGACCATCTATCATTGGAATGAAAATGTGGACAGACCTTACACAGGTATATATTCTGGAGAAACTGGACGTAAGGGAAAAATAAAACTCTCACACCAGCAACACTTGCTTACAGCAACACTATTTTTGATAGGATTATGCAGGACATATATCAGTAGTAAGGTAGGCCTTTGGTTTGGGACTTCATAGCAAAACTGTCAGACTGGGGTTTTTATGTAGACTTCATCATACAGGATGGAGGGGAGCAGAACAGAGCATTCATGTCGACTCCAATTACATCAGTTTGAATCAAATTGATCCCTCTCAATCAATTGTTCATGCCAAAGATTACAGTCATGCTGTGAAGAAACTCAGGAACAGCTGCATGACATCGGGCCTCAACAGTTCAGTTGCCACGTAAAATGAGACCGTGAGGTCAATTCACGTCCGCTACACAGAAAAATACGGAATCATCTCGCAGAAGATATGATAGATGGTGACACGTAGCTTCTGATGTTGAAATTGAAGGTAGTATGCTCAGGCAAAAGGAATTGATAATCTGTAGTCATCAAGTTGCTTTCTACAGCAAACCAGTGCCGTGATAGCCATATTTAGCATATTTAGAGATCTAAGACCCATCAAATCCAGCGAAGATGTCAGACTTGTAAAGTTACAAAAGGTGTGTATGGACAAACAAAATGTTGACATGGTTATAGAAAAGTTGGAAATTACATCTGGAGTTTACAAAAATGACGCTTTTTCTTGTCATCAGGTGAGAGATTACTTTTGAGGTGGAAAGAAGCAAGAAAAGGAGAGGGACAGAGTCAGCTGCCATCGAGAAAGGGCCTTCTTGGCGAAATTCTGTGCCTGATTGTAGGCCTAACCTTCCCAATGGTCTGCAGAATGCACCTTACCAGGTTTCCTCATGTTCACTAGGGCACATGAGAGGATGCGACACTCTACGGGAGCATAGTTCCATGTGTGGCGCCAAACGTCCGGACCGCATTCGCTCAACTTGTCTGCGCAAACAGATTGCTACTTTATCACAGATCCTTAATCTGAAAGACAATGAACTTGATATCTTGGCCAACTTCCTGGGCCACGATGTGAGGGTACATCGAAATTTCTACAGGCTACCTGAGGATTCATTGCAGGTCACGAAGGTTTCAAAGATTCTCATTGCTTTGGAACAAGGAACATTGTGTTCTCATCAGGGAAAAAGTTTGGAGGAGATGAACGTGGACATTGATGAAGGTAGGGAACTAAAACTTTAACAGGCGCGGATCCAGGGGGGGGGGCACACCCGGCCCGTGCCCCCTCTATTTTGTTGAAAATCTTTAAAATTGGCCGGGAAATTTAGAAAGGGGCTGTATACTTAAGGTTGAATTGTCCCAAATAAATTTTTGATTATTTATAATAAAGTGACAAAACCCATTTTCACAGGGTGATTAGATAAGAGGTTGAACTAGATTATAAGAATGAAAAATTGGCAAATTTCCCGTTATTTCAACTGAAACAAAAGACCTTTGCAAAATGTCATTAAAGTAGTAGAAATACACAAGTCCTTAAAAGGCTGTTTACAACACATGTTAAATACATTGTATACTTTGTATTTATAAGGTTACATTTGTTTATAACCTTTGCCTTTCATGAAAATAATGACAAATAACACCAATATCTTCTCAACTTTGGCAATTTGTTCAACCTCTAGCAGTGGGGGCATCACAGAACAGCCTTTCATGTATACGGCTTGTTAAGAACAGGCAGTCAGGTGTGAGGCATACTACAGTCGAAGTCAACCTTACTTCAACAAGGGCAGAACGTCAGGCCTGTGCAACAGACACCATATAAACACAATGATTGAACCACAAACCACAGTATTCACCAGTTAACTGAGCACAACCTTGGATTTGCCTCATGGAAAGTAAACCAAGTTACCCTAACATCATTAGGTAACTGCGACATGGATTATTTTCCACTGACTTGTGTAGGTTTTCAAGTTTGGTATGTTGCCCTTGTTGAGTGTGCTTAACCAGCCATAGCTATGAAAGGCTGTTGTATGATGCCCCCACTGCTAGAGTTGAACAAATTGCCAAAGTTGAGAGGATATTGGTGTTATTTGTCATTATTTTCATGAAAGGCAAAGGATATAAACAAATGTAACCTTATAAATACAAAGTATACAATGTATTTAACATGTGTTGTAAACGGCATTTTAAGGACTTGTGTATTTCTACTACTTTAATGACATTTTGCAAAGGTCTTTTGTTTCAGTTGAAATAACGGGAAATTCGCCAATTTTTCATTCTTATAATCTAGTTTAACCTCTTAACTAATCACCCTGTGAAAATGGGTTTTGTCACTTTATTATAAATAATCAAAAATTTATTTGGGACAATTCAACCTTAAGTATACAGCCCCTTTTGAAAAGATGTTAAAATCTGACCGAGGTTTTCGACGATGTGCGCTGGCTGTGCCCCCTCTTTCCCATGATTCTGGATCCGCCCTTGTTTAAGGCTCCAATCTTATCGTTTCCTTTGCCTCGTCTTTATTCTGATGATGATTATTTGGTGGGCAACATACCACAATGCAAAACTTCTGATTTTTGTGTCGACTTTTGATTTCGTGAGTGCAATATATTTTCAAATTGGGCAATGTAAGGCACATACCAGTGGTATGTTTTTGAATGTCACTATCCACAGGTACACTGGGAAACAGAAGTTGTGGCGAATTAACAAGAAGAGAAGAGAGGAATATGCAGAAAAAAGAAGGGAGAATGTTCATTGGTGTAGCTTACATGTACCTTCAACAACAGCCATGTACTATTGGCCAGACACAATGAAATTTTGGCAGTGTGGGTATCAGTTATTTCATGGAAAGTTTCTGAGATTCTTATCTGCCCCAAAGAATCTTGGCCAGGTTGCATCAGGTGCGACATAACGTGGTTCACCATCAGAAAGCAACATCAACTTTGCTGTTCCAGACGCCATAAGAAGGTTCAGCAGCAGTGAGTCAGACTGTCCCAAACGCATCAAGCCGGGAATCATTGATCAGTCTCTGACACTGGTTTCCAGTAACAAGCCCAACAGTCTACATGTCCTCTCAGTAGATGGGAAAAAAGTGGCCTGTCGCTTAAGTGAGGATTCGGGCGATGTGGACCTCCTCGACCATGAAGATAACATCACCATGTGATGTGTGCAGAAGGTAGTTTCTTGGTGGACTCGCCCAACATATGTACCTGTCACGGGCGGTAATGGCGCGGCCATTGTTTTTGGGATTCTTCTCCCGCAAAGGGGCAACGTTTGTCGACTTGGAAGTGCAGGACTATCTCGGATTGTTGAAAGGAAGGCAACATGTTAAACCTCCTGAAGTCTCGATACAACCACTTGAGTTAGTTATCCCCCCCCCCCAAAAAAAAGATGATGATCTCGCAAGGAACCACACCCCGCGACAGATGGAAGACGAAAAGGTTTCATATTTACTGCATCTATACTGGAAACATATAGAGATATAAGTCCTGCCCTTNGGACTCGCCCAACACCCTTTCATGCAAAATATGGGATCTACGAGAGTTAAAAGTAAAGCTTGAGCTGAACTTGCAAACGTTTAAGACACTTGGAGGTGACGATTGGAGAAATTCCATATACATATTTGCATTTGCTGCACACGTTTCAAAGCCAAGAGTGTAAAGCAGCGGACTGTGATTTCACAGATGATAAGCAGCATCCAATGTCAAAGGAGTGTAAAGTAGCGGACTGTGGTTTCACAGATGATAAGCAGCATCCAATGTCAAAAGAGTGTAAAGTAGCGGACTGTGGTTTCACAGATGATAAGCAGCATTCAATGTCAATCGTTTAGAATAAAGGATCACCATGCTATGAGGAACCCGCGTGCCGTTTATCCCGACAGGTCGGCGCAGCGATCGATGCGACCGAACCGACGTCATTGACGTCGTTTTATGTGTTGACGTTGCGTCATGAAAAAATCTGCTGTATATTTTTCTACAGGAAATGAAATGGTCCATGGACCATGTGCTCACCGGGTTGGACATAATAGTCTAATGACAGAGGGAGGTACATATCAGTTATGAGCAATCTGGGTCAAGTCATTCCCGTGTAGGACTTGGATGATTTTTGGGTTTATGCCACCTGGCGACCATATTGGATGTCCGATTGGGCCGGAACTTCACATGCACATGAAGGTCATCTGCAGGGGCCACATAGCACAAAGGAGCGCTTTAGGTCCAAGTCGTTCTGGAGTTACAGCACTTTGATGATTTTCAGGTTACGCCACCTGGCGGCCATATTGGATGTCCGATCGGGCCGAAACTTCACATGGACATAAAGGTCATCTGCAGGGGGCCACATAGCACATTGGAGCGCTTTGGGTTAAGGCGTTCCTGAGTTACAGCACTTTGATGATTTCCGGGTTACGCCACCTGGTGGCCATGTTTGAAGTCAAATCAGGCCGAAATTTGACATGCATGTAAAGGTCATCTAGATGGAGGTAAATATCAAATTTGAGCACTCTGCGTCAAGCCGTTCCTGAGTAATAGCACTTACTTGATTTTCAGGTTACGCCACCTGGCGGCCATATTGGATGTCCAATCGGGCCGAAACTTGGTATTTTTTAAGGTACCCCTCCAATGCATGTTTATGCAAGATATGAAGTTGCTCGGTGAAATAATGACAAACTGTGGCAGGTTCGTCACTTTTGTCGAACTTTGACCTCTGTGACCTTGAAAAGTAGGTCAAATCAAAAACCCGTTATATATGTTATGTATCCTTATTAGCTACACCTATGATAAAAATTTGAAGATGATCTAGTCATTAGTTCAGGAGTTATTGTACTTTTTGTGTTTTTGGTTTCCGCCACCTGGTGGCCAAACTGAGAGTCGAATCGGACCGAAACTTGGTGTCGTGGGTCATCTGACCTAGGGGTATATATGTACCAAGTTTCAGATCAATACCTCCAGCGGTTACGAAACGTGCCCTGCTAACGGCTAACGACGACGACGGACGACGACGACGACGGACGACGACGGACGACGGACGCTGCACCATCGTAATAGCTCACCCCAGTGAGCTAATGAGATAATAAGACGTTGCCATTATCGCCATCCTACAGTACAGGTCACAATTGACATCCCTAAATTCGCGTAAGTTACGCGTAAGTCACTCGTAACTTACGCAACAACTCACGAGCTTAACTTACGAGGTGAGTTACGCGAATTTCGCTAGGTATGCAATGATTTACGAGGCGAGTTACGCGATTTTGGCGAGTTACGCAGTGAGTTACGCGAAACGAAAACTGTAAGTTACGCATAACTTACGAGTAACTTACGCGAAGCCGTAGGGATGTCAATTGTGACCTGTACTGTACCTCTTTATTTTAAGGAAAAAAGCAAAGGAATTTTAGAAATTTTCATCCGCGACAAGATGGTGTAAATTTTTTTAATGTCATGCGACCGAAAAAATCGGGTTTATTTCACGCCAGAAGTTAATGGAATGACTGGAAATCACGTTGAAAAAAGAAACTTCGGTCTCATCGATCGCAGCGCCACGTCGTGACGTTAGTTCGTCCGGTTCCTCATTGAGCAGGCACTTGTTTGTGTGAAGAAAAGAAAGCTTCTTCACCTTCCTACATCAAGCACGTCCAGCGTCATCCAGCTAATAGACGATATGGACGAAAGCCACTATGCTCAGAAATATGTACAAAGTCAATGTACCGGTAATACGTTCTGCTAAGTTGACAAGTAAGACTGTAGATCATAAGCATGTAGCCAGCTAGCAAGCCTGTCAGTGTCAGTTGCAAAACGAAATCCATGACTTCAGATGCACGTTACCTGTCAAAAGAAATAATCGTATTGTGAATTGCCAAGAACAAACGAGCATCTTACAGCAAAGCCAACTAACTGACAATGTTGTGAATGCTGCTCAGAATTTCCTGCACAAGCAGATTCCGCATGTCTCAGGATTGGAAGTAACTACCACCGGGATCACTGCGTCAAGTCGTCAATAGAGGTCTCCCTTAACGCGGGTAGGTGTAACGAAGGATTCAAGCAATACTGTGGTCCTTTAATCTGTAATACATTTATCTGAAATATTTGCAATGGGATTCAGTGAACAATTTTAAGAATCGTCGTTAAGGGTATGAAGCTACTGAATTGAAATTTCATACACTTCAGGCATTAGACTGACCAAAAATCCATGTTGGATCTGTTCACTAATTTGGTAGTCAAAATTGGTCTGGCTCATGGACTATGTGGGATGGGGGTAAAAATGGTCATAGGACAATGGTCCCTAGTAATAATGGTCCCGGTAAAAATGGTCTCATGGGTGGGCTACGTAATGAAATGGTCCATGGACCATGTGCTCACCGGGTTGGACATAATAGTCTAATGACAGAGGGAGGTACATCAGTTATGAGCAATCTGGGTCAAGTCATTCCCAAGTAGGACTGTGATGATTTTTGGGTTTATGCCACCTGGCGGCCATATTGGATGTCCGATTGGGCCGGAACTTCCCATGCACATGAAGGTCATCTGCAGGGGGCCACATAGCACATTGGAGCGCTTTGGGTTAAGGCGTTCCTGAGTTACAGCACTTTGATGATTTTGGGGTTACGCCACCTGGTGGCCACGCTTGAAGTCAAATCAGGCTGAAATTTGACGTGCATGTAAAGGTCATCTAGAGGGAGGTAAATATCAAATTTGAGCACTCTGCGTCAAGCCGTTCCCGAGTAATAGCATTTGATTTTCAGGTTACGCCACCTGGCGGCCATATTGGATGTCCAATCGGGCCGAAACTTGGTATTTTTATGGCCGGGTTTATTTGGCAAGCATGCTTGCCAAACAGTTCCCTTTTTCGTCCTTATTTAGCAAGCATGCTTGCCATCTAACGTTGAAAAATGTCCCTATTTGGCAAGCATGTCACGCCCCCTAATGAATATTAATCAGGACATGTGCTTGCCATATTATTCAGCACGTTCGGTTATTGAGCAAGCAAATACATGTACCGGTATGCAAATTGTTTTGGAGGAAATTTTAACCTATCCAGGTGCAAGAAAGGGCCAAAGGAGATGTGTGTGTGTGTGGGGGGGGGGGGG
>NMRB01000285.1:387147-426659 GCA_002633025.1 Notospermus geniculatus
CCCTTAGGACATTTACCCCCAGGACTTTTACCCACCGGACACTTACCCCCCTAGGACATTTACCCCCAGGACTTTTACCCCCAGACATTAAAGAAGAGAATGAAACAGGAGTTTCTGCTCAGCAACAGGAAAATGGAGTTGACTGCGGCATATTTGCAATCGCATTTGCCACATCTTTATGCTATGGAATTAGCCCTGCAAATGTGACATACGACAAGTCACAACTTCGCCCTCATCTGTTAAATTGTGTCAACACAAACCATTTCACTCAGATTCCATCTTCCCATTCAACCATTCGAAGATGTAGATCAGGCTCGTCCTTCCTTGCCTTGAACTGTGTTTGCAGAATTCCACTCAAACCTGAGTAGCAGGATGCAGATTCCAATTTGGTTTATGAGTGCTCAAGATGCAACGTTATATTTCATCGAAGTTGTGTTGGTATCCCTTTGGATTAAATTGTAAGTGGTCTATATAGAATCTGCCCAAATTGTGATAAGTTAAGTATGATACGGTACTGTAATTTACGGTACTGTGGTCGTGGACATGGTACTACATGTAATTACAACACGAAAGTGACTACATGTAATACACAAACAATATGCCAAGTGTACTGTTCTTGTGTCAATTTTTGATACTCGTCTTTCTTTGTTTAAAGAGAACGCTCACCCTCACCCTGGGCAATGTGCTGTATGTCACACCGGTATTGAGCTATTATGCTGGACCGTGGAAGTATTACTTCCATAGCTGGACCACGACCAGAGTCCCGCTCCCCTTCCCAAGTGCAATAAAGTGAGTTTCCCCAATTCTCCACAGTCTCTCAGTGCCAATGTACGAAAGAATATAATCCAAGATTACTAGAATTCTATTACTTCCCATTGTGTGTTTAGTCTAAGATTTCTCAGTGTATTCCTTGTACTGCAACATAGGATCCAAAACAACGCGAACCACTGAAAATGTCAAAGCTGCCTGATTATCCTTGGCAGAAAGTCAGTATGGATTTTTATGGTCCTTTACTATCTGGGCATTCACTTCTAGTTACACGTGATGATTATATATAGTAGATTTCCTGAGGTAGATATCTTGTCATCACAGTCTGCTCGTCAGGTCATTCCAGTGTTAGATAAACTGTTTGCGTCATGGGGCGTGCCAGAAGTTGTGAAATCTGATAATGGGATACCTTTTCAAAGGTCGGAGTTCAGAGAATTTTCAGAAGATTTGGATTTTGTTCACAAGAAGGTGGCTCCTTATGGCCAGTGGCAAATGGAGGTGCAGAACGGTTTATGCGAACATTAGGAAAGGTTGTAAAGTGTGCTCGAGTAGACGGAAGCCCATGGCATGAGTGAGGTGGTCCAGGATCATAAGGAAGTAGAGGGGGCGATTCTGTTGATGAAAAGCTACTCGCCAACAAAAGAAGGTCAGAATACAAAACGTGTCCCAAATGTGGCTATGAAAACCTCCCAAAAAGAGAGTTGAACAGGTTTTTGAGAAATTACGGAGCAACACCCCATCGTATAACTGGTGAACCGCCTGCCACATTGCTGAATGGTAGGTGCATGAGAACTAAACTACCTGAAATTGCTCCAGTTGTCTCAAATGAATGAGTAGAAAGGCGAGATCATGAAATGAAAGAGAAAATGAAAAAGTATGCCGTAACCTCAAGCCGTCACCTCAGGTATTCAGAGTTGAAAGCTGGTGACAATGTGTTAATTGTCAAATTTCCAGCGGCTTCAAAATTCAATTGCTTCGAGAAGGAAAAAGCCTTTACTGTGTGTTGTTGCAAGAAAACAAATCAGTTGTTTGTGATGCCGATTCCTGTAATGTGTACAGATCATTTGACTCACTTTTTTGTCACCATACCTTGGCAGAATGAGGAACACGCCCTGCGGTTTATCCCGACAGGNCGAAGTACAGGCGAGTCCCGAGTGAATTCTGCACTGTCCTCTGACATGTCTGAAGAATTTTCTCCAACGAAATTCACATTGTAGGGGCCAATAAGGTCCTTTCCAAAGGACCTGCTTCTCAACATTTTTTATTTCTAAGCTGTGATATTACCTTTGCCATTAGAATTTGGTGCACTTGTTTTAAGCCGTTCAGATATCTGACAGTGTTTCTGGTCAGGAGCTACTGTTTTCTCAAGACAGCAAGAAAATTGTGTCACGCACGACGGTACCGTTAAGGTAGGACTTTCCAAAGGGCCTGCTTCTCATCATTTTTTTATTTCTAAGCTGTGATATTACCTTTGCCATTAGAATTTGCTGCACTTGTTTTAAACCGTTCAGATATCTGTTTTTATGTTATTGAGATTCAATTATTGATTAAGGTGCATTTGAGTTCGCTCACAGACGAGTGTTCCAAATGTGACAAAAGCGCAGGAACAGGACACATTCATTTTTCCTTTGTTTTTTTAAAGGACGACGTGTAAGTGAGAGATAGGAAGCAAAAAGTTTACAGGATTCGATTTAATACAGAATGCGAGCTACATGTAGTTCTCCGACAGTCATGGCAGTATGTTGGTCTTATCACGTAGTACACCCAACCCGAGCGTAACGATTATTCGGTAAGTCTCAATGCCACACTGTCTCTACTTGAGGTTATCATGCAAAAACTTTCACTGTATACATGTAGTCATTCACTGAACTCACAGATAAATTTCTTGGTTTTTTCTTTTTCAGACGTATGACATTCCATTGCTACGTTGATGCGTGAACTTTGTGTCCTATACACCAGACCACTAGTTTTGCAGTTCAACTCGGAACAACGAAAAAAACAACATCATGTTGTCCTTCCTGCATACGTGATTTTCGACAAAACGAGGACATTCTTGTGTGCTTCGCGTCTTATACACCAGACCACTTCCAGATGTGCAGTTTAACTCGGAACAACGGAAAAATGAAATTCACCACATTATCGCGCGACAACATGATGTCCTTCCTGCATATGTGATTTTTTCGACAAAACAAGAACATTTTTGTCAAGGACTTTTTTCTTGAGGATTCAGGGACATAAAAACATTCATGTAAGTACATGTATTATACGCCCTATACATGTATTTTGATACCTACCGCTACATCAGCGCCACTTATGACCACCCAACCACCCCGTGTACAATCATATTGCTATCAATGAACGTTTTATTGGCCAGCAGTATAACGCAAATTATATTCCATTTTGATCTGCAGGACTCATCATTTCTCAAACGACACGTATTTGATATAAGAAACGTTTCAAAAAAATATTCACAAAAAATTAAAAATGGGAGGTTAATCAAAGGGAGGTTAATCAATGTCCAAGGAAGTTTTTCGAGCAATGAGCGTACGGCCTCTTTCAAAAAACGTGAGTTAGATGGGTTGATAGAATTGGTGCTGGGGTTTTTCCCCGAAGACGAAAGTAGGGGAGAGCGCCCACTAATAAAATTAGATAAAGATCCCGAGTGTGACGGTCGGAATCCCGCTTTGCGGGGATTAAACTTTAGAGGTTATCATGCAAAAACTTTCACTGTATACATGTAGTCATTCACTGAACTCACAGATAAATTTCTTGGTTTTTTCTTTTTCAGACGTATGACATTCCATTGCTACGTTGATGCGTGAACTTTGTGTCCTATACACCAGACCACTAGTTGTGCAGTTCAACTCGGAACAACGGAAAAAACAACATCATGTTGTCCTTCCTGCATACGTGATTTTCGACAAAACGAGGACATTTTTGTGTGCTTCGCGTCTTATACACCAGACCACTTCCAGATGTGCAGTTTAACTCGGAACAACGGAAAAATGAAATTCACCACATTATCGCGTGACAACATGATGTCCTTCCTGCATATGTGATTTTTTCGACAAAACAAGAACATTTTTGTCAAGGACTTTTTTCTTGAGGATTCAGGGACATAAAAACATTCATGTAAGTACATGTATTATACGCCCTATACATGTATTTTGATACCTAACGCTACATCAGCACCACTTATGACCACCCAACCACCCCGTGTACAATCATATTGCTATCAATGAAAGTTTTATTGGCCAGTAGTATAACGCAAATTATATTCCATTTTGATCTGCAGGACTCGTCATTTCTCAAACGACACGTATTTGATATAAGAAACTTTTCAAAAAAATATTCACAAAAAATTAAAAATGGTTATGTCACAAGAAGATTTTGTGACATTACATACCGTGTCAGTACAAACTTACATATAAGTTTGCATTTACGAAAGAATATCGCCCTCTGGCTCAAACCTGTCAATTTTGACAAACTTTACCAACACATTTTAGGAGAAATCCACTCGTGTTTATCGCCTCGTTCACCGAGAAAGGAATTCTTATTCAGAGGGAGGTTAATCAATGTCCAAGGAAGTTTTTCGAGCAATGAGCGTACGGCCTCTTTCAAAAAACGTGACTTAGATGCATTGATAGAATTGGTGCTGGGGTTTTTCCCCAAAGACGAAAGTAGGGGAGAGCGCCCACTAATAAAATTAGATAAAGATCCCGAGTGTGACGGTCGGAATCCCGCTTTGCGGGGATTAAACTTTAAAAAAACAGGTGTACTCTTGCGTTGCGAGAAAAAACGCTGCACTTTTATATTCAGTAACGTAGAGGCGTTTCCCGACAAAGTGTCACTATTCTGGGACTTATTAGACGAGAACTACATGCAGTGTCAATTATTAGTAATTCCCTGTTGCCACCAATACAGTAAAAGTCCCTCCCTGGTGAAGTGGTGGTGTCCTTGCAGCAGTATCAAGAATCAGGCCTCTACGTCGAGATTTCGAAGCATTACAAAGATGGGAAGACATGGGCGCTCAACCTGAAGACTGCAGAATTCATCTACGTACTTGAGAATGTCAACGACCTGCTCGAGAAGCTCGTCACGAAAGAACAGGGCCCTACTGCAGCAATCTCATCAGCTGCAGTGTTTGATGAAGCAACTCGAGTCTACAGTGAACTGGTTGAGAAAGAAATCCGCAACCTGAAGTTCAAAGAATGCCACGGTTGTATGATAGATCATCCTAGTCAAAACCAGCATTCCTGCAGTGAAGAACCTCCAGCCCAGACCATCGAGACCGAGTACTTGGACACCGCCATTGATGCTGTTACATTGGAGATGTTTACCAATGGCCTCGAAAAGTCTCTCGAGGGCAAACGTGTGATCATCTCCACGAAGATGTTATGGACAATGTGTAGAAAAGGTGCCATGCTGCAGCGTGTAAAAGATATGGTGATGGTGCCCTACGTGTTGAGACAAAGCATAGATGACTTTGTGACAGACGCAGAATCTGCAGGTGCCGTTGATGATCTCCTGACAGCCAATGCCAAAGCCTAATATGATGCAACGTCGAGATGTACATAGCCAAGAAGATGCATATATATATCATGTATAACCGTACCTTCAATGTAACCTCCGTACTTTCTACGTAGATTAAATGTATATAATAGATATCACTTTTCTGTTATTTTTCCTGCATGGTAGTTAGACATTGCATATTTTCATTCTTCTGTCGTGTCAACACAGGAAGAACATATGGCTATAAAATGTCAATGTCCCTGTTCTTGTCCCCATTCATCAAGATGGATCCTCACCTTCACCTTCACCTGTCTGGTATCTGGCCCAACCATGAGTGGAAAAACCTTCTTTGTTCGAAAACTCTTAGAGAATCTCCCCATCATGTGGACACACCCATCCAGGATATCATCTGGTGTTATGGAGAATGGCAGCCTTGTTACGAGGGGATGAAAAAACAAGGCATCAAGTTTGTTAAAGGCCCTATCGACTCAGACGATCTTAGTCCCCACATCACACACTTGGTGGTGCTGGATGATCTGATGAATCAAACATACTCTAACATTTGCCAGCTTTTTACTCGTGGTAGCCATCATCGAAACACAAGTGTCATACACATTGTACAGAATCTATTCGACAAACGTAAGGAGCACAGAACTATAAGTTTGAATTCTCAGTATATAGTCTTATTCAAAAATCCCAGGGACTGTAAGCAAATTGAATATTTGGCCAATCAAATGTATCCTAAACATCACAAGTAGGGTATGATGGATAGTTTCTATGATGCCACCAGCGAGCCATATGGGTATTTACTGATCGACTTAAAACAAGATACCCAATCTTGCTTATGTCTGAGAAGTAAAATCCTCGAGTGTTCCCAAGTTGTCTATTTACCAAAGGGTATAAAAGTAGACCCCAACCTACAAATATCATCATTCTAAATCAGGATGTCTTTCTTAGATGACGTGCTTTCAGACAGGAGTAGGAGAAAAGTTTTCTGTGGCCTCTTCAGTACTCTATGTGTGCTTTGTCTGATAGGTATTATTATTGGAGTGTTCGGATTGGTTTCCTGTTCATACAAGTCACTCGTATGCGGAAGTCAGAAATTACAAACGTTAGACAAAACTACAGTAGTGTCGCCAGCTATTTTGAATAATGGTACAATTATAGCAAATTGCTCACAAGGTTTGTCCCTGGGTCATCCTTTGTATGTGCACGTATGCTGGTATGTAGGCGAAGTGCTTATTGACATTAGACAATTTACCACCATGACCAAACCATCTGTCAAGGGGATAGGGTTAAACAAACAACAATGGTTAAAATTGAAAGATCACATGACCCAAATCGACAAATATGTTAATGATAAAGAGTTTGAGCATTTGGTTTTTAAATACAGGGATTGGTTACTATAAGTATATTGAACGGAGGTCATACACATTCATTTAACGAAAAGATGGCAAAGGTGAAGTACACGAAGGTCAAATACCCAGCGGGGAAATATGAGTGTACTACACTCATTGCACGATGCATCAGACGACAAAGGATCCAAAGCAGGATACTGAGATGGTGTGCTGCCTTCGGACGGTATGAGAGGATACGAATCCTTGCACTCCAATGGACCATCTCTACCCGATGCAAACATTACCTGATGGAGGACCACGCTGATCCCGAAGACATGCTGCAGGCTCAGCTCCATACACTCATGGAACCATCCACACAGCAATCTGACAAGAGCCGACGCCAAAGACAACAGACTCCTGCCACTGCTCAAAGAGGTCGACCCGGCGTTCCTGACCACGCTGAAGGAAGCACACGGCTTCGTAATGACCAACTCGAGGGCGGCTTTCACCTTACTAAAGACTCACAGATCGCATCATGTGGCGAGCATATTGCCACGACGCATCTGTGCAGATCTTTTGAGATACATCGCCCAACCGACTGCAAGCGTCGAGTGTTGGAGGCCGGATAAAGTGATGAAGGTCGTGACCAGCCTGGCGAAGAAAATACCACCAGCCACAGTACGAAACCACGCCAACAAGCTATGCAGCAGCAGACCGAAGAAGCTCCTCAAGACTATGGCCTTCGTAGCGGCTGCCATTGAAGTGGGCTCTCCGCCCACGTTCATACCACCCTGGATTGTGCACGAAACCACCTTTGACCATTTCATCCAACGATGTCCTACACAGAAGAGAGAACAGATCGCCGCAAAGGTCATCGAAAAGCAACTCATCTGTCGACGCTTAAAGCAAAGAAGATTGCGACGAGGCCTACTTAAGAGTATTGTGGGTCTGACAACCACGTTCTATGAATCACAACATCAACGATACAAGCCCGATGGTCGGGGATTTCAAGAGGCCCGACATCACTTCAACCGTGTGAGAAGAGATGAGATGTGGAAGTCGTTCTTGAAAGCCAACTAAAGTCACAAGCCAGCAGTCAAAGCTAAACCAACGGCCCTTGTCAGGGCCACCCCAAATATGTACAAGAGACCAATCCAGACAGTGTATTTGCTTGCTTACAAAAAATGTACACTGACCTTGTTCATGTACATCCATAATCATAAGTCCCTGCTACACACACATTTTCCCCGCTGAAATGCACGTCCTCTACATCCATAATGATAGCCCCAGCACAATTCCCCCTTCTGAAATGCACACGTAAAAAATGATAAAGTCCCAAGAGCACACAATAGAGAATTCCCCAATTGGAATGAACCACCCGCATATTCTTTGTCGTGCTATGTTCACACTGTGGCGACTTAGGAGGGCGAATCCCCGCGAACTAGAATGAAATGGTCCATGGACCATGTGCTCACCCCTTCGGACATAATAGTGTAGGCTAATGACAGAGAGAGGCGTGTACATGGTCCATGGACCATTTCATTCTAGTTCGCGGGGATTCGCCCGTCTAAGTCGCCACAGTGTGACAGGGGCTTAAATGCCTGTCTCTGGTACCGACGAGATTATGTCCAGTTCCAGCCATTCCACAAACTAACATGATGAAATGACGCTGCGGCTGCAGGCTGCGGTCGTAAACAGCTTGATAAACGTGAATACACAGCGACACCGTGGAATACTATCACTTGAGGAAAAAACATCTGCAACGCCCCTATAGGAAAACAAAGAGCCCATCTGATGACATTCGCTTTGACAAATATGGGCAACAATGGCTACTCAAAGTGGAGAAGCGAGGACGTTGTTAATATAAAGATGTGAGGAAAAGTAGGCCACCACCCAGTGTTCAAATTGTCAAGTGAGGCTTTGCTTCGTTGGGAGGGGCGCAACTGCTTTATGGCATTCCACAACAAGTAGTGCCAGTGATATGAAGGAATGCATGATTAAGCCTGTTCGGCTTGCTGCTGGACTTGGGAACCCACCAAGGTTGTTCAGTAACAATGACAATGAATGTTTCAATTCTATTATCAAAAGGTCTGTCAAAGGCAAGGGCAAATTTACTTCGGATGAAATGGCAGATGTGTTGCAAAAACTTGTTCAATAACAGATGACTGAGCTCCATAAAGCTGTCTTCTATAAGGGTGAGTATAGGTTAAGTCCTCAGTACAAGCACGTAGAAATCCCACCACTGCAATGGTCATACCTGACCAAAGAACAAAGGGTTGCCCATCTTCAAAAACTACGCCAGTGTGCAATTAATGCGACTGATTATGATGTGCCTGATATGGTTCCCATTACCATGACCATGTCCTCAATACCCCGTATAGTCTGTCCATATCGTACCTTGAAAGTGGCATTCAAGGCTATCCAGCCACAGAGTTGGAAAATGTTTGGAAGAAGGCTGGTCTTCTCTGTAATGGTGAGTCAATTAATGTCAAATTTCCAGCGGCTTCAAAATTCAATTGCTTCGAGAAGAAAAGCCTTAATACTGTGTTGTTGCAAGAAAATAAATCAGTTGTTTGTGATGCTGTTTCCTGTTATGTGTACACATCATTTGACTCACTTTTTTGTCACCATAGCTTGGCAGAATTGGTGTACGGTAAAAAAGGCACTGGTAAAAAAGGCACCGGTAAAAAAGGCACGGTAAAAAAGGCACTGGTAAAAAAGGCACTGGTAAAAAAGGCACATAAAAATCACCAGGTAGGTAAAAAAGGCACTATGGCTTTTTGGACTCCTTGTGCTCTTTAGAGCCAGTTTCCCCGAAATGATTGATTTGGAATCACTTTTTGCAAGGCATTGGTATTTGCATTGGTGAACTAAGGTACATATTTTTTCCCGAATTCACCATTTTCTTTAATTTTCAGAAGGCGTATTTGTGCGTACCGTATTGTTTACGTCTGGGAGCGTGAGTTACCCGGTACATTTAAGCCCCCCCCCCCCGAACTTAGACATCTTTCCAATCTTCTTTATCCACTGGCAGCCATGAATAACCCCACCCAATACTACAAAAAGAGCGGGAAAATGCAAACTTACATATCCCTTCAATGTCGGACCATACTGGGATTATCAATGGGAAACGGACAGAAATCTGCCATCAATGAAACATGATTCCCTATTCCACCACCTCGTGCAGTTTTCTGACAAGTGTGCCATTTTTACCTACCCAGTGATTTTTACGTGCCTTTTTTACTGGTGCCTTTTTTACCAGTGCCTTTTTTACCGGTGCCTTTTTTACCGGTGCCTTTTTTACCAGTGCCTTTTTTACCTGGATTCGGCAGAATTGGGCCACTGTCCTAATGGCCTATCCCTTTAAAAAAACCTGTGTCAATCTGGATTTGTTCCCAAAAGATGAGTGACTTTCATGGGCTGCTATATTTTGGGTGCCTAGTTTGTATTTTGTTAGTTGGACCCTGATATGCATACCTGAACGAGGCAAGACTGATTTTCTATATGAAAAATTGTGAACTCTTGTCCTGAAGGAGACAAGGCTTGTTTTTTTACATGAAGAAATGCCATGCCGAAGATGCCTGGTCGGGGCAGCGAGGGCGGAAAGCCACGCTTTGTGCTCCTGGAAATGACCAAATAATTGATCAACAGGCATACCATCCTCTAGGCTGTAATGATCGAGTAGCAGAATCAACATGGAAGACGATGGCGTTTGGCTGTGTCTGAGCATTCAAAACGGCCCCAAAAAGTTTGTTTTACAGCTTTATAAAGTGCTCCAGGACTCATTAGGGACACACACCGCATGAGCTACTGCAAAATCTTGTCCGCAGTCAGGTGTACTTCACTGCGGACAGAAATTAGGTCATCCAGGTGTGCTGTGTGTATTTATATATCGTGGTATGCAGGGCTGGCCTAATACATTAGTTTCGCAGTAGCTCACGTGGACTGTGCCCCTTATGTGACTTATTGGTGGAATTATTAAACTGTGACACCTGAAGATCATTAGAATTGTGCTATATCTGTAACAAAGGCAGCAAGGACTAAAAAAGTGGGGGCAAGGGAGGATCAGATATTGACACAAACATGTCCGTGGGTGCTCTTGTTAGTGATTTCGGAACGAAGTATATTAATATACATGTATATCGTATGATTAAAAGAACTGGGGCCTGTTTCATCAACTGTTTTTATGCTAATGGTACCATTAACTAGAATACATTTTCCATTTGGTTAAAGGTACCATTAGCGCAAAGTCACTTCATAAACAGGCCCCTGGATGGTGGCACAGGGAGACGATGAGCAGCCAAACTACGCTCAGAATTGGATTTTTTATGGCGATGTGAAGGAAGTACGAATCCCCCCCCTCCCCCCTCCCCCCAAAGTACAGGCGAGTCCCGAGTGAATTCTGCACTGTCCTCTGAAGAACTTTCTCCAGCGAAATTCACCTTGTAGGGGCCAACAAGGTCCTTTCCAAAGGACCTGCTTCTCATCATTTTTTTTTTATTTCTAAGCTGTGATATTACCTTTGCCATTAGAATTTGGTGCACTTGTTTTAAACCGTTCAGATATCTGACAGTGTTTCTGGTCAGGAGCTACTGTTTTCTCAAGACAGCAAGAAGATTGTGTCATGCACGACGGTACCGTTAAGGTGAGACTTTCCAAAGGACCTGCTTCTCATCATTTTTTATTTCTAAGCTGTGATATTACCTTTGCCATTAGAATTTGCTGCACCTGTTTTAAACCGTTCAGATATCTGACAGTGTTTCTGGTCAGGAGCTACTGTTTCCTCGTCCTACGCCCACTTTGAACAACTATTGCTACAGTATAGGACGGGTGTATACCGGTGCCCATATTACCAAAATATACAGGGACCGGGAACAGGAGAAGCGACAACTCGTGAAAGTATACGTCACGCTCATGGCTGAAATTTCTCTTGACGAAGATTTCTTCAGTGACCTGGCTGCCACTCCAGAGGCAAAGTTACAGGTAAAGGCTAGAAACTGAAGCCATTTTAGGAATCAAAGTGGTTACAGACAGAGATCCCCTTGACCCTGAAATAAGTTCAGGATTCCACAGACAATTGTAATAGGCCTACTTAAGTAGTGTTCATTGGCACAAGGATTTGATCCGTTTTCAGTCCGTTTGCCCGTAGTTTTCCGGATACGACAATGCAAAAGTCAATTTGAGCTATTTTTTACGGACCTGAATCGGACAGGATCCGTGCGCCAATGAACCTTGCTTTATTCCTCTGACGACACAGTCCAAGTCTCATGACCCAGCTCCATATGTTGCTGATACTGGTACTCAGGTGCAAAGGTCTGGTAGATCTGTGACATTTGCATTGGAGTTGCATTTTTTAACTCACGTAGTGTCGTGCTCTCTTTTGTCCATGAAATTTTGTTTCTTCGGGCACAATGCCGACAACCGGTGCTCAAGGTTGATAGAAATGGGAGTACTTCGCTGCCCTCTTACAAAATTGCAAAATAAGAAGTAAAATTACAATGTATGTTTTGTTCTAATATCAAGGTGTGCTGTGGTATACTGAAGCTCTGCCTATTGTGCATTTGTTCCAATTAACATGTGTTCAGGTCTGGGCCTGCCCATAAAAAAGCAATCATGGACAGAATTTGCAAGGCTGTCAAAGATACATGTGGAGAAACTTACAATTCCTTATCCATTGAAGCCGAAGGTATGCTCTAAATGCGACGTGGGCTCTGCAGTTTACAGGATTTCGTATTCCGAGTGACAGAGTAGAGTTGTTGCTTATTCCCAACAGTCCGCGCCCCCTGACTGTCCGCGTGAAATGTGACACGAGGCACACACCAGCCAATAGTGGGAAGAGTGGTTTTTGTGGCTGCTACTCATAACTAAATTACTCCAAGTCATGCAATACCAAGAATGAGCAGCATTAAACATGCTGGCTACGTGGATTGGAACCCGCAACAATTGTCTCCATAAATGGATGAGCTTAATTTGGATGGTTAAGTCTGAGCTCAACTGTTTCGCTTGGACTGTCGCAATAGACAGTTGAACAACTGTTCGTTCAACAGTCACAATACAGCAATGGCATTGAGAAGACGACAGACGCAGAAGGGGTGTAGTAACCCCAGAAGAAGTTGCTGCATACCAAGAAGCGAACCACCAATATGGTAACGACAACACCTGATGACGTAAATTTCCTCACCGGGCACGTAAAACGATCCATTGTAGATATCACCGAATTTTGCTGGATTTTGTTTGGTACTTTTGTAGGATAATACGCACAACCAGAGGATTAACTTGAGAACGCTTGGCACAATCAACCTGAATTTCTATGTCCCTGACTCCTAAGAGTCAGGGACATTGGGCCGAATAAATAAAAACTTAGCATTTGTTTTCAAGTTCAAGCGAGAGAAAAAGCAAAAGGTCACCTAGAAGAAGATCAAGCCAAAGCAAATGATTGAAAACGTATTAATAAGCTTCTGCTTTAGCTTCAGTCTTTTGCTTGTTAAATATAAGCAAGAGCTGCGTGGCACATGCGTTGCTCAACCTACTAGCGAGGTTAAGATCTTACGACTCGCACTCCCACTTTTCAAGTCGGAGATAAATTTACCATCCAGGCGGGTTCTATTCCTTCTCGTGAATGAGTAAACACCATTGCTTTGGAAAACTCCCCTTGTATTTGATGACGTAGTTTCCAAAAAAGGAGTCCTCTGTAGAGTTGGAGTCGAGACTCGGAACGTTATCTGAACTTCCCTAGATCTAAACCAAGTGGTTGTTGGGTCTTGACATGTAATTCCAATGAAGGTGAGATAGGGTTGTGATTGGCACTATGTTTTGCCTGTAATTAGTGAAACTCCAAAAATTAGAACAGACACAACTACACAGGCAGTGAAGCAGAAGATATTTTCTCATCAGGTCATTTTTTACTTTCATGTACTAAAAACGGTTTTTGTCGATTTTTTGGAAAGGCAATTGGGACATTCAGATGCCCTTTGGTACAAAGGTGGCCGGTATCAATGTCAATATATGTGAGGAAACTCAGCCCTTCCCAGTAGATATTCAAGGAAATATTAGCTCTGTTACAACCTACCCCTGTTACAACCAGCCCCGGTCTCCCCTACTGTTTTGAAGCGCTTACCGCCAGGAACACCTGCCCCTTCCACATCATGGGTTCGGTTGAATTTTTCCCCTGCGATAGTGCGAATCCTTTTGTGAACACTGCCAGAAATTACACTGGCCTCTTCAAAGTTAAGTACGCCATTCAGCAGAGACTCACTTTTGTGGGCATCTCTGGATGCTCAGGCAGATATCTATTAGATTCAGACAGCATGCACTTCTTGTTTGTGTAGATGATAAGGCTGTAGTCCCTATTGGAGATCCTGCCAATCCAATATCTACAGGAGTAAGGATACACCATGGAGCCCCTGTATCAACCCAAGGTTCCATCCTCGCAGCTTCAGATCACGTTCATGTTTGTTGAGTTGTACCATCCGTCACCTTTGTAGTGGACATTTATAAACGCGGAGTTGCATTTTGCTGGATTATCTCACATACGTAGTGTCGTGCTCTCTTTTGTCCATGAAATTTTGTTTCTTCGGGCACAATGCCGACAACCGGTGCTCAAGGTTGATAGAAATGGGAGTACTTCGCTGCCATCTTACAAAATTGCAAAATAAGAAGTAAAATTACAATGTATCAAGGTGTGCTGTGGTACACTGAAGCTCTGCCTATTGTGCATTTGTTCCAATTAACATTGAACACTTATTGTGTTCAGGTCTGGGTCTGCCCATAAAAATGCAATCGACAGAATTTGCAAGGCTGTCAAAGATACATGTGGAGAAACTTACAATTCCTTATCCATTGAAGGTATGCTCTAAATGCGACGTGGGCTCTGCAGTTTACAGGATTTCGTATTAGAGTGACAGAGTAGAGTTGTAGCTAATGCCGGTCACAGACAGGCGCGTACGCAGCGCGTCCTGCCGGCGTTCCGCCAATCACATTCTTCGGTAGGTGTTTCGGTCCGTGTTGGTTGAACGCTTCCAGACGAGTTGCTTACGCGCCAGTCTGTCACCGCCTTTATTCCCAACAGTCCGCGACTCCTGACCGTCCGCGTGAAATGTGACACGAGGCACACCATATTAGCCAATAGTCGGAAGAGTAGTAACGTTTTTGTGGCTGCTACTCATAACTAAAGTACTCCAAGTCATGCAATACCAAGAATGAGCAGCATTAAACATGCTGGCAACGTGGATTCGAACCCGCAACAATTGTCTCGATAAATGGATGAGCTTAATTTGGATGGTAAAGTCTGAGCTCAACTGTTCCCCTTGGACTGTCGCAATAGACAGTTGAACAACAGTTCGTTCAACAGTCACAATACAGCAACGGCATTGAGAAGACGAAGACGCAGAAGGGATGTAGTAACCCCAGAAGAAGTTGCTGCATACCAAGAAGCGAACCACCAACATGGTAATAACGACAACACCTGATGACGTAAATTCCCTCACCGGGCACGTAAAACGATCCATTGTAGATATCACCGAATTTTGCTGGATTTTGTTTGGTACTTTTGTAGGATAATACGCACAACCAGAGGATTTTAAACTTGAGAACGCTTGGCACAATCAACCTGAATTTTTATGTCCCTGACTCCTAAGAGTCAGCGACATTGGGCCGAATAAATAAAAACTTAGCATTTGCTTTCAAGTTCAAGCGAGAGAAAAAGTAAAAGGTCACCTAGAAGAAGATCAAGCCAAAGCAAATGCTTGAAAACGTATTAATAAGCTTCTGCTTTAGCTTCAGTCTTTTGCTTGTTAAATATAAGAAAGAGCTGCGTGGCACATGCGTTGCTCAACCTACTAGCGAGGTTAAGATCTTACGACTCGCACTCCCACTCCGATTCCGAGGTGCTAAAATTCGGACTTTTCAAGTCGGCATGGTCGGAGATAAATTTACCATCCAGGCGGGTTCTATTCCTTCTCCTGAATGAGTAAACACCATTGCTTTGGAAAACTCCCCTTGTATTTGATGACGTAGTTTCCAAAAAAGGAGTCCTCTTTAGAGTTGGAGTCGAGACTCGGAACGTTATCTGAACTTCCCTAGATCTAAACCAAGTGGTTGTTGGGTAATTGTAATTCCAATGAAGGTGAGATAGGGTTGTGATTGGCACTATGTTTGCCTGTAATTAGTGAAACTCCAAAAATAAGAACAGACACTAACATGACTAATATCCTTCTCTTTCAGGGTCACAATGTGTTGCGAATGGATGGGACACTGAGCCTCACAGAGCGGAACTGCATTACCCGCGTATTTCAAAGAGATGCAACTTGCAATGTCTTAATCATGACCACACAGGTTGGCGGAGTCGGTCTGACCCTTACTGCTGCTAACAGGGTCATTATTTGTAAGTGTTCTGTGCTGAGACCTGTCGCTTCTGAGCTTCAGAATCTGATTGTCTTTCGTACCCACTTACAAGAGAGGAATATTACATTTGCCAAATGTTTTCTATGGAGCTAACAGGCATGAACTAATAAAAAGTTTCTAAGATGAATGCTGTACAGTAGAACCTCACCTAACATGCCTAATCGACACCTCAATACAGTGGACACCTCAAGATTACGGACACAATTGTCCAGTCCCGAATTTCCAAAAGACTGGTGCCCGTTAGGCCAGATAAAAAAATAGTGCCAATGGCACTGTGCCCACTTGGCTTGAAGCACAGTGGTGGGAATCATCAGCAACCCCATGAAAGCCATTTAGGTACAAACATGCCAAATTGCCATATTAATCTCTTGACTAAGAACATGCAAACCATTAGAAAAAGAGCCAATTTCGTAATTTCAGGCGAACTTTGACCTCTGTGACCTTGAAAAGTAGGTCAAATTAAAACTCGGGTACTATCTTATGTATCCTTATTAGATATACCCAGGAAAAAAAATTGACAAAAACCCATCTCTTGGTTATGGAGAAATAGCACTTTCAGTGATTTTGGTTTTGGCTCCCTAGTGGCAAAGTCAAGAATCAGACTTCACCGAAAGTTTGTCTGTAAGTTGCTATAACCTAGAGGTACATGTGTACAAACTTTCAATATGATAGTTCAAACCATAATCAAAATATAGCCCTATGAAATTTTTCACATAACGCCCCCTGGAGGCCAAAATAGGAATCCAATCGTGCTCAAAATCGAACTCGACCTAGATCTTAGGCCCATATATAAAGACCCACCGAAGACCAAAAAGATTCGTCAAAAAATAAAGGCGCTAGAGCGCTAACAAACCAAAAGTTTACGGACGAAGCGCTGTACCGCCGTACGGACGCACGACAGACCACCACTAAATGACCCCAACCACAGCATAAGCCCTGCTGCGCCTTGCGGCCAAGCGGGCTAAAAATGGATACAAATGGCCACTTATTAAAGCCGTTATCTTTGCCGGCGGAAATATCAAGGACGAAAATAATGGCTCACTATGGTGCCCACGTGACCCAATAACAATCACCTATCTGATAGTATCATCTCCTCTTTCCAATTAATACATGAATTAAATGCAATGGAATTTACTAAAATTGCTGCCCCAGCCAACCCATCAATTACTGTGTCTATTTACTTTATATGGACCCATAGTAGATTCCATATATCAATACAGCGGGTCCATATGGAACAAATGGACTATAGATTCAATGAAGAGATGCCTCTCGCACCTGCATAAAATATGTTCTCTTTCCATTTTCTAGGAACAACCGCATGGAAGCTGCAGCCAAAACAGAGGATTCCTCTAACGATACGATGTATGCAGTTTCTGCTTCCCAGTTCCTGCATTGGACCTCTTCAAGGTTTGCCACAAGTGCGGTATCTTGGTGCCGAAGGGACTGTTTCAAAAATTGAAGGCACATTGATCCATGTCACACATCGTGCCTGGAATGTGACGAGGAGTGGCGCTGGAAAGCCAAGGAATGGATGGTAATTTTCCAGAAGGGAATATTCGGCTGTCAACAGCGATTTTGCTGCTGGAGCTCTTCCAAGTCATCAAAGTGTTGGATTTCCTGGGATGTCCAAACCATTGCCCCATTGACATATTTCAGCCATCAGAGGAAGTTCCTACATCAGGCTGTCCGTAATGTCTGGATGGAGGCATCCATCAGTGCTATGGCGTCACTTGATGTTGGAAAACTTGCAGGAGATGCCCGTTGTGATTCGGTTGGGCACGGTGCAATTACGGCAGTTACAGTCTGCGCGGAAGCATGGCAGGAAGTGAACATTGGTAAGGGGGAAAGTAAGGCTCAGTCGACTTGAAACGTCTCTATAATGCCAAGTGTGACATTGCTGCTACTAAACTGAAAGACTTGCAAAACTTACAACCCCCAGTCCTTGCAACCTTCGTGCTGGGGCATCGACACAGAGAACAGACAATGGGAGTTCATGTAATGCCATATAATCAACGAACTGGATTACCGGTATCTGGTCCAATTTGAAGAAAAAGCTAAAAAATAAAGTGATTCACCATATAACAGGATGAAACCCTACCAGGGTGAACAATTCTTACAGTGGGCCAAAGCGGCTCCAGTGATTACTAAGCAGTTGTATCAGCATTCCAGGAATTTCCCTCAGAATATTCCACCTTGAAGTTCAGTTGAATGGATGGCTCGGTGCACTTGCAGAGTTGCAGACTGCTGAAACTGTTCTAACCACCAAAAATAGTGCCAATGGCACTGTGCCCGCTTGGCTTGAAGCATGGTGGTGGGAATCATCAGCAACCCCATAAAAGCCATTTAGGTACAAACATGCCAAATTGCCATATTAATCTCTTGACTAAGAACATGCAAACCATTAGAAAAAGAGCCAATTTCGTAATTTCAGGCGAACTTTGACCTCTGTGACCTTGAAAAGTAGGTCAAATTAAAAACTCGGGTACTATATCTTATGTATCCTTATTAGATATACCCAGGAAAAAAATTTGACAAAAATCCATCTCTTGGTTATGGAGAAATAGCACTTTCAGTGATTTTGGTTTTGGCCCCCTAGTGGCAAAGTCAAGAATCAGATTTCACCGAAAGTTTGTCTGTAAGTTGCTATAACCTAGAGGTACATGTCTACAAACTTTCAACATGATAGTTCAAACCATTATCAAAATATAGCCCTTTGAAATTTTTCACAAAACGCCCCCTGGAGGCCAAAATAGGAATCCAATCGTGCTCAAAATCGAACTCGACCTAGATCTTAGGCCCATATATAGACCCACCGAAGACCAAAAAGATTCGTCAAAAAATAAAGGCGCTAGAGCGCTAACAAACCAAAAGTTTACGGACGAAGCGCCGTACCGCCGTACGTACGGACGCACGACAGACCACCACTAAATGACCCCAACCACAGCATAAGCCCTGCTGGGCCTTGCGGCCAAGCGGGCTAAAAACGTTACCATAGGCTTCGATGGCACAACCCAAGAGGGCACACATATTTATGAAATACACTTCATTGTGAAGGAGGAATGTTTTTCTGCAGCTCTTAATGAGCTGGCAGGTGGAACTGCAGAGGACTATGCAAATCACATCAGTTGACAACTTGTCTGAAACGTACACTTACTTTCATGAAGGTAGTGAATACCAAGAGACAAGGTCAACTATGATTGGTAACATCACTAACTAATGAGCGACAGACGTGCCGCAATCATGGAAAACTCACAAATCTTGTTGCATGTTGTCCAGGAGGAACACATGACTCACATTTCTTCAAAGAAAGCGATATTGGACGGTATTTATCAGAAAATTACAATGGGATGAAGATGGTCTTCTCGTTGGTGATTCTGGGCACCCATGCTGGTCATCATACCTCATGAACCCTTTCTTACATCCTGTTACACAAGCAGAAAGAAAATATAACAAGGCGAGGAGAAACCAGAAATCCAATTGAAACATGTTTTGGAGTCCTGAAGCGGGGATTCCATTGCCTCCAACGAGATAAGATGCGACGAGAACGTGTATGCAAGATTATGCATGTATAACACTTTAGAGCTTGTGGAGTTCTCCATAACATTGCCATAGAAAGAAAAGAGCCAGTACTTGCAATGCCAAGAAGAGAACCATGTGAAAGACACGTCTATAATGTACCACAAGATGGCCCTACAGTTCGCTGACATCTGACTGAAAGACGTTCTCAAAATCAGACTTACATCCTCATTCCTGACATTTTCCATTAGAGGAAAGTATGGGGTGCATGAACATGTATTTCTCTAATCGCTGTGAATCCTATCTATAGTACGTTTTTATCATCTGGAGCTCGATGGGAGGACCCTTTGGTTGTCAGGCAGACCTTGGTATTGTTGACTGACATACGCCCATCGAGCTCCAGATGATTTAAACGGACTTTAGTGTATATAAAGGGCCATACTTTATAAAATCACACATTCTTCAGAGGTTAAGTGAGTCAGGTTGCATTTTTCATTGACAGTGGTTGACAAAGAATCCTGGGCCGTATGCATAAAACATTTTAAGTGGAAATTTCAGATTGCCCAATTGTTTCACCCACGATCTTTTGTTGCAATTCCTTCGTGATAGGAGGAAACCGTTGCGCCATGACGACGTCACACAAACGACTTAGACTATCTGTGCTTATATCGGGTTCCTGGGCATTGGGTCCGTAATCCTTATCTGTACATATTTCCGTACTGCATTTCTGGTATTTCACATTTAAGTGGAAATCTTTTGTTTCATGCAGTCCCTGGACTACTGGTTGATTATTGAGTCCTGGGTCAAAAATCGTAACTTTCAGGAAAAACCACCGGAAGACGAAGCATTCAGTTGAAACTGAGTTCGTTTCTCCAATCACCAAGGTTCAACCCTGTGATCATGATGGAATGACAAATTATGTCTCAGCCTTTATGAAAATAGCATTTTTGTGGAGAGATATCCGACATGCCCGAGATTGTCTAAAGATGTGAGATGGTAGTAGACTGTTTAGGAATTAGAAATTTTTCCTACTTCACTTCGATGTTGGGAAACACACCAAGTATCGCTCTGGGTAGGCCATTTCTAAAATGCGGATTCGGCGGATTTGGCGGAATCTGCGGAATGGTGTTAAATCGCGCATTCAGTCATGCAATTAAAGGAGACCACAGTATTGCTTCCCAATCCTGCGTTACACGTACCCGCGTTAAGGGGGCGCCCTCTATTAACGACTTGGTAAACTACCGCATGCAACTAGTCTCGCGCAGCCAGCCGTTTCGTTCCGCAGTACTGCTACACAAACTTGTTCGATCCCAGCGGCTGGGTGACCGAGACTATCATACATTCTCCAACACTGGGGCGAAAGGCGTAACTGCAGTATATTGGAGCATGGTGCCGGTGGCGCCGGCTGTCGACAGAAAGATGCAATACAGTGGTCCTTTNTACTACAGTATTCGCCTGGTACGTTCCCGAACATAGTGTCTGACCTCCTGCAGAATTTAAACATGATTAACATTAAGAAATGGCTTACAAAGCAGAAGGAAAGGGCATCACTTGAAATTTAGCCATTACTCAAAGCAGTGAAATGTACCGTGACCAAAGAAAAATTGTCCTTTGTTACCTCTGTAACATTCCCTCTAGAACATGTCGTTTCCTAATAAATGGCGAATTTGTTTACTATAGGCCTATCGACCCACCCAAGTTAAGTATGCTGTAATCATCTGACCCCTTTCACCATCACTATAGACAAGAAAAATATTGTGATTAGAGGTTTTTCTTAGTATCTGTACTTGACGTTTATACTGCAAATGGTCACCAATATTATCCGTCATTTGCAAGGTATTCAGACAATGAGTGAACAAAACCTCGCCACACTACAGGTAAATGTCTTGTAAAAGAACCCACACAAACTCCCAGTCTTCCGCAAAAACATCGATAAACAGTTCACTAATGTCCTTCAAGAACTGAAACATTTGCAGAGGGAGGTGAACTTCCTCTGCACTGCCATACAGCCAAAGAGAACTCGAAGAGGAAAGTTGCACGGTTGGAACAACACCCGCGCTCTCTTCCGATTCCTCTCTCAAGTACGCCAAACAAGACCACATCACCATCTCCCAATCCGAAGCCTTACCTTTCATCCACCCAGGATCCAAATGCACCCACCACGTCTCTCTTTGATGGTCTGCATGATTCAACATTAAGTCAGATCTCTGAATCTGACTACAGCCAGACAATGAGTACAAGAGGCAACGGCGCCACATTCAACAGTTCAAAAGACAGCAAGGTCGCACACCATGCCCAGGCCAAAGATGAACCTCACCACACTCTCAAAGCTGAGGCTGCAGTTGCAGACCCTGCAGACGCCAACGATGAACCGAAAAAATCGACCATTCAGAATTGCGACCATGAATATTATATGTCAGTTCTATCAAGCATTGCGATTTCAAAATGAGCCGCTCAACTGTGTAGAAGTGTAGATAGCCTCTCAATGAGCCCGTCCAACAGCATCTTAATGGGCTCGTCCAACAAGATATGTATCTGTCACATTTGTATCTGTTATAGCTAGTCTCTTAATGGGCTCGTCCAACAACATCTCAGTGGGCTCGTCCAAAACATATGCATCTATCACCCGTGCATCTCCAGTAGGGTAGATCAGCTAGTATTTTGGATTCGCCTGCGAGCGAGTCCAATATTGAGCACTGGTGTTCCCAAAAAGGGAAAGAAATGTGAAAATGCAAGGGTTTGCTTTGCTTAAAAACCTGGGAGACGCCCAGAAAAGTCAGTTTTGAAAAATTTGCTAAAGAGTTTTGAGTTTAGTTTGAGTTTGGGTTTAGAGTTAGAGTTCTAGACAGTAACACAACTTACATTTGTACCGCCCCTTCGTTGTGGGAAATGAAGATTTAGTGGTGGCGCTTAATTCTTACATACTGTACATGTACATCAAGGGAATTATTCGCACGACACTTGTCATATCATTATCAGCTGTAACCTTGAAAAGTAGGTCAAATCAAAAACCCGTGCTTTCATGTGTATCTAATTAGGATACATAACAAACAAATTCTGTCATGTATCCTATTAGATACACCTTTGATAAAAATTTGGAGATGATCCAGACGGAGTTGTTAGTTAACGAGGAGTTATTGCACTTTTGTGTTAATAAATAAATCGGACCGAAACATGGTGTCATAGGTCATCTGACCTAGGGGTATGTGTACCAAGTTTTAGATCAGTAGCTCAAGTGGCTACAAAACGTGCCCTGCTGACGGAGTTATTGCACTTTTGTGTTAATAAATAAATCGGACCGAAACTTGGTGTCATAGGTTATCTGACATAGGGGTATGTGTACCAAGTTTTAGATCAGTAGCTCAAGTGGCTACAAAACGTGCCCTGCTAACGGACGACGCCGACAGACGCTGCACCATTGCAAGAACTCACCCCGGTGAGCTATTAAAACGTTACAACCCAACATAGTCGCTCACCAAGCCATCAGTAGTAGATACAGTGCAACAAAGGTGTGCTTCAGCATCTGTGTCCCAAGCGGTTGCTTCAGTAGAAGCTGACGATCAGGAAAATGCAGAAGCCCTATCCCCGGCAGATGTGCCAGGGGATAGGGGAAAGCAAATTTATGACTTGCACGCAAAAGCGAAAAGGTGTAGTACAATGTCCACGTGTAAAGATGAAAATTTAGCCGTCAAAAACATGAGAAACGTCAAGTTCAAACCATAATTATTATTAGGGATGGTGGTGATCTGACGGACCATGGTTTGTGTTAGCAACAGACAGGCAACTATATTTGGAGAAATTCTGTTCCAACAAATGTAGATTTTTTAACAAGGTCAGTTGACCCCACTTTATGTCACCCCATTACCTATCGGAATCTGTTTCTTAGCACCGCCCCTGATCACCATTCCCCACAATCCTATTGGGTCCGCTCATGATTCATTATTCCAAGAAGACGTCTATCACCAAAATCAATAAAACGACGCTTCTGGAACTTCACTCAAAAGTTCCCCTTCTTGACTCAGCCACATTGGATGTCAACCTAAGAGTGTCAGCGTATATACATTGCTCATACAAGATTAAGAATGTTGATATAAATGTGAATGAGTTACTCTGAAGATCGAGATACGGATGAAAGCGGCAATGCAAAAAGGGAAGCTGAACATGCCTGCACCCAGGCCCCATGTAAAATGCAGGGAACTAGCAAGTTCTCTGTACATCAATCATGACGTCTCCTTTGGGGGGACAAAGTGGGGACCATCACGAGAGTGATGACAACTGGCAAGTTTTCTTGCACCTGCACTTGTTATAAGGTGCATGCAGACTAAGTCTGTAGCCATACAGTGGCTTGTGCCTGTGTCAACGATTCCCTTATACCATACCATTCCTTTGATGGCACAGAAGGGTCAACAGCAAAACGAATGAGTAGGCCGATGCACGCGATATTGAAGCGGTTGGGCAAAAGGCTGGTAGGTAACGGCGGAAAAGAAAGTTACCTGGAAATGGCACCTCATCACCCATGCTCCTTCAGTCAATCATACATCAGTACATCAATTTTACTCTTTCACAAATCCCAACACGGAGATGATAAAGCTGGTTCGAGGGTGGTAGTATTTCCACATGAAAAAAGCTTGCATCTGCATCTGGAACTACATAAACAAGGGGTTTCACATTTGCAACAAGACGCACGCTATAAAGCGTGGCAAATAACCACGTTTTCGAAGTGGACTAAAATGAAATGGTCCATGGATTATATGCTCACCTGGTTGGACATACATGTAATAGTTTTGTGGCAGATGAAGGTACATATCAGTCAGGAGTTATTTTTTGGGTTATGCCACCTGGTGGCCATATTTGATGTCCAATCAGGCCAAAACTTCACATGCACATTAATGTCGTCAAGAGGGAGCCATATACATGTAGCACATTTGAGCACTCTTGGTCAAGTCGTTCCTGAGTTATAGCACTTTGATGATTTTCGGGTTACGCCACCTGGTGGCCAGATTGGACGTCCGATCAGGCTGAAACTTTACCTGCACATGTAAATTATCTAGAGGGAGCCACGTATCGAATTTTAGCAGTGTAGGTCAAGTCATTCTCGAGTTATAGCACTTTGATGATTTTTGGGTTATGCCACCTGGTGGCCACAATGGAAGTCAAATCAAGCCGAAAGTTGACGTGCACATAAAGGTCATCTAGAAGGAGGAACATATCATGTTTGAGCACCGTGGGTCAAGGCATCCCTGAGTTATAGCACAAGATGATTTTCAGGTTACGCCACCTGGCGGCCATACCAGAAGTCCAATTGCGCTGAAACTCAGCATTTTCGAAGGTACCCCTTTAATCTACATTTATGCCAGATAATAACTTGCTCAGTGAAATAATGGCGAACTGTGGCAGGTTCGTTACTTTTGTACAACTCTAACCTCTGTGACCGGCAATAGTACGTCAAATCAAAAACCCGGGTATTATGTTATGTATCGTCATTAGATATACCTATGATAAAAATTTGGTAACGATCCATCCGTTGTTCAGGAGAAATACCACTTTTCCTGTTAGCCCCCTATTGGCCCAACCTTGAATCGAATGATGCTCAATATCGAAAGGAAACAATGTCTACTCACAAGCAACATGTCCAAAAAATTTCACAGGAAAATCTCAAGTCGTTCCCATGTTCTAACACTTCGATGATTTTCGGGTAACGCCGCCTGGCAGCCATATTGGATGTGCGATTGGGCCGAAACTTGGTAATTCAGAAGGTATCCCTCTAATACACATTTATGCAAGGTATGAAGGGGCTAGCTGAGAAAACGACGACACGTGCCAAGTTCGTAACTTTTGCCAAACTTTGACCTCTGTGACCTTGAAAAGTAGGTCAAATCAAAAACCCACAAATTATGTTTTGTATCGTCATTAGATATACCTATGATAAAAATTTGGTGACGATCCGTCCATTCGTTCAGGAGAAATAGCACTTTTTTCTGTTTTTCACATTTAGCCCCCTATTGGCCAAACCTTGAATCAAATGATGCTGAATATCGAAAGAAAACAAGGTCTACTGACAAGCAACATGTCCGAAAAATTTCCAAAGAAAATCTCAAGTCGTTTTTAAGTTATCAGTCGGACAAGACAAAAGCGACCGCCCGGACGGCCGACCGCCCTGACGCCCGCCACTTTCGGTAATTTAATAACCAGGACTTTCTTCGAAAACCTGGTTAAAAATGAAGTTGCGAGACTGGAGAGAATCACACAAAGAACTTCTTGCACTGAAATTCGGCATCAACTGCAGCTACCATTCAACCCCAACACGGATTCTTTGACATGACTATGGTTTTCGTTTACCACCAGTTGTTCTAACCAATCCCTGATTGTGAACAAGGTCCCTCATCTTCCTCTTTGTTCTTGCTCATACAGGAACAGTTCGTTTCAGGCAGTTTGCTCTTGACGACAGAATACACTTAAGCCCGAAATTATTCATACCCCATGAAAAAGTGGCAGGGTTTCCGCCAGAGGGTAAAATGGGTAAAATTCCATACCCTTAAATTTTTCCAGGGTACGGATCCGTACCCTCAAAAATGTTGGGTAACCATTTCTATGACATGCCGGACGAAACCAAACAATCGGCATGACCGGCGCTGGGATTTTATGCTTCAAAATACGCCTAAAATGGCACCAAACATCATTTAAACCTTTAAAAAAAAATTTAATCTTTCAAAAAAAAATTTTCAAAAAAAATTTTTTGGGTCCGTACCCTTATATTTTTTTCTGGCGGAAACCCTGCAGTGCAGAAAAAATATTGAGAAAATACTATCAGCTGCACTGGGATGCCTTGAGCTTCATTTAATGACTTTTATTCGGAATGTACAGAGATTGAAAAATATGGGCAAAATATCACAATAATATCACAACTTCAAAATATCATGAAAAACCTTAACTTTTCAAAAAATTTCAAATATTTGATTCGAAATTGATTTTATATCATACACGATTTTGGTGCCGTTTCTTCCATATTATTCTTGCTATTTATTCAAATTACTATTTCATCTATGATTGAACAGTCAGAAAATTTAATTAGGTGGAATCCCTTTCATTTGACCATGTGGGCCTGATGGCATTCGATTTTTTTTAATTCTTGAAATTATCAAAATATCAAATCTGAAAATTAAATTGATATCTTGCAATTTCACAAAATCGAAGTGCGATTTTCGAAAACTTTCTTTACCGCAATTTTTAGAATTTGCCATAGCATGACATGACATCAATTTCGAATCAAATATTTGAAATTTTCAAAAGTTAGGTTTTTCATGATATTTTGAAATTGTGATATTTCTGTGATATTTTGCCCCATATTTTTCAATCTGTACATTCCGAATAAAAGTCATTCAATCAAGACTGAGACCTGCAAGTTCAGCTGATGTGTATTTCCTAAATATTTTTCCTGTATTTTTTCATGGGGTATAATAATTTCGTGTTCCTAATTTGGATTTCCTACCACTGGAAGCTTACTGAGAAACAGTCCGTGGTATTTGAAAACAAGGTTGAAAGGTACCAGTCCATGAAAATAAACTTGTCCATCAGAGGGAGCAACCAAGAGGACCCTCAATTTGATTTGCAAGGGATTTGGAGTCATCCAACCTTAAAGTGGTCCTAAACCGCCGGGGCGAGCGAGACAGCCTCGTTTTCATTTTCCCGCACTACGCCAGGATGAATGAACGCCTGTCAATCATCACGTCACGTGATTACTATGGAATTTACTACGCGATCACTGATTGGGCAAGTTCTGATAATTGACAGCTGTGTGATAGCTGATTGTCAAAACAACATGGATGCAATCAGTTCACCGAGTCGAGATTTCTCCTCGATTCCGGGGAGTTTTGGAGGCTATATTCACGCCTAAGAGTGTTCAATCCGACACGAGTGACACCATTGATGACGATGTCAGCCGGTACATGCATGTATGCCAGGCAAGTTGGTCTTTTCTTGGAAGAAACTACAGAATTCGCTGACGTTACACCGGCACGGCGGCGAGTTCCGCAGTTCGGCATTATGTTAATGATGCCATACACACAAACAACCTCCTCATCGTCTTAAAACTGAGTTCTTTCTTTATAATGAGCCACTTCGATAATGTCTCTGGACAATCCACAGCTGCTGGTCGGCATTTACTACCTTTTTAGGCCGCCCTTTCCCTTCTTTCACTTCTCGCTTCGGCATCCTGTCTGCTGCGGTTTGCAACTCAGTGAAGGTAGCGTACTGCGCATGCTCAGAAGCCAGGAGCGGAAATCGGAAGTTCCATTTTCGTGGGCGGTGAAAATGATCGGGTGCCAACTTTTGCTTGGCGGTTTAGGACCACTTTAATTGGGAATGCTCAAGTTGTCAATTCGAAGAAAACGTCAGAAAGTGGAATCATCAAACTGATGTGCCTTTTTCTATCATCCCTACGAAACGAAGGATTGGTACACTGCTTCCGTGGACATGTTGACATGTTTATTGTCAATTATGTGGAAACACACAGGGATATGACCCCTTCCTGTTCTCTTGTACATGTTGTAGATAGATCTACAGTTTCCGGTATCTCAGTTTTCCTGGTTCTGTCATATACTTGTCCACTTCTCGAAATAGCAATAACCAAAGTTGCTTGATCATTAACGATAGCTGAGCAAATTTTGTTGTTCTATGCTTGGAACAAAAAGCATGGAACAATATGGAACATCCCTATGGGGCTAAATGGAAGGGTTGGCAGGGTTTCTGCCAGAAATTGAAAGAAGGGGGTACAATAGCTTGTGCAGCGTCACAAGCACCCTCAGTCGGGGCTCCGGGGACCTCTCTCAGAAAAAGTTGCTTTTTTAAGCAATGCATTTCCCTGACATTTGGAAGAAGAAATCTGCACTGCTCAGCAGACAGAAGGGGGTATACCCCCCTACTTCAAGCCATGGGGGAGATTTGTACCCCCCTCCCTCCCCCGTACCCCCCGCTGGCAGAAACCCTGGTTGGGGTTAGTTAATAAAAAAATAATGATTATATATACACGACATAGAGATTCATCAATGTAATGATCAACGATCTTTCTTCATTCTGTCTTTTATTTGTTATTTTGGCTGTACAAGTTTCCGCTACAAGTTTCACGTGCATACATATTTCTTTTTTGTACGTTAGAAAGGTTGGATAGAACATAAAATGGTACAGATAATGTCACTAATCATACTGAGTCTTGTCCTTTGTGTTCCATGAGTAACGAATGTCCCCTGGAAAAAGCCCTGACAATTATGTTGACGACCCCCCCCNCCCCCCCCCCCCCGCGAGGACACTTAACTCGGAGGAAAATACCCTCTGGAGAATACCACAACTGACCTGACAAAACCCAAATATCGAACCCAGAACCATGCACAACACCACCACTGAGCTCACAGAAAGTAACCCCCGTCAAATATCGAACCCACAGCCATTCACCACACCACCACTGAGCTCGCGGAAAGTCAAAAGTCCAAAATGCAGTGATGACCACATGCGGCATATCGACATCACTCCGGGTAAAGCTACTGCGCCCCACCAGTCTGTGAGACCTGGCGAGGGACGAGGTTGACAACCACGTGGGATCCCAGCAGCAGCTTTGGGAACCAAGATGAGGATTTCTCTGATGTCACCACAATAGACTATCACTCCAAAAGAGCGCAGCACCTGAAGGGACAGTGTCATGACGTCCCACACGTCATTTCTGAATGCATGACGTGACTCGAAAAAAAATCCGGTTGTTTCAGCGATCATGACGTCGTGAAACAATCTGATTTTTTTTCGTCTCGCTTCAAAACATCATGAATGACGTGCGGGACGTCTTGGATGCTGTCCCGTCAGGTGCTGCACTCTTTTAGAGGAATATCCTGTATTGCCCTGTCGATCTCATAATATCGAGAATAGTTAAAATGGCATGAAGAGTGCACTGAAACTGTCAACTGGATTTCCGTGGGCATGGTGAATAATACTTGTTTCACATCCTAACCCAGCGGTAATATTAAAACTCCCAATACTTTAATGAACCTTTCAGCCCGGGGATGGCTAGGTTATAGGGCAGGGAACTAGTCTATTCTGCTGGGAATTCTACCATGTGACGTCATTAGCAAAGGTCTGCAGACCACTATCCATAGAATCCATTAAATCTGTTGAATCCGTCAAATCAAGGTGGCCAGATAACCAGACTATTTTTCCAGATGGGCTGAAGTAGCATTTATGAAAAAGACTGACGCTGGTCATGTCATCAAGGTCCTGGAATGCATGTTCCAAACACCGATGGCATCCCACATTCTGTCCGGAGCGAATGGGCATCCATTTAGCTTCTTGACTACCTTGGCATTGACCACAGAACCAGTATTCCTTACCTTGCACAGACCAATGGCAACGTTGAGTGTTTCAATCAGACCACTTTTGAAAATCGTGGAATTGCCAAATTGGAAAAAGGAGGATTGGCGCAATGAGGTCAGGAACTATCTGTTTCAATTATAGAACAACGCCGCATACACAGACTGGGGTGACGGCAGCTAGAGCTCTCAAGGGAAGCGAACTTAGGGACCAGTTATCAAAAGTGAGGATAGTGCCATGCAGACAGTTAGTTACAGAATCAGACTAGCAAGTCAAGTTCAGAGAAAGAGATGAGAAATCCAAAATGAAACTAGAGCAATGTCGATCGGAAGCCCACTGCATATTTCCCGCTTTCGACTGGAAGTAATGGTGACATGGTGATTTTTCATGTTTCTTTCACATATCACCCCCTGATGGAAAGAGGTCGAGTTGGATCGAAATGCAAGGATGGTGCCACCCACTCACCAAATCACCATTGACCATTTCACCTCTGATTTGGCTACAACTTCAACCACTTGGCTAAAATTTTTAAACCAGAAAATCCATTATAAAGGAAAATTTGGCTAACTGAACAGTGACCTGGCTAATGATTTGGCTAAAGCCGCCCATACACGTTCAACATTATTGCTCAATATGAGGACCAAAATGGGCAATATTATTGTCAATCTTTCTTCCCCCATCATGACAGAAGCACATGCCCCCATTTTGGGCCCCATATTGTGCAATAATATTGATCGTGTAGGGCCGGCTTTCGACTTGACAGAGGCTAGGCCTCCATCCCTGGAAATGCATTGTGTATTGTGCACATTAGTAGTCGAGTACATAAACATTCGAAAGTTTCAGGTTCAATCAAGTTTCTCTGATGAGTTTAGACAATAGTTGCATAACTTGCATCAGAACCCTGTCTTTGTAAAGTTGACTCCTGACCTCAAAAAGTAGGTCAAGGCCAACATGGCCAAAACTCATGTGATAGGTTATGAAGTACATGTACATGTATTTACACTTTACAGATGCACAACCACTCACAATTTGGGCACTTCTTCACAAATAGTTGAAGAATAATGCCCAAAGATATGTTTTTTCCATGTTTCTTGTGGTTATAAGGAATGTTTGACCCCTGTGACCTTGAAAGTAGGTCAAGGTCAAAAGACAAATGATGTTTATCCACAGAACATTTTGTCACTTTATCATGAGTACTTTAGGAGTAATGACCATAAATACGCTTTTCACATTTCACCCCCAGGTGAAAAGGGGTGAAAAGATGCGGAGTCGGATCGAAATTCCCAGGCCAGGGTTTTAATACACATTTAGTACATGGGTGCCACATTATTGGTTGGGTACCGAACACTTTCAAGACTTCAAGTTCAAGTTCCTCGGATGAAATTAGGAAAAAATTGCAAAGTTACATCACAATGGTGGGTTTTTAAAGTTTTTGATTCCTGACCTTGAAAAATAGGTCAAGGTCAAAATCTATGTGATATGCTTTGAAGCTACACATACACCACCACACAGTTTTGTACCTACATCACAAAGTGGTAAGGATTAATGCCCTGTGACCTTGGAAGTAGGTCAACGTCAAAACCTGTATGATATTTTATGAAGCTGTTAGGGATAGACAATCACACAAAATTTGGTCACTTTATCACAATAAATTAGTTAAGGGGTAATGATCATAAATGTGTTTTTCACATCCCCCTGGTGGAAAGACTGGGAGTTGGATTGAAATTACAAGAGTGTTGTGCACAATGGTGGATGAGTACCTATACCAAAGCTTCAAGCTCCTGCATTGAATGGTCTGTAGGAGGAGACATCACTTTTGGACAGTTGGATGGACAGCCAGACATCCAGACTGACGGCGGAGGGTAAAACAATATCTCGCCGACTTCTTTCAAAAAGAGGGGTCAGGTGATAAGTCACAAGCTGCATTATGTAATTTCTTAAAATAGAGATTTTAACTAAGCTGTAGGGATGTGGTGAGATCCTAAAATTGTGCCACAATCCTTCTGTATAGCAAGCTTTTCATTCATTATCCATGTATGGTAATGGGGAACCCGCCCTATGGTTTATCCTGACAGGCGACAGGTCAGCGCAGTGAACAGTTCATACCGAAACGACGTCACTGACCAACGTCATTTTAGGTGTTGACGATACGTCATGAAAAAATTTCCTGTAAGCTTACATTTTTCTAACCAAAAGAATTGAAGTTTACATAATGGTACCATATAAATTTTTAATGGACTGACATTGGTGTTTTCTTTATTCAATATTGGAATGCCACTGTGGACTCAAAAGGTTGTAATACAAGGTTTGGCGACGTGTGACTTCAAGATCTCTTGCGACACTGGACACATCCCGTTTTAGTATTTGTAATGAAAAAATTGGAACATGAATTAGGGTGTCCCTGATTATGAAGGGGTCATCCTGTCTGTGGGATCATACTTGCAATGCGATGGAAAAAAACTGCCTACCTGTTTATTATGCATGAGATTTTTCAATCTTAAAGCCATCGTGCACTGTATTGAAGTCAGAAAGTCCTTATATGCCTTAAAGTGGTCCTGAACCGCCGGGGCGAGCGAGACAGCCTCGTTTTCATTCCTGCGCTACGCCAGTATGAATGAGCGCCTGTCAATCATCACGTCACGTGATTACTATGGAATTTACTACGCGATTACTGATTGGGGAAGTTCTGATAGCGGACAGCTGTGTGATAGCTGATTGTCAAAACAACATGGATGCCACCGGGGAGTTTTAGAGGATACATTCACGCCTGAGAGTGCTCAATCCGACACGGGTGACACCATTGATGACGATGTCTGCTGGTATGCCAGGCAAGTTGGTCTTTTGTCGGAAGGAGCCCCAGAATTCGCTGACGTTACACCGGCACGGCGGCGAGATCCGCAGTCCGGCAATATGTTAAATGACAATGAATGATGCCATACATACAAACAACCTCCTTATCATCTTAAACACTGTTAAAACGGAGTTCTTTTGGTGAGCTGGCCTTGAGGCATTCTCACCACTACAATCATCACACTTTTAAAAGTGGGTCAATTTTTCGCCTCCATTTTCTCCTTTTCCATTCACGTAATCTACTGATTATCGACGCAATAGCTAATCATTTGGCGTGAATTTGTGTCCCCTGCTAAGCAATTTGAATAGTATAATCGGCTTGGTGCTTTTTGGACGATTTTTGGACCAAATGAGGAGATTATTTAGGATCATTTTCATGCGGGTCCTCTGTCCTCGAGTCCTATTGTTCTGTACTCCTGTGATCAGGTAAAACCTAGTAAGTCACTTTTTTATGAAAATTGAGTTAGCCCCAAATTTGAAACTAGGTATTATCCCTTCATATTATGAAATAAAAATGCCTAAAACCCGTCTCAGTAAGGTTCTTGTTGATGAAAATTGATAACTAAGATAATTCAAATACTTGGACATTTCCACAGTCTTGTTGGCCACATTTCCTGACTGCTCTGTATACACTACATCGATCGTATGTTCATGGATGAACCAGGTCATGGTAATAAACATACAGTACCATAGCGCCTGTATTCAGGTCTCACCAAACAGGGGAAAGTAGGACATCTTAAATAGGATGCTCGTGGCTTCCAACATATCCAATAATAGCAACTTCCTGATGGCCATACAGACAAGCCTGTTTTCTCTGGCCATCGATGGTGGCGCTGACTGATAGGCCTATTTACGGTACATTTAGGCCTGTGCCCCTCGCCCTCATGCCAGCGAACCGTTGTTGCCATTTGGCTTGTCTTTATCATATTATGAGCCACTTCGATAATGTCTCTGGACAATCCACAGCCGCTGGTCGGCATTTGCTACCTTTTTAGGCCGCCCTTTCCCTTCTTTCACTTCTCGCTTCGGCATCCTGTCTGCTGCGGTTTGCACAACAATCTCAGTGTTGAAAAACTCAGTGAAGGTAGCGTACTGCGCATGCTCAGAAGCCAGGAACGGAAATCGGAAGTTCCATTTTCGTGGGCAGTGAAAATGATCGGGTGCCAACTTTTGTTTGGCGGTTTAGGACCACTTTAAGTCCGACGACATTAGTGTAGCGTAAAATGTAGGCTATACTCTATCTGAATACATTAGAGCTCTGCTTGCAGTTTTTTTCAATGTGTGCTGAAACTTATATGTAGGGCTTGTTTCTTTGAAGTCCCTATCAGACAAGCATTTTTGGGACTTTCACAATGCGATGAGACATCTACCTGCAATCTCCTAACACTTTGTGCTGTAAAATTCAATACAGATAGGCTTTAAAAATGGGATCAACAGCCATAGTGATGTGGTAATTTTGAGGACGTACCAAAGCCACTGGTAACCACCCATACCAAGTGTCCATTTAAACAGAGTCAAACTACTCTGATGTAGAGGTACAAATCATAAACATGCAGTCCCAAATTAAATGCACTCCATTAGGGACACACTCCGCGTGAGCTACTGCGAAACTAATGTATTAGGCCAGCCCTGCATACCGCGATCTTTGAATATACAGAGTATCCCCACGGCCACGCATGCCAATCTCGGCTGGTGCAATGCAGCAATTCTGTTTATATCAGCAAGAAAGTAGTCCTTGCATAATGTGCATGCGCTAACATGCAAGATTGCTAGGGGATTCAAAGCGCTATTTTGGTAACACGAGTGTCGGGTTCAGAAAATGAGGTTAGCTTCTAAAATACACTGTTCTTGGAAACTCACGCTGGCTCATCCAGGGTCTATGTTCGCTGTCTGCAGTGAAGTACAGGCATTGACTAATGTTTATCTACACTTGAGATCTTGAATATTTCAAATACTACCAAACCAATTTTGACACGGTTTGTTGCATGAAAGGAAAACCTGTTGGTCATATTTCTGCATCAAAATTTTGGAAATTACGAAATATCAAAATTACGTAATAGCTTCAAATCAGAAAAAAACTTGAAAATCAGCACCTTTTATCTTGTAATTATATTTTCATTGTTATAGCAGTTCTGACAGAATGGGAGTTTCTGAGGATTTTGGCCCTAGTTTCATCAAAATCTGTCGAGTGGTTGCTGAGATATTTGAGATCATCAAATTTTTGATAATTTGAGATTTTCATGATTTTTTACAAAAATCTGATGTCAGTAGATAGAGCTGACTTCAAATCATAAAATTATGAAATTTTGGATGATTGGCATAAACTGGTTAGAATTTATGCATATTTTTCAAAATATCATAAGGGGCACAGTCCGCGTGAGCTACTGCGAAACTAATGTATTAGGCCAGCCCTGCATACCACAATATATAAATACACACAGCACACCTGGATGACCTAATTTCTGTCCGCAGTGAAGTACACCTGACTGCGGACAAGATTTTGCAGTAGCTCATGCGGTGTGTGTCCCTAATGTCAACATTTTGATATTACAATATTTCTGCCTAGTTAACCCCCAAAAGCTTCAAAATAAGGTAAACCTATAATCTGATGTTGGCGTTATCTAATGGTATGAAAATTTCTTGAATGAAATGGTCCATGGACCATGTGCTCACCTGGGCGAACGTACCAGAAAAACAAATGACAAAGGTTAAATCGAATGTTCCAGGGACTGCTGCCAGGGTCATGTATCCTCGTTAGATGCACCTGATAAAAATTTGGAGACAATCCAGTTACAGTTCAGGAGTTACTGGACTTTGAGCTTTGGTTTTGGCCACCTGGTGGCCAAGCAGAGAATTCAATCGGACCGAAAAGTGGTGTCATAGGTCATCTGACATAGGGGTGTATAAAATGTACCAAGTATCAAGTCAATAGCCCAAGCAGTTACGAAACCCGCCACCAAATGACTAAATTTTGAACTTTGACCTCTGTGACCTTGAAAAGTTGGTCAAATCAAAAACCTCTTACTTATGTCATGCATCCTCATTAGAAGCACCAATGATAAAAATTTGGAGGATCCACTCATTGGTTCATGAGTTATTGCACTTTTTGTGTTTTTGGTTTCCGCCACCTGGTGGCCAAGCTAAGAGTCAAATCGGACCGAAAGTTGGGGTCATAGGTCATCTGACCTAGGGGTATATATGTACCAAATTTCAGGCCAATAGCACCTGCGGTTACGAAACGTGCCACTTAAAGGCAAAATTTTGAACTTTGACCTCTGTGACCTTGAAAAGTAGGTCAAACCAAAAACCCGTTATATATGTAATGTACCCTTATTAGATACACCTATGATAAAAATTTGGAGGTGATCCAGTCATTAGTTCAGGAGTTATTGCACTTTTTGTGTTTTTGGTTTCCACCACCTGGTGGCCAAGCTAAGAGTCGAATCGGACCGAAACTTGGTGTCATAGATCATCTGACCTAGGGGTATATATGTACCAAGTTTCAGATCAATAGCTCCAGCGGTTACGAAACGTGCCCTGCTAACGGAACACGACGACGACGACGACGGACGCAGACCCACGACAAGAGCTCACCCCAGGTGAGTTAAAAATGTGAAAATCTCAAATTATCAAAATTTTGATAATCTCCAATATCTCAGCAACCAGTCGACAGATTTTAATGAGACTAGAACCAAAATCCTCAGAAACTTTCATTCCACCAGAACTACTATAAAAATGAAAACATAATTACGAAATAAAAGGTGTTGATTTTCAAGTTTTTTCTGATAAGCTATATTACGTAATTTTGATATTTCGAAATTTCCAAAATTTTGATGCAGAAATATGACCAACAGGTTTTCCTTTCATATGCAACAAACCGTGTCAAAATTGGTTCGGTAGTACTTGAAATATTCAAGATATCAAGTGTAGATAAACATTAGTCAATGCCTGTACATCTGACTGCAGACACTGGATTTCACAGTAGCTCACACTGGAGTGTGTCCCTTATGTCACATGTATGTCATCATAAGGCGAGAGTTTTTTTATTCCTTGTTTAGCGAACTTTTTTCAGATTTTGTGACGGGGTCGGGAAAAAAATTAAAATGAAATTCAGATTTTTTAACAAATTTATTTCCAAATAAAATAAATTTATTTGAAAAACAGAAGTCTATTCTTTTTTTCACAAGATTTCAAGATTGTAGGCCTATTTTAAACTGTGTGCATGCTTGGTGCTGACCAGTATGAATGGAAGGCTCACTGCCGTTTGACTAGGTATTCTCTATTGATGACCAAGGAATCCGGTTGATTCTCAGGTTGTCCCCATTAATGCCTAGGTCACCTATCCACTCCGGGGCCCGTACGGCGAATAAAAACAGACATTTTGGCCAATTTCCGCCAATTTTGTACGGTGGCTGGCCGGTTTGCTCAGGGTTGCCACGGCTACCGGGACATTTTTCACAAGCCGTACGGGCGCCGCATTGATTAGCTGGCTGCTCCCAATTCGCCCGGCGTTTGTATCTGACCGGTAGGCCGTAGAAAGCCCGTAGAAGGCCCCAGTGTGCCCTACGGGTCCTGTGCGGGCTCCTGCCGGTGACCGGGAGGGCTTTGCACAATTTTTTCTGCCAATTCTCGTGAAAAAAGTTTGACGGGGACCTTGCGGTTCTCAGGGGTGCCGCACAGCACCCGGCCGGCACCATGATTACCCCGGCCGGGCCCCAACCGGGAGCCTTGCGGCGCATCTGTTCACCAGACGGAGCCCAGAAGCTACCACAAGGCATCCGGCCGTCACCTTTACGGATTGTTGACGGGCGCCTTGCGATTACTCTCCACCAATTTTCACCGGCCACTGCCAGGCACTGTATGTGACCACACACACCGTAGACATGAAAATCGTGGGTAATGGACCCGTACAGTCTCTGAAATCCACTGCAAGCCGCCGGGTGGGGAAAATCATACGGGGCCCGGTGGATATGTGACCTAGGGACATCCAACAGCAGCAGGAGCTCATTTTGGCAACTGGACCCATCAAGCAGGGATTTGTGGGCTTTTGAGCTGCCAACAACCCGGTGCAACATGGTGAACAACGGAAAAAAATACATACCGGTACATGTATTGAATGACCAATTTAGGAGCAGCGATGGGATAAACATTTTAAAATACAATTTATTTTCTTCGATTTTTCACCTATTTTGCCGGTGGCGGGTTCACTGAGGCACATTAAAAAACTTTATTTTTTTTCGTCATTTTCGTAAGCAGCAGGTTCGCAAAACAAGGCATAAAAAACTCTCACCTTTATCATGTTAATATCAAATCTATCATGAGTCAGTACTACTAAGGCCAATCCGGCCTGCCCAAAATTCAGCACTTCATTTTTTGGCTCACCCTGTCCAGTCAATAAATGTACCACTATCCATTGCTGTTTCGCAATAAACACATCAGTTTATTTAGTCCTCTCCAGCAGGCACTGCATCTTCCAGTCTTTTGATGAATTTCAGTCTGATTTCAGTAATATTGTCTCCCTTTAACTGGTCCTGAACAAACCGTACATCCACATCCATTTGCACCTGAAAGCACGAGCAACGCGTACGCTTAGCATGGCATCTGCCCTCATGCATGTATGCTGAGTTGGTTTTACCTGAATGCTGGAAATTGCCAGGTAAAACAACAGTATTCTTGAAAATGGTGGCCAATATCCAGAAAGAAGAGCATCCTTGTTTGAAAAGTACCTTCCTCTAGTCACACCCAACATCCTTACATGTACAATGTACAAACAAATTTGATGGGACGTCTAGTTCTCTTCAATATTGACAGATACCAATTTCAAGACGGTTGCTCTGGAGGCCATGTTCAAAATCGAACGAGATCATTTTGCTTTTGTGAAGCTATAAAATTTATAAATTTGATCATACCAATGGGAATGAGTCTCTTTAAAATGGGTGGAAAAATAACTGCTGAACTAAGAGGATGGATGGACCATTTACAGGACTTTTAACATAATTCGCATTTTGTTGGAAGCTATGGGTGCAAAATGATGTCTGCTGGATATGGCCCGCAGCATACCTCACCATTTTGAGTTTTCTCTACCCGAACACAGGCCTTTCGATTACATGCTTTTCACACCGTTATACGGTGTAGGAATTTTCAATGTCCCCAAATTAAAGGCCTTCAAAATGTCCCCAAAATACCCCTAAAGCCCCCAAATTACCCCCAAATGTCAGTGAATAAAAGTTCCTGCAAATAAAATGATTTCAATTGGTCCCTTTCCCCATACTCGCCTACCCATATCAAATACCCACCAGCAACTTCCCGCCGTCAGCCCAGCAGACCGCATGGTCAGCAGAGAAAAATCAATAATTTATGAATGATGATGTCATGTGCAAACACAGCGCCACAACCACTTCATTGTGGCAGTACTGAGAACTAAATCTGAGGTTGAATGGGAGAGTTTATGGGCATGAAGATGCATTGAATTTGTTTATCTCAGGGAAGAAATTTCTTGGCCATTTTACTCAAAGATAATCCCAGCCCTCGGCTTACTCCATGTGAATAGGCATAGCTGGTTGTTGAATTTAAGGTCCAGTCTGGTGGATTAACCCTCTACATGCCAAGGCTGTTGCTGGTATGGGAAGGATTGATCTCTCCATGCTGTTGATTTAGAATGGATTCTTGTTGGGGTCCAATTTTAGGCACCTTAGCAGACTGCATCCGATGGCACTAGACACTCATTTTGAAAATGGAAATGATTACTCTGCCTACCAGTGACTGGCCAGAAAAGTC
>NMRB01000285.1:426783-443928 GCA_002633025.1 Notospermus geniculatus
GGGCAGCTATCATTCCGACAGCATGCATAAATTATGGAATGAGATACATTGCTATGAGACTGGTACCCGGTAACTCATAACACCAGATATATGTGCATACGTTACAGCACTAGGCGCGATGTCTGCCCATTACATCAAGTGGCGATCCCCCACTGCATTGCATGGTTTATTCGTGAATTACCAGTTGACGAGTACACATGAGGGAACAGCCCTCTTCCCCACCGAAACGGGGTGGGTTTCCCCAGGGCACTGTAACGCGCTATGCAGAGTGGAAATGCCCTGGGTTCCCAGGATGGCGTTGAAGATGAGCCGGCCGTCATTACCGGCGAATACTTATGGTCCCAAACCAGACACAACAAAGCCACGTGGTCAGTCTCTAGTCAAAACAAGAGCACATCATGGAACTTCGGGGCTCTTGAAACTGCTTGTATTTATGAATGAAACTGCTTCCCATAGAGGATGATGGTGGCTGAAATGCCGGGAAATCACGTCTACGGCTCAGTGAATTTGTTGCAATGCATTTTAATTTTGCGGTTTTTGCGGTGCCGAGCTGTCCGCAAATTATACAGACGCAAAATATTATTCTGGGGCAGAAATACTGAGGGTCCGCGAAAAAAACCATCCGCGAAAATTTCCCGTTTTACAGTAACCCACAGGAAAAGGCACGCATTCTTACAAGGGTTTTGGTCGTTCTGAGATGATATCACCTGGAAAATAGGCCTTTTCTTACGGGTTCAGTTTTTTTTGGTCCGCCATGTAGTCAATAAATAAATGGCCACCGTGTTCTTCAAATACCTCCGACATGTCCGAGAAAAAACAAGATAATTGAAAGCGGTTTTTAACCCAACGGTGCCTAAGGCCAATTTACCTTTAAAGGCTGAACGTGCCGAAGGATTTTTGGGCCAAAAATTAGTTTTTGGGCAAGTAAAATGCCCAATTGCAGCTGTACAGACCTTAGCACCCGCGGAATGTTATCGTCACTGGCATTGAAGTCCATCGAATCTATCTAAAAAAGCCGAAATAATCACTAAAATATCGATACAAAGTCCACAGAAGTACTTTATTTACACATATAATCCGCTGATTGGTTTGTTTACATTCAATTTGTGAGATTTCTGGCTGAAATTAGCGAAAAAACCACTCCAAAATCCGTCGAAATCCATAAACTGCGAATTGTACAATCTTCGATTTAGCTTGCCTACTCAGTGACGTCATTTTCCCCGACAGGCACTCGGAAACACTCGGCCAGACTCGGCTACGGAGTTCGCCGTTGTTCGGCGCTTTCAGCTTTCAAGTAGCCGACGGAGTTGGCCGTAGGTCGGCACCGTTGGGTTAACACACTTATATTTAATTGGTCATATATTCCGTGTATCTCGGCTCTACCTAATTTTTACCCTTTGTTATGTAACAGACAATTTTAAAAAGGTCCAAAGGCAAAGGTCAACTTTTTATTTCTGGTTTTTTCAGCAGAATTTGAAGTGTTGTGATGAGGTGATTGATATAGAGTTTTGGGAAAAAAAATATTGAAAAGTCTTTATATCAATCACCATGATCACCTGACCACAACAGTGCCAAATCGGTTGAAAAAATTTAGAAATAAAAAGTTAACCCTTAGAGCGCCGTTACCGAGTATACTCAGTGCAACAATTCTCTTTTTAAGGACCGTTACCAAGTATACTCGAGAAAGGTCATAAAATTAAAATTTCAAAACACATGCATAAAAATTTTTGGCAATTTTTTTCTTTTTTTCAAAAAAAAATATTTTTCCGGTCACGGGGAAGGAAAAGTTGAAAAAACTTGGTGCTCTAAGGGTTAAATTTATGGACCTTTATTTTGCCTGTTACATGACAAAGGGTTACAATTAGGTTGACCCAAATACAAGCGGTATATGACCACGTAAGTACCACACTATGTTGAAAACCACATCCACAATTTTACCTTGTTCTCAGAGATATTTGAAAAACACTGTATCCATTTGCTTATTTGGAAGACTGTACGTAAAACTGTAGTAAAACGAAGCAGAAATAAAAACATACCATTTCCAATGCACCTCTGAGTACACCGCATAAAATGTTGGAATAGCTAAGACTGTTGTGGCCTTCAGGAAGTTCAACGAAGTCTGTCAAGGGATTATTTTCCATGATGAGTGAAAATTCATCTCCTGCTGGACTCCAGTTCGTAACAGCTGGAGTGATACCAAGGAACATCTTGAAACCAACCTGGAAAGGAATTTAAGACTGTTTTCAACAATTTTAGAGAAAAAACAAAAGAAAAGGCCCAACCTATCGAGATCGGTAGAGAATTGCTTACTGTACAAGAAAAATTTTCACAGCACTTCCGGAAGTCTTTTTTGATGGAAGTTACGGCTGGATACAGCAAAATTGGACCCCACAAAATTCGTCTTCGGAAAATTCGTCCCAGAAATTCCTCCCCAAGGAAAATTCATCCCCAGGGAAAATTCATCCCCTGAAAATTCGCCCCCGTAAAAATTCATCGCAAGGGAAAATTTGTCCCAGGCAACTTCGTCTGCAAGGAAAATTCATCCCTGGAAAATAAGACTCCAGAAATGGACTTGACAAATGGACTTGACAACTCGTAGACCATGTGTTGTACGCGAGCTTTGCATACTTTTGCTCACAAACCCAGCGCGATTGGATGCCAGCGATCTTTTACCATGTTTACATGTGTAGGCATATCTCCATCATAGAAAATCTTCAGGGGTGGCCGCATAGAAACGCCGCTAGCGCTAGCGGAGCCCATCAGCCGATAGTGCTGTACATTTTCCCATGCATTTTAACACCGATAGGCTGTCGAAGCACTAGCGGAGTTTCTATGCGGCCACCCCTGTTTGCTACGTTCGGACAAGCAGGGGCTTTGAAGTTCTGTTGTTTCAAGCAATTCGTTCAAAATGAAATATTTCTTATGCCATAATGTCTTAGATCAACATCCCTCCAAGTATCAAGGACACAGGTCTTACGGTTTTCCCTGGAGGTGCTTGTACGGTAATTAATTTTAAGATAGAACACTTTCCTTGAGCTCTTTCATGTCTTTGGCACGAATTTTCCTTGGGGACGAATTTTTCTCCAGGACTAACTTTTACAAGGTAAATTATCCCTATGGATCAATTTTCTGGGGATGAATTTTCCTTGGGGATGTATATTTACTCAGGGACGAGTTTTCCTCGGGGACGAATTTTCCTCAGGGACGAGTTTTCCAGAGACTAATTTTCCGGGGATGAATTTTCGATTACGTTGACAACCATGACAACTAAGTTTCGAACACCCCATAAATCTAAACAATAGATAGAAACATGCCGCCTCAGACATGTCAGAAGCAGCCAAATGATGTTTTTATGTAAATTTTGACACAAAATGGGTCAAAATACATACCCCCCTTTGCAATTACGTAACTTGTCAAAAACTACAACAAGAGGCCCATGGGCCTTGCGCTCAGCTGACTATGACCTGCCAACTCAAGAGGTTGAGACAGGCGAAACGAGATACAACAGTGCACCTTTTTTAATGGTTCACAAGCAAATACATGTACATGTATATAGCATTCCTCGCTGAAATCAGCGGAAAGGGGTCACTTTGTGAATCGAAACGGGTATCTTAATATTAGACCACTTGGGTAGGAAGGGGTCAATATCTCTCGGTGAATGGAGATAGGCCTAGATGTTGTATTGCAGCACCCACTGGGTGGGAAGGGGTTACTAAGTAATTCGTGAATCATGATGTTGTATCATATCAGACCTATTTCTGGACTCATTTGGGTGGGAAGGGGGTTAATAATCATTTATAAATACAGATACATCAGTTTATTTAGTCCTCTCCAGCAGGCACTGCATCTTCCAGTCTTTTGATGAATTTCAGTCTGATTTCAGTAATATTGTCTCCCTTTAATTGGTCCTGAACAAACCGTACATCCACATCCATTTGCACCTGAAAGCACGAGCAACGCATACACTTAGCATGGCATCTGCCCTCATGTATGTATGCTGAGTTGGTTTTACCTGAATGCTGGTAATTGGGTAAAACAACAGTATTCTTGAAAATGGTGGCCAATATCCAATATCCAGAAAGGAGAGCATTCTTGTTTGAAAAGTGCCTTCCTGTAGTCACACCCAACATCCTTACATGTACAAACAAATTTGATGGGACGTCTAGTTCTCTTCAGTATTGACAGACCAATTTCAAGACGGCTGCTCTGGAGGCCATGTTCAAAATCGAATGAGCCCATTTTGCTGTTGTGAAGCTATAAAATTTGAATTTGATCATACCAACATGACCAATGGGAATGAGTCTCTTTAAAATGGGTGGAAAAATAACTGCTGGACTAAGGCGATGGATGGACCAAACAGGACTTTTAAAATTCGCATTTTGTTATGGGTGCAAAATGTATGCTGGATATGGCCCGCAGCATGTCATGCATGTACCTCACCATTTTGAGTTTTCTCCACTGGAACAGGCACAGGATCCCACACCACCACATGCAACATTACTTCAACATGTGCAGTCATGGCAAAGTCTGCTCTCAATGAGTCATTGTTGCTTGCATTCGAATTTCTGAGATTTGCTTTTTGCTGATAATTGCAGGACCACACAGGCAACAGGAGTTGCCTGTGCTGTGTGTGCTACAGGCTTCAACTTTTAATCATGTCCAAAATTTGATGCAAGAGGAAAGGAATAATACTTCTAATTTATTTTTTTTAAGACTCATTGATGCATGGTACACAGGGCGGTGGGCCTAAAAAAATAAACCACGGGAAAAGGCACGCATTCTGATATGGGTTTTGGTTGTTCCGAGATGATATAGCCTGGGAAATAGGCCTTTTCCTATGGGTACTGTTTGTTTTAGGTCCACCAAGTACAGTCTTCCAAATAAATAAATAGACACCGTGTTTTTCAAATATCTCCGACATGTCCGAGATAAAACAAGATAATTGAAACTAAAGCGGTTTTCAACACACTGTGGTATATTTACTTGGTCGTATATTTCATGTATACTTGGTCTACCTAATTTTTACCCTTTGTTATGTAACAGGCAATTTTAAAAAGGTCCAGAGGTCAACTTTTTTATTTATAGTTATTTTCAGCAGAATTCGATGTGTTGTGATGAGGTGATTGATAATGAGAGTTTTTGCGAAAAAAAAATATTGAAAATATTTTACAATTTTCGTAATATCTCAAAATATCGAAATTTGAGGTTTTTGATACAGTAAACCTCGCATATAACAGCCTTGCATATACCGGACAATCGCCTATAACGTACTGAAACTGGAAGTCCCGGTCCCGTCTAACGATAATTCCAATTAAATTCTTCGTATATACCGGCCTTTATATAACGGACAAATCGCATATACCGTACCAAATCTCTTGTCCCAGTCTAATGCATTTCCATTAAAATAGCCTTGCCTATAACGTACTCCTTGCTGCCAACACACAAAGCAAAAAATTACTCACTAGTTTTGTTTTTACAGCCGGAAACAATTGTCCTGTTGTCAAAAGATACACGTTTCGAAAATTCTCAATGCTGTCCTGTGTATTTTACAAAATCTACGTGTCTCAACTTTAGATTTTTAAAGTGGATCTTACTACTTTCATGAATATCATACGCTGAAGAACACTGTGCCAGGACTACCAGTGTTTGGACTGCATTATGTCGTCACCCGTTACGTCCATCCGTCCGTCCGTCGGCGGTGGCGTTCGTCTGTTAACTTTCCCATTTCCAATCATTTAAAAGAAAAGTGTTGGTCCAATTAAATTGATTATTTGTATGTATGTTGTGGGTGAGCAGAGGATCAAGATCCCTTTTGAAAATGGCCTCCATCTTGAAATCAGATTCGTTGATTTCAGGGAATGTCGTTCCTTTCATCAGTTCGATTAAATTTCGTATATTAGGCCTACATGTTGAGGGAAAACCAACTTAACAAACGTGCAGGGGCATATGCCACACTCTGTGTTGCTCTTGTTTTGAAAAACTTGCGTACAATGATCATTTACAATACGTGTATAACAGACAAAGTACGGTATATGCGCATATAACAGACAAAGTACGGTGTATGCATACAACAGACAAAGTACGGTATATGCGTATAACAGACTTCGCATATAACGGACAAAAATCTCAGGTCCCAATTAGTACGTTATATGCGAGGTTTACTGTATTTTGATAATATTCGATCATTTTTTAAAGCCATTTGGTAACACTCATTCCCCCGTGATAATTTATGCAATTTTTGAATGCTTTTTTCACTTAAAAATATCACGATATTTAGCCTCTTTATTGCAGCCTCCAGATTTCACATAATACTGTACAGGTCACAATTGACATCCCCACGGCTTCGCGCAAGTTACTGTAAGTTACGCCTAACTTGCGCATAACTCACGGCTTTGGTTTCGCGAAACTCACTGCGTAACTCACCAAAATCGCGCAACTCGTCTCGTAAGTCACTGCGTAGCTAGCAAAATTCGCGTAACTCATTGGTAACTCACCTCGTAAGTTACGCGTGACATAGCTCATGAGTTGTTGCGTAAGTTACGAGTTACTTACGCGTAACTTGCGTGAATTTAGGGATGTCAATTGTGACCTGTACTGTATTTTCAGCCGATTCGATAACGGAAACACATGGAAAATTTCATAGCCATCTTGTTATCATGTCTGGCAGTGAATAACAGCAAAACAATATTCAATATCTCAAAATAAATCCCAAACATGCCAAAGGGGCTGTTTCACTTCGAATTCAAGATTGCGATTTGTGATCCGTGGGAAAACTGAAAGAGCTATGATCTTGCAATTTGGAGGGATAATTCTGTGTTTCAGACCAATTTAAATGGTACAACAATCAATAACATTTGAAGTAATTTTTTAAGACAAAAGGATTTAAAACTCTTCGTATACAAAGAAATAATCAATTGTTTTACATGATATTTGGCATATGGATTTGGGTGGCACTCATTTTTATGGTAAGATAAAAGAAACAAGAGAAAAAAGTCACGAAATGTTGATATTCTGTTTTTGAAATGCAAGAAACTTACCATGTATTTCTTCTGGAAAGGACTGGTCTATTGATCCTTCTGGGGTGTGAGGTAGGCCTACAATGTACCAGCATGCATGGCAAAGAATAGCTGTCTTTGTAGTCACAGCTATTGTATGAACAGTCTTACATTAGGCCAGGACCTAGCCAGCACCACAACTCAACAGGCATTGAGAATTAGAGTTACATGACTTGCCTTTTCTTACAGAACAGTAAAGGCAGATTGATGACCATTCAAAAGAATGTTTTATTAGACAGATTACCTCACTGAATCAGTTTGTAGTGCTTCCTGTGCAAAAAGCACCACCCCGTTCAGATGAATGGTTGAACCCAAGTTGTCACAAAAGTCATCCAGTCCTGTTATGTCACTGTTATGACTGCATTGACAATGGCAGTCAACAATAGGCCTAAGGCTGGGTTTACATAGAGCCGCACGAAACACGATTACTCGACACGGTACGTTGACATACACGTGTGTTGATGAACTGACAATGGATTTTCCAATCTGCCGTTTACATTGGTCTACAGAGTGGAGTATATACACGTTTTAGGATGTTTCCTCATCAAATATCACATCTTTTCTTATTTGCATCACGAAATGCATGATACCTAATGAAAATAATGCCAAAATTCGAGGCATCGTGTCAAATGATAGACACACGATGAAGGCCTATGTAAACCGCCGTGTTGGCGTGTCGTAATATCTACGCGTACCGTAGCGTGTCTTCCGTGTATCGACACGCTCTATGTAAACCCAGCCTAAGGGTCTTCAGAGTGTTCATGTTCTTCCAAATGAGTGATATCAAACTACTTTTGTGACTTTTTTTGGTACTTTCATTGAATATAACTGGATTGTTTTGCAGGTAGGTGACACATGGCTCATTTGCGAACATATAATCCAAGTTTTTTTAGAAATATTTTGGTTCTAATATGAAACTTCAAAGCTTCAAACACCCATTGTCTTAAAAAATTACTTCAAATGTTATTGATTGTTGTACCATTGAAATTGGTCTGAGGAGTGAAACACACAATTATCCCTCCAAATTGCAAGATCATAGCTCTTTCAGTTTTCCCACGGATCACAAATCGCAATCTTGAATTCAAAGTGAAACAGCCCCTTTTGATCTTTTGAGATCTCACAAAAAAGATAAGATTTCAATGATTTTTTTTCGCAAAAAGTCTAAGTATCAATCACCATGATCACCTGACCACAACAGCACCAAATCTGTTGAAATGAAATGGCCAGGGCCATTGTGCTCACCTCTGTGATAAGTCTCCATGGTTAAGTGTGAAACTGTGACTCTCATGGTCAATGTTGAGGAAGGACGACGACGACGGACGACGACGACGGACGACGACGGACGACGGACGACACACCATGAGAGAAGCTCACCTCACAGAGGTGAGCTAAAAAGTTAGAAACAAGATGCACGCTAAGCGTGGCAAATAACCAGGTTTTCGAAGTGGACTAGTGAATAAAATGAAATGGTCCATGGACTATATGCTCACCTGGGTGGACATACATGTAATAGTTTTGTGACAGATGAAGGTAACATGTAAATTATGTAGAGGGAGCCACGTATCGAATTTTAGCAGTGTAGGTCAAGTCATTCCCGAGTTATAGCACTTCGATGATTTTCAGTTTATGCCACCTGGTGGCCATAATGGAAGTCAAACCAATCCGAAAGTTGACGTGCACATAAAGGTCATCTAGAAGGAGGTACATATCATGTTTGAGCAGTGTGGGTCAAGGCGCCCCTGAGTTATAGCACTTAGATGATTTTAAGGTTACGCCACCTGGCGGCCATACTAGTAGTCCAATTGTGCCGAAACTCAGTAATTGAAGGTACCCCACTTACCTACATTTATGCAAGATAAGAACTTGCTCAGTGAAATAATGGCGAACTGTGGCAGGTTCGTTACTTTTGTACAACTCTGACCTCGGTGACCTTCAAAAGTAGGTCAAATCAAAAACCCGGGTATTACATTGTATTATGTTATGTATCGTCATTAGATATACCTATGATAAAAATTTGGTGATGATCCATCCATTTGTTCAGGAGAAATAGCTCTTTTCCTGTTTTCACATTTAGCCCCTATTGGCCGAGCCTTGAATCGAATGACGCTGAATATCGAAAGGAAACAATGTCTACTCACAAGCAACATGTCCACAAAATTTCACAAGAAAATCTCAAGTCGTTCCCATGTTATAACACTTCGATGATTTTCGGGTAACGTTGCCTGGCGGCCATATTGGATGTCCGATCGGCCCGAAACTTCGTATTTCAGAAGGTATCCCTCTAGTACACATTTATGCAAGGTATGAAGTGGCTAGGTGAGAAAACGACGACACATGCCAAGTTCGTAACTTTTGCCGAACTTTGGCCTCTGTGACCTTGAAAAGTAGGTCAAATCAAAAACCCGGGTATTATGTTATGTATCGTCATTAGATATACCTATGATAAAAATTTGGTGACGATCCGTCCATTCGTTCAGGAGAAATAGCACTTTTTCTGTGTTCACATTTAGCCCCCTATTGGCCAAACCTTGAATCGAATTATGCTGAATATCGAAAGGAAACAACGTATACTTACAAGCAACATGTCCCAAAAATTTCTAAAGAAAATCTCAAGTCGTTTTTAAGTTATCAGGCGGACAAGAGAAAAGCGACCGCCCGGACGCCCGACCGCCCGCCACTTTCGGTAATTTAATTTAATTTCTTCGAAAACCTGGTTAATAAAAAAGTTAATTTATGGACCTTTTTTAAATTGCCTGTTACATGACAAAGGGTTACAATTAGGTTGACCCAAATACATGCGGTATATGACCAAGTAAGTATGTACCACACTATTTTGAAAACTGCATTCGCAATCATCTTGTTTTATCTCGGAGATTGAAAAACACTGTATCCATTATTTGGAAGACTGTACATAGTAAAACGAAGCAGAAATAAAAACATACCATTTCCAATGCACCTCTGAGTACACCACATAATATGTTGGAATAGCTCAGACTGTTATGGCCTTCAGGAAGTTCAACGAAGTCTGTCAAGGGATTATTTTCCATGATAAGCGAAAATTCATCTCCTGCTGGACTCCAGTTCGTAACAGCTGGAGTGATACCAAGGAACATCTTGAAACCAACCTGGAAAGGAATAAGTTTTCAACAATTTTGGAGAGAAAAAACAAAGAGGCCCAAACTATCTAGATCGGTAGAGAATTGCTTAATGACGTACAAGAAAAATTTTCACGGCACTTCCGGAAGTCTTTTTTGATGGAAGCTACGGCTGGATACAGCAAAATTCGTCCCCACAAAATTCGTCTTCGGAAAATTCGTCCCGGATAATTCCTCCCCAAGGAAAATTCGTCCCCAGGGAAAATTCATCCCCGGCAAGTTCGTCCGCAAGGAAAATTCATCCCCGGAAAATAAGACTCCAGAAATGGACTTGACAACTCATAGACCATGTGTTGTTACGCTCACACACCCATGCAACGTGGTTGGATGCCAGCGATCTTTTACGTGTGTAGGCATATCCATCATAGAAAACCTTCTGTTTGCTAAGTTCGGACAAGGAGGGGATTTGAAGTTCTGTTGTTTCAAGTAATTCGTTCAAAATGAAATATTTCTTAAAGCGATGTGTCAGCCAAACAAGAGGCCCATGGGCCTGGACGCTTAGCTGACATGTTTATGATGTATGAAAGAAACTGTTCAACTGATGCACGATAGTAGTAGATGTGTNGGGCGCATGATCATAGGGGGCGCTGTTATCAGCCAAAAATTGAAAAGGCCCCCTTTTCAGGGCCCCCTCCCTCATTGCGCCCTAAGTCAAATCAATAACAACTTACTAATTTATGTTCCTATATAACTCTAATTTAACAAACTTTTATTATCTCTGAGGTACACAGTTGTTTTTAGCCTTTATGCTGCATTTCATGTCGGCCATTTTTTGAAATTTAACACCGATTTGATGTATATTGGTAAACAAGCCCAGTGGATGTACAGTGCGCCTTCAGTGTACCTAAGCCTACCAAACATAACCAATTCGATATCAACATGTTCTTCTGCCTATGAACAAATGAGATAGGAACACTAAGGACGCGAAACTATAGGGCGCCACAAATATTCATCAGAAGTTGATTATGATTGTCATCAGTTGAACAAGAAAATCAAAAACAAGTTCATCAGTGCTAATTTGACATCCCAGTTTTCTGGCTTGGTCCTTCCCAGAGAAAGCCTGAAAGAGAAATTATCAGAAAATTACATCTGACATGAACATCTCGCAGACCACACTAATTACTAGCAAATTTTTTAATGCATGCAGAATGATTTGCTCCAGAGTCATTGACCTACCAATTGTCTAGTTCAAAAGGGTCCTCAGGACTTCAGCATCATTTTCAGCAAAGATTAAGTGACCACGGCGGTCCATGGAAGGAGTTTGTAGTTTCTGCAGCAAGTCATCCCACTGCTGTCATGAGGTTTGGTCGAGCCATTCATAGAAAGAACCTAAAAAGGATGGAGTGGTCATCAGATATGTAATGCAAGAAAATTCACTTTGTGAAATTACTTCAAAGACGTTTCGAATTACCTCTTTTTTTTATGTATTTCACTTCAAATTGTTGACCATCTCTTCCAAGTATCAAAGCTGCATATCTCTTGGCCCCACACTGCACAACAACATAGTCTCCAGGATTGTACGTGGACGTTGGTTCCATTGTTTCCATCACCTCTTTGACCAGTTCTTGATGAGCTATAACCATGTCAGTCTCCTTCAGATACATGGAGAAAGCAAAACTGTCAGATGAGTGCAGACAAAAAGAACTAATTTATGCTTTTAAAATTTACTGTGAATTAGTGATTAGAAGTTCACCTCGATATCTTCTATGACACCATCCCCACTAACTTCATCAATGACATCATCAATACCATTCCCTTCGTCTCCGTTATCTGGCTGAGGCTCAGGCTGGAGGGCTCCTCCTCTCTTCTTCTTCTGGGTGAACTGACTGAATTGGGAGACAATCTGGTCTTTTGTCAAGTAGTCCTCGGGGGTGAAAAGCTTTTTACCATGACCATCTGTCACTGTACGCATCATAGCTGCAACTTTTTCTGCTGTTGTCTTCCGACCTGTAGTCTCTCCTTGCAAAAATAATTCAAGGACGAAGTTTTTCTGATGTGCAGTCAGTCTTCTAGATTTTCGCTTTGGTTTAAGCGCCCATCCTTCGGTATTTACCAGGGGTGCATGGATGCTGGAGTCCTCACTGAAAGTTATTTTATCTGAGACTGAATGGCTAGCTGTGTGCAGCATTGCAGTTGTGTGGATACGGCCAGCAAATGATTTCCGAACCTTGTCCAGTCCAGTCTTGGCATTGATATAGGAGTGGTTACAGGAGGCCAAATGCTCATCTAGCTCGGCTTCTGATGCAAATCCTGCAGCACAATCTAATTCTGTGCAGAAGACGAGTGGCTGGTAGGAGCGGTCAGGGCGCTGCTTCGGGTTCATCGCTTCTGGCTGTTGGAAGCTTTTTCCCTTTATGGCAAAAGGGGATACCACTTCAACTCCGGAGACAAATTCCACATCAGAGTAGCTGATTAGTTTCCCACAGCCTATTTCATAGTATTGCCAGACGTGCATGCCATCCTGATTGAAGAGAATAGAATGAAGTGACTGACTATTTGGAATTTTCACTTTCGTCACGGTCGACTGTGTTTTATCGATCTCTATCACGGCAACCTTGGCATTGGGTACTCCACCTTTGTACTCGATGGCAGATTTCACATCCTCGGCATTGAGTAAATTGTGACCAGCATCAACATAGGCCCTCATGAGTTTCCTGGCGATTGCACTTTCACGGTCTGCTTGGTCTTTGCCACACTGTGGCTCATTGAAATCATGTCTAGCGAGAGCAATCCCATGCTTTTCTGAGATCCTGTATTCTGCCTCCAAGCTGGAACCAGCAGCATAGCATCCGGCGTTGTCCGATTTAATATAAAGTGTTCTGACATCGGGATTGTCCACCTTGTACTGCTTTAACACGAAATCAGCAACATTTAAGCTGGATGTCATATCCTGGTCACAGCGGAACAGAACCGTGAAATAGACCAGCTTGGTCAACTGACCATTTTCGTCCTTCTGAAAGAACACATCGATGGCAAGTGACATCCCTTTTTTTCCAAAGTAGTCTGCCTGCTTTTCTCGAAAGCACATTGGAAGTACCTTCTGCGCCCAATCTTTTAACCACAGAGCACAGCTAGAGTCCTCAAGATACTTCATGGCATCTTGCTTTGCCTTATCTTGCTTGACACCACGGAGTGAGTGCCTCATCCACTCCAGGACCATTCCAATGAACCGTTTGACATCGTAGGACACCTCAGGATCACCTTTGTCATCTGATTTCTCTTGAATAGAATCTAAAGTGTTGATCAGCTCACAGCAATCCGGGCAAGACATGTGATGTGTGTGGTCACAAACTGTTCGAAAGTCTGAATCCTCTTGGTTGCTCAAGGCAAATGAACAGCAATGTGTTGAACAGTCACTTGTGTCAGAGCAGTGCATCTTGTAGGCCATTTTCAAGTAGCGTTTTCCCTCTTCCAGTTTGTGGGTTATAGCTGAAACATCTTCAAAGCCCAACTCCGATTCTTGGAGGATTTTCGATAAGCCATCAAAGCCTTCTAATCCATCGGCTGTGGTGTTGTCAAGTCCAGCAAGGGCTCGGCGTTGGCTCGGCTTTATTGCTCCAAGTATTTTCCACAGAGAAGACCTAGAAAGTGGTTCAAAGTCAATGTCACTGCAGTACGACTGATAGTCCTGAACAACATGACTTTTCAAGGCTGTTAACACTGCATGGGGTACGGTTTGCTTATCACCAGAGTCAAATCTGAGCGTAGTTGTTCCGTACGCTACATCCTGGAGGGCGCCAGTGGTGAAAAGGTAGTCCAGAAAATGATGTGCCTTGTTCATATCAAGCTTTTGCTTACTGCCGGTTATTTCAGGAACATCTCCAGCTGGGCCATAAGATTGTCGAAGTTTTCTGGCTTTGTCAACCTGGTACTTTGTGCAGCCAAAAGCTTCTGTAACCTGCTCCTTTGTGAGCTGCAGGAACCAGAGACAATATGGCAGTGCGTGCCTTTTCTGATAGGCTACTCTGGTATGCTTCAATCAATTCTCTCAGAAACTCATCGGGTTGACTTTCCAAATCATCCGATTCATCTGTCCTGGACAGTGTGTCAGCTAACATTTCTCCTTGCCCGGGAGCAATCTGCTCGCACAACAACTTTTTGAATTCCAATCTGTACTGTCTGAATTTTCGACCCAAATAGCGCACAGTTGATGGAGCCAATTCTGGAACTGGGGACTTCACTTGAAATTTCATAGGACTTGCTATGTCAGTATCAAAGACAGAAGATAGAAAGGAGTTGAGGTTTTCTTTACTGCTCTCATTTGCCATTTCGGAAGATGGTGCTACGTATTCATCTTCAACATGTTCGCTGTCCTCAGTTTCATGGAAACTGTTGTCATCGCAGCTGGGATTCGGAACATCGCTAGGCCTATTGGTCTGCATAGCTATCCTGTGTTTTGGACATAGGCTTGAACCAACTAGGAAATGGACATGGTATATATCCTCAATCTGTTGGGACATTTCCACAGTAGCAGGTCTTGTGGCGCATGCCTTCTTGCTTGAACGGAAATTTTCCTTTCCATCGTGGTCTGGATGCTGACACAGGGCCGGGCGTTTCCAGTAAATTCCGAATTTGTACCTATGGTATGCACAGATGTAGTCATGTTCCTCCAAAACAATACCTGCTCGGTTTTCAATCAATGTTTTTTCTGTGAACTCGGCACCCTGTGCAGTGATTTTCAACCCAAGATTTTCAAAATGATTGTTCACTTGGCCGTTAAGCTGAGATACACTAAATATGCCAGTCTTTCTACTTTTCTTGTGACCTCCACAGTCATGCAGAGTAGCAAAGAATCTGCATTTATTGTAATCTGGTTCAGAGGTTGCCATTTTGGAAGGCTCCTGGAAGTCAGAGATTGTGATTCTTAGCTTCATCAATCCAAAACAGTAGGCCCACCCCACTCAGGCGCGGATCCAGAGGGGGGGGGTTGGGGGTCGTGACCCCCCCTGCTCGCAACCACCAATTGTTTTTTTCAATAATTTGCGACAGTAAGCCAAAAATCTACAAAAAACACTCCTATTTTATACTGAGATGCCAGGAAATCGCGTCTATGGCATTCTAGATTTCAAAATTTTCGGGGGGAGACCCCCGTCCACGCCGGCATCGTTGACGTCTGCCTGCAACGACCACCCTCGGCGGCCCTGACCCCCCTCTGCCAAAAATCCTGGATCCGCGCCTGCCACTTGCGCTCAAAAATGCAATATACTCAAGAACAGTGGTGAGTGGGGTTCATGTGTACATTCAATTGTCAGGCCAGGCCATACTTTTTTCTTTCCTTGGCCAAGTACGGTACAGAGGACATGAGGACCAAGGCTTGACGTACAGTCAGTAGGCTACATGTAGATCAAACCACATACCGTGTACCGGTAGGCCTGATGTAGGCCTACATACATGTAGGCCTAGGCTAGGCCAAAAGAAGGACCTTTTTCAACTGCATGCATGCATTATTGAAACAAAATCGGACCTGCACTGGAAAATTAAGCAACTGATGGACTGTTGTTCATATAATATTCCCCTTACCAAATGCAGATTGTTATGATTTTTGTGGATATTGTCTATTTCTAAACCACTGTGCACATTTTCAAAGAACATGAAGAAGCCATGCTGGCCTAGCCATGCTAGCAGACGGTCATTAGTTGGTTTGGTTGTGCAGGCAGGAGTGATGGATCCGTATCCAACTCTGCCACTTGTCCTTCCTCCATATTGTTTCAGACAGGGAGGGACATGTGGTGACCACAGTGATAACCACGCCCAGAACAAAAGCCCTTATTGTACCAAGCCAGTTCTTCCCTTCCTGTGCAAAAACCCCATCAAAATCGGCAAAATGGCCGACATAAAATGTGGCATAAAGGGTTAATGGCATTGGTTAATGGCATAGCATGGCCTCAATGGTTTCTGTAGCACAGATAATATACATGTTGAGGAACATTAATTGGTTAATTGCACATAATTTGACTTAGGGCGCAATGAGGGAGGGGGCCCTGAAAAGGGGGCCTTTTCAATTTTTGGCTGATAACAGCGCCCCCTATGATCATGCGCCCTAAGTGTACCTTCATTATTTTTTCTTCAGGTTGTAGTAAAGGACCCCTCCTACAAATATTGGCATAAAACACTTAGGTATACTTAGGGTGCAAGAAATATTAGTGCTGGCAATTTGATGGAAAATGGTCAAAAGTAGTGATTTTGCACGCCCCCTATTGGCTGCGCCCTAAGTCAACCTCCAAAAATTTGCTACCGTGTCAAACACTTGACCCTACAGAGTCAGTCTATGAAATATCAGAAAGGTATACTTAGGGCGCACTGAAAAAATTGAATTTCAAAACCCAATTTTTGTAAGTGTCATTTTTAGCCCTGACCCTTCAAGGACCCCCCAAAAATTACCAAGGGGGTACTTAGGGCTGAAAATGTGATTTTTCGCACTTTTTACAATATAACTCCCTGTAAAATAAAAGTTGGCAAAATCTATGAGGTGGTGTATCACACTCTGCCTGAATCTTAGAACAAGAGGCCCATGGGCCTGGACGCTTAGCTGACATGTTTATGATGTATGAAAGAAACTGTTCAACTGATGCACGATAGTAGTAGATGTGTCAGTTCAAACCTCCATTTCATTAGCTTCAGTTTGATACTAAACATGACTCCCTTGGCTCCACTGGTCTATACGTAGGTCACAAGGTCATGGAAGTAGGTCAGTTCAAACATACACTTCATCAGCTTGAGTTTGATACCAAACATGACTACCTTGGCTCCACTGGTCTTTACGTAGGTCATGGGATAAGGTCAGTTCAAACCTACACTTCATTACCTTTCATTTGATACCATACATGACTACTTTGGCGCCACTGGTCTTTAAGTAGGTCACTAGGTCATGGAAGTAGGTCAGTTCAAACGTACACTTCATCAGCTTTAGTTTGATACCAAACATGGCTACCTTG